>CM046882.1:120040386-120640386 GCA_025667525.1 Glebionis coronaria | reverse complement strand
TCTAAATGTGGTAATGGGTCGACCGTAGGTGTGGTATGAGCGGTACATCGTGGGATTGGAACATGCTCCTTTTCGACCACAACCTCGGGTTCTTCCTCTATTGCTTCCTCCGTAGGATAAATTGGTTGAGGAGTCGGTTCCTTAAGTGTCTTACCACTTCGTGTGGTAATCACTTTCATCTCTCCCTTCGGGTTTGACATGGTGTTACTAGGTAGACTACCCTAAGTAGAGGCTTTGTTCCCCATGACCACTTCCAAAATAGCATTAAGCTTAACATCTTGACAAGCGGCTTTTTGGTCTATCCTTTGTTCAAGCCTAGAATGACTTTGCTCAATTTTATTGGTTTGACCTCTAATTTGATTAGCAAAATCGTTTTTCAACTCATTATTCATATTGGTATTTTCCTTAGCTAAATTAGCTAACTCCTTTGCGTTTTTAGACGCTTCCCTAGCTTGACTAGCCAATTGCTCTTGAATGTTTTCCAAAATCTTATCATTTGCCGTAGCGTAATTCAAAAAGTCAATTGGAAGCTCTTTAGTGTAAGCATTTTGAAGACCTTGACTTGGGTTTTGAAAATTACGGTTTTTGTTTTGATTTTGCAATTGGCTACTACTCCCTTGATTACCATAGTTGTTATTACCCTTGTAATTATTTCTTTTATTGTTTTGGTAACCAACTTGATTGTTTCGATAATTGTTAGCATTTTGATTTGGTGGAAAACCCGGTGGAGTCAATTGATTAGTGCGGGTAACTTGACCGTTTTGGTTATAAGTTCCCGCGGCCGCGTAGGCACTCGAAGTGTTACCACCGTTGGTAATGCACTCGGAGTTATCATGAGCTCCACCACAATACATACAAGAAACCTCAACCTCTTTAGCCGTAGCGGGAGTGGGTTGTTCACCAACTTTAAACTCAATTAACAATCCTTCAAGCTTATCAAAAATCTTGTTTTCCAAATTAGCCTCGATTTGGCAAGCATCAATGGTATGTGACAATGAAGGCGAAGGTGAAGACGAAGTCTTATGAACACTCGATGTGCTACGAGGACTATAAACCTTAGACCTATTCTCAATGATTAACAATGCTTCCTCGACCGTTTTACACAAAAAATTACCACCCGCGGCGGCATTAAGATAATCACGCTCATGATCGTTCAAGCCATTGTAAAACGTGTCAATTTGATGCAAGTCGGAAAAACCATGATGCTGACATTCGTGCAAAATTTCCTTAAACCTATTCCAAGCCGTTGAAAAACTCTCATTATACTCTTGCGAAAACTTTGAAATCTCGTTTTTCAAATGCGTAGTCTTAGAGGGCGGAAAAAATTGGTTCACGAACTTTGAAACGAGATCCTTCGACGTCAATATAGAATTGGGTGGCTCTTTCTCTAACCAAATTTTAGCGGGCCCCGCTAAGGCATACGGAAAAAGCATCATCTTAATCGAGTCGTTAGAGACGCCCTTAAACTTGCAGGTGGCGGTAAGACGATTGAATTGGCGAATGTGGTTATGAGGGTTGTTCTTTTCGTCACCACGAAACTTGTTGTTTTGAATCATGAACAACAAACCTGTCTTAACCTCAAAATTCTCCGCAAGGATAGCGGGAATCACAATCGCTTCTCCATAACCCTCGATGGGTGCTTGAAGCAACTCCATCATAGTACGATTAGCCATGGGTGCTTCTTGTTCTACGATGGGTTCGACAATGGGAGATTCTTCACTAGAAGGTGTTTGGTTTCCTTCCCTTTGACGACGTTTACGTGCACGTTTTGCTTTGGAGCGAGTTTGCATTAACGTAACGTACAACGTGGGGGTGAGCAAAGAAGATTCTTTTTGGTGTTTTTACTTCTATAATTTTTTTGTGGTTTTTGATTGTTTTTACTTTTTTTTGGATTTTTGTGATTGTATTAAGTAGACCAAAATCTACAAATATCCTCCTTAATCAAATATCTTGATTAAAGAAGCCTCAAGGAATGAAAACGATCACGTGAAGTGAACGCCTTCGATGACTTTAGAACGTTGGTGGAACACCAAAACGTTCAAGAGGGTTTAATCAAATAAAACCAAGAAAGTATATATGATACTTAATAATACTTTGGGCGGCAAAACCCTCGATTAGCTTTCAAAATCAAATACTCACAAGCAAGCGGGGAAACGAGGCGGCGCGAAGCACTTAAGAGCCTTTTTCCTTAGGGTATATTTTATAATACCCACCTTATACCCACCTTATAGTTTGTATTTTTCAAAATCGAGCTTCACGAAAGTATTTATCTATTTTTGCCTTTTCTTTCTTGTTTGAGATTCGAATACAATGATTGGGTAATGACCTTCCAAGTCAAGGTTGTGTTTTCACACTTTTGGAGTACCTGTGAATTTATTGTTCTACGTATACAATATAGTAATAGTATTCACACAAAAAAACGAAAAACCAATAATACGTATTACTAGAGTGCTACTAATACAATTAGCTATTATGGCTATATAAAAAAACAATTGTTCAAATCAAAACACAACACGCCTCCCCGGCAGCGGCGCCAAAATGATGGTTGTAAATTCACACTCGTTTAGGAAAACGAGGCAAAAGCGGTAAGTATTAAGTGTTCGTTTAGGAAAACGAAAGCACTTATGACCCTTTGTGTGGGATCGTTCTCAAGGAGGCTTGGTGTGTGTGTTAAGAGATGATTAATTTGTGATTATATTGATGAGAAAAGAGAAAGAAAAAGACGGATTACTCTAAAAATTACCCTACAATGCGAAAAACATGAAATCGTAAAATTCGACGAAACGAAAAATTATTCTAAAAATTACCAAAAAATTACCTTAAATAACGAAAAATGTAAATATCTTAAATTTGAAAACCTAATTATCTAAATCCTATTTAATAATTTTAAAATAATTTTTAAAGTTAATTAAAATCCTCAAAATCAAATAAAATTAAAAATGAGCTAAAATGAAAACTTAATTGGATGTAAACCTTAAAATATTAAAAAACTAAAAACTATTTTTGAAAATTTTTATACTAATGTTTCCTATTTTTAAATTACTTTACGAAATTTAAACCTAAAAATAATGATAGAAAATTAAATAAGAACGGGAAAAATATACTTTTAAGCTAGAAAAGTCCTAAACACTCACACAAACACAGGAAAATTGTAAAAACTAAAACTCGCTTAATGAATAAGCTGAAATCCAGCTTATTTCACACGAAATGAATAATATACGCCCAGACAAGAACACCTTAAGTATAATTTGGAATGAGACTTTATCAGTAAAAGACCCAAGGGCAGGCCGGTAAGACGTGTGTGTGTTGAGAGGAGTGGCGCAGGTTCGAGTCCTGGCCACGTCCTTTTTACAAAAACTTAAAAAAAAGAAAACTAAGCCTGATGACTAACCAACTCCAAAAACTTTACACTCCCCAAATCAGCAGACCAAACCTACGATATAGGCTTATAAATGCACAGTTTGCCAAAGAAAATGTAAATATTAAAGCTTGTTAAAATAGACCAATGAGCAAATGACCACTTTACTATTTTTCTGCTAAACCTTGATATTAAGTAACAAACACTCAAACAAAGTGGATAATCATTTTTCGGATACTCCTGGATACTTAATGCTATAACTTAGTGACAACTTTCGATTCCACAAACTTATAACAATGTCTAAGCACTCACGAAAATGCCTAACATGGGAATGAGATTGTACAGAAGGTGATGCGAAAGCAGCAAGCTTTCCCCTTTTTTTACGTTTTTGGAAAGCAAAACCCCCACAAGTAGTTGGCTTGTGGGGCGTTTTAAGCAGACAATAGACAACAATACAGCAACGTAAACAGATAAACACAAGCCAGGAACAATGGGATGCAGGCGCAATTATAAGAATACAATCCAAATCAACAATCTACTAACTAATCATGCCAAAGAATACATGCAAGCAAACCTATATCCTCGTTATCTGATGAACAGTAGCAGCAAGCACGAAAAGGTAATCAAGACAGATGTAAATCTAACTTTTAAGCACCCTAATAAGCTAAAAAGAATTTACCAAACCTGAAATCAGCAAGAGAACATATTTTATGCTTATATCATAACTGCTAAACACTTTTGATGAAATAATGAAAAGATCTGGTGAGTACTACCTTAGCGATAAACACACAAGGCCAAGTGTTGAGCTTTTTCTTTAAAACAACAATGAGATAACCTCTACGCACTTAAACTTATCTTCAATATCAATCAGATTGTCTTACAAATACGCAAAACTAGCAGATTTTACCTCTGATGGTTTTAGCAGCTATATGGAATCTTAGCAATCAATCAAGAGCGAATAAACAGTGGGCTTGTTTTTTTTTTATAGAACTACAGACTACTGCTATTAACACAAACACCAGTCAAAAATACCTACAACGCCTATAGATCTGATAAGCTCTTAAAACTACAAGCTCCAGTTACTTATGAACAATTAGATATGAAGTTTTCAAAAATATCAAATCAAATATTAACGAGTCAGACAAGCAAGAATTTAACTCAAATCAAGGAACTAATGACAAAAATTAAACAATTACTAACAGGCACTACTCACTTAATGCAAACTCATGGCAGATTAAGAAAAATAAAAAAAGAAAGAGAACGTACGGCAAGAACGTACATCCACGCTCTCGACTGTTTGAGCTTATGTACTCAGCGAAAACGAGTACAAGCTTCCTTTTCCGGAAAATCTAAGAAAAACAATAAAAAAGTCAAGAATCAAGGTATCACTCCTTGATTCAGTGAGTATTAGGTAGAAGTTAATCAAGACCAAATGAAAGGTTATCCGAATGTAACACAATCGGGATTGAAGTTAAACTTTGTTCAATAAAAGAGGTTCCCCTAGTTTAAGATCTCACCATCCCTAGCTAGTTAAGCTTCAGGACTATGATCGACATTAAACTGAAAAAGATTCACTTTTCTCAAACGAGTTTTAACCTCAGACGACTTTTTTACTTTCTTAACTGTTACCTTCCTTAAAAACTTTATGCTATTTGAAACCTTCAAACTCTTTGAAACATAACACATTCAGATGAATCAGGAACAAATCAACTTAAAAAACATAAAAATAAAAATTGAAGCAAAGTTTGTAAAGTATCTCTTCTCAACAAACACAATCCATATGATTATAACGTGAACAAAACAGGAATTAAAGATGGAACTCATTCTCTTCAACAAACACTTCACCAATTTTTATTCATAAAAATGGGCTTTACAAGGTTGTGAACCATGAAAACAAGAACAAGAACTACAGCTAATGCCTGACACCCTTTATATAGGGGTTACAAAATATTCTAGAAAAATAAAATAAAATCTAACCCTAATCTTGAATGTCCAGAAATACCCTTTGAAGAATCTCGCATATGCTTGTAAAGATGCCATATTTGAATCTCGTTCTAGTGTGTTCTTGGCACTCATGTGATTGTCCCATTTGTTTGCCAGAGTTGAAAGATAATCTGGTGCATTTGTTTTGTTGTGGTGAGAGATCAAAACAATCTTAGCCATCAATCAAGTCAATCTTCTTTGTTTGATAGTGCAAGCCGTGACTTCAAATGATCTGGAGAAGGTCCCATGATGCTGAGCTGGATGGATGTATCACATGGGTTTGATCTAGGTGGGGTAGAGATTGGAAACCCTTTGGTTAATAAGGGGATTAAATGATTTTGATTGAGCTGGGGAGATGTTTTAGGGTTTATGAATCTCGTTTGAGGATTTGGGGAACATAATGATGTTAACTGTGAGTTTTTTTATATAACTTTGGTTTTAAAATAAAAACGGGTTAATAATAGGTATGGGTAAACCGGATGGAGGGTGGCGTGTAATCGTGTGATAGGTGGGCTGGGGTAAAATGGGTTTATGTTGGGTATTTAATGAGGTTTGGTTAATTAAGTTTCGCTAAGTGGCAGAATTGCCCCTTCTAGTTATATCCATCCTTAAACAGCTTTTCAATCAAGGTCCTTCTCTAATGACAGCGTTAGTCCTCATGTATTTGCACCCAAGGTCCTTATGTTAAATGGAAGGATCTAAAATGTAATTCTCATATCTTCAAGGGCTGATTTCAACAAGTCATCATACTTTAGGTACCCCAAATATTTTTGAGATTCTTAGGGGTATAAAGTGTCAATCTTCAAAACTTGAGGGACCAAATTTGTACAATCTTTAAAGTAGGAGGGCATTTTTGAAAATTCAACACTAGGGTCCGGTTCATTGTGCGGCTTCTTTTCCCGTGTTCATTTTTGCATGTTTCTTGTGATCGTTTGTCATTTTCTCAATATTCGTACCTAAAATACACAAGAAAGAAACACAAGCATATATTTGGCCATTTTCATGATATTTTATGCATTTAAAGCCCTTTTTGGACGATGAGACTATGTATAAAAGCAGTCTCATCATAAAACCACCTCCTTCAAATGGAGTGAAAGATGGTGTCAAATTATCAAGAATTGGATCGAGCATAGTGGGATTGCCACTATTTGCTTCATCGACAAAACCTAAAATCTCTTGTGAAAATTCCTCGCAAACGACATCGATTAAATCAATAAGGTTTAAAGTCGAGATAGAATAAATATGAGAAAGTTAAGAGTTTTGAGTCGTGTTTATAACAAGTTCCTCGTCGTTCCTTGCATGCACATCAATGAGCGCTCTCGACGTATCTAAAAACGAACGACCTAAAATGAGAGGAACTTGAGGATCCGTGGGAATATCGATTACGATAAAGTCTACCGGGCAATAGAACTTTCCCACTTTCACAAAAACGTCTTCGGCCAACCCACATGCGGGAATCGTAGAATGATCGGCCATTTCGATAGACATTCTTGAAGGAGTAAGATTAGGAAGATTGAGCGACTTGAATATGTCAAGAGGTATCAAATTGATACTAGCACCAAGATCGGCCAAGGCGTAGCATTCTTCCATATCTTGAATACCAACCGGAATTAAGAATTTACCGGGGTCACCAATTTTTTGAGGTATGCGGTTAAGGTAAATCGATGAACAACTAGACAATTTTTGCAATTTCTCCTTGTTGTTCAACATACTCTTAAAGTTGGCGGAAAATCGAGGCATCATGATTAAAGCGTCGGCAAAACTTATGTTAAAATGCATATCATGAAACATCTTAATAAAAAGCTCAAATTGGTAATTGTCACGTTCTTGCAATTTTTCCTTACGAAGTCTCGATGGGTAAGGTAAGGGTGGTGTTGGGTGGGGCATAGGCATAGCCTTTGGAATCTCGGGTTCCAATGTTGGTAAAGGGTCGATCGTAGGTGTGGTTTGAGCGGTACTTTGTGGGATTGTAATGTGCTCCTTTTCGACCACCACCTCGGGTTCTTCCTCAATTTCCTCCACCGTAGGAGTAATTGGTTGAGGAATCGGCTCCTTAAAGGTCTTACCACTTGGTAATCACTTTCATCTCTCCCTTCGGGTTTGACACGGTGTTGCTAGGAAGACAACCCGAAGTAGAGGGTTTGTTCATCATGATTGCTTCCAAGATAGCATTGAGCTTAACGTCTTGCTTAGTAGCACTTTGGTCTATCCTTTGTTCAAGCCTAGATTTACTTTGTTTAATTTTGTGGTTTTGACCTCTAATTTGATTTGCAAATCGTTTTTCAATTCTGTTCTCATGTTGGCATTTTCCCTAGCAAAATTTGCTAACTCCTTTGTGTTTTTAGCCGTTTCCCTAGCTTGACTAGCCAATTGCTCTTGGATGTTTTCTAGAATCTTATAATTTGCCGTAGCATAATTCAAAAAGTCATTTGGAAGCTCTTTAATGTAAGCATTTTGAAATCCTTGACTCGGGTTTTGAAAATTACGGTTTTGATTTTGGTTTTGCACTTGATTACTAGTCCCTTGATTCACATAGTTGTTACCCTTATAATTGTTCCTTTGATTTCCTTGGTAACTAACTTGATTTTTTTGATAATTGTTAGCATTTTAATTTTGTGGAAAACCCGGTGGAGTCAATTGATTAGTGCGGGTAATTTGACCGTTTTGGTTATAAGTTCCCGTGGCCGCGTAGGCACTCGGAGTGTTACCACCGGCGGTAATGCACTCGGAGAAATCATGACCTCCACCACAATAAAAACAAGAAACCTCAACCGATTTAGCCGTAGCGGGAGTGGGTTGTTCACCAACTTTAAACTCAATTAACAATCATTTAAGCTTATCAAAATTCTTGTTTTCAATATTAGTCTCTATTTGGAAAGCATCGATGGTTTGTGACAATGAAGGCGAAGACGAAGCCTTGTGCACACTCGGTGTGCTACTAGGGATATAAACCTTAGACCTATTCTCAATATTCAACAATGCTTCCTCGACCGTTTTACACAAAAAATTACCACCCGCAGCGGCATTGAGATAGTCTCGTTCATGATCGTTCAATCCATTGAAAAACGTGTCGATTTGATGTAAGTCGGAAAAACCGTGATGAGGATATTCATGCAACATTTCTTTAAACCTATTCCAAGCCGTTGAAAAACTCTCATTGTATTGTTGTGAAAACTTTGAAATCTCGTTTTTCAAATGCGTAGTCTTAGAGGGCGGGAAAAATTGGTTCACGAACTTTGAAACGAGATCCTTCCACGTCAATATATAATTGGGTGGCTCTTTCTCTAACCAAATTTTAGCGGGCCCGGCTAAGGAATACAGAAAAAGCATCATCTTAATCACGTCATTCGAGACGTCCTTAAACTTGCAAGTCGACGTAAGACGACTGGAATGGCGAATGTGGTTATGAGGGTTGTCCTTTTCGTCACCACGAAACTTGTTGTTTTAGATCATGGACAACAAACCCGTCTTAACCTCAAAATTATCCGCAAGGATAGCGGTAATCACAATCGCTTCTCCATGACCCTCGGTGGGTGCTTGAAGCAACTCCATGACCCTCGATGGGTTCGTCAATAGGAGATCCTTCACTAGAAGGCGTTGGTGTTCCTTCCTTTCGGTTTCTACGTTTACGTGCACGTTTTGCTTGGTTACGAGTTTGCGTAAACGTCACGTACAACGTGGGGATGAGCAAAGAAGAATTTTTTGGTGTTTTTACTTTTTCCAATTTTTTTGTGCTTTTTATTGTTTTTACTTTTTTGGATTTTTGTGAATTACGTAGACACAAATCTACAAATCTCCCCTCGAATCGATTTCTCGATTAAAGGAGCATCAAGGAATGAAAACGATCACGTTGAGTGAATGCCTTCGATGACTTTAGAACATTGGTGAAACACCAAAACGTTCAAGAGGGTTTAATCTTTGAAACCAAGCAAATATATATGATACGTAGATAATACTTTGGTCGGCAAACCCTCGATTAACCCTTTTACTCTTAACACGTACAAGCAAGCGGGGGAAACGAGGCGGCGCTAAGCACTTAAGAGCCTTTTTCTCTTAGGTCGTGAAATACAACCGCCTTATACCCACCTTATAGTTTGTGTTAAAATAAAGCTTCTCGAAAGTAATTATCTATTTTGCCTTTTTCTTTTGCTTTAGATTCGAATACAATAATTGAGTGATGAAATCCCCAATTAAGGTTGCGTTTTCACGCTTTTGGAGTATTGTGAATTTATTGTGATACGTAATACAATATAGTAATATTTCTTCACAAAAAACGAAAACCGATAATACGTATGATTAGAGTGATAATCACAGAAATACTTATTATGGATAATATCAAAAACAAAATGGTTCAAACTTAACACAACACGCCTCCCCGGAAGCGACGCCAAAATGATAGTTGTAATTTTCACACTTGTTTAGGAAAACAAGGTAAATAGGGTAAGTATTAAGTACGACGGTTTAGGAAAACCGTGCACTAATGACCCAAAGTGAGTCGTTTTCTAGTGAAAAGCTAAAACCAAAAACTGTAAACCTCAAAACTGACTTATAAGCTGAAAATAATAAGTTCTATTACAAAAAACAAGTTGTTGAACAATAGAATAATCGAGATAAGCTTATCAATAAGCTGTTTGAAAAATAACACTAGAAGTGGCTAGCAGTAGTGGGAAAGGAGTTCCCACTGCTTGTGAACTGATTTGAACTTTTAATGAGATTTACTTGGAGATTTTGGATAATAAGGGCACCCCTAAAACCAGTTAGTTGTAGGGAGTCACAATCAAGCAAGAAATCAACAAATGTCAAGCAAATTAGTATAGTTTAAACAAAATGTGCACATACATGAAAATAAGCCAGATCCGATGGTATTAAGCAATGTTTAAACATGAATAAGCTAACAAAATTCCTCCAAAAGCATACAACAGCTCAAATAAACTTAGTTGAACACAAATAAACTTGTTTCATGCAATGGTTTCAAGATTAGATCTAGCATTAAACCCTAAATGACTTAACTGATATTACTGATGAACACACAAACCCTATTGCTGAACTACTTGACCAAGAAACGAATTTCAAAGCCTCAAATCCACTAGTCAGATTGCATAAACTTTGATTTTCCACTTGTTAGCCCTAGTTAAGCATAAGTTCTAGGTGATAACCAAGTTTCAGTTCAAAACAACCTAGAACAAACTAGTTTAAAGAAAAGATTCAGTTGAGTGTTTCAAAGCACAAATTAAGCAGATTTTTACACTAAAACAACCCAATAACAGATGCAAACATAAAGCAACCATAAACACCTACTCAACTGCTAACAAAAACTACATATCATGCAGTCCCAAACACTAGTTAAAAACCTTTGAATCAAGTTTAACAAAACAAAAGTGTTTTTCATTCCAAGAAAATGTTAAACAGGCATCATAACAACAATATCATGCAGTTAGAACAAGAATCCATGCATCAAATAGCACCATATCATAGCAGACATCATAATCACTTGAAAAGTCTTAAAAAGGAAAGAAAAAGTGCACCTCAGGGATGTACTTCCACACCCTCGTATGTTAAAGCTTAAGTTCTAGACTGAACAAGAACTAGCTTCCAACAAAACACCCTGCTAAGATCAATCAAGTGAGAGATAACAGTTTATAAAAACAATGAAAATGAAACTGATTTTCTCCAATGTTGTACCCCACAACTTGAATCCTCCCAAACCAGAGGCCTCACTTCACCTTGATAAGTTGTTATTGGGTGATATGATCAACCTCAGATCCAAAAGCTTCAAGTGTTGGACAAGAAATTTGGATAAATCACATATTTTTGGAAAACTTTTGAAACAACCTTGCATAAACTTAAAAACCAAACTTTTGAAAACCTTGAATCACAACAAACTTAGAACATAAACAAACAAGTAAATTAAATGATTGGAAATTGGATTTCGTCAATAAACTTAAACACTTTTTCATTCATAGAATAAAGGCTTTACAAAGCTTTGACCAAAGAAAACCAAGAACAAGTGAAAAAGCTAAACCCTAAGGTCTTTATATAGGCTATAAGATATTCTAGAAAGCTGATAAGAAAGTATAACCCTAATGCCTGAAGTCCCAAAAATGCCCCTTTGAAGTTTGAATATATTTGAGTCCATGTGAAGTTCTTGGCGTCTTTTGAAGGTACTAGTAAGTGTGAAATGATCCAAGGCGTCCAAATGAAGCTTAGGATGAAAGCAAAGCCGTGGGTCGTTGATTCCCTGGCATGTTTTTGTTTGGGAGTGAATAGTGGGGCAGGGGAGGGTTGTAGTATCATGTGAAGTGATGGTGATGGAGGTTTAAGGGTGGGTTTTGGTTTAGTTAACCCTTAATCATAATTCTGGACAAAATTAGGGTCTAATTCCAACTGATTAAGAAAACCCTAATTTGTGTTCTTGAGTGAATAGTAGTGGTTTTGATCTGATTTGGGATTTAAAAATATGTTTAGGCTCCAGTTTATTAACTAACTAATAATTAGTTATAAACATAGGTTAGTGGGGTGTGAGGTGGCAGTAGGGTGGGTTGTGATTGGTGGGTTTTGTGAGTGGGGTGAGGTGTCAACATGTGGTTGGTCTAGGTTTGTTTCTTTGTCTGCCAAGTTTAACCCCCACCATTCTTCTTTGTTTCATTCATGTTTTAAACCAGCCAAACTCGAATTCCTTTGTTATGAAAGTTTTGGTTTTTGTATTTTGGCCACAAAAACTTTCCAAAGGGTTTATAAAGGACTTGTTATGTAATTTAATGAATTTTGAAGGGTTGTTCTTGGCATGTATTCATAATTTAAGGTCTTCACTTGTATTCTTGTCTTCATGGAGGACTAAAAGTGACAAGTCTTCAATTTTGAGGGACCATTCTTGCCAATTCTTCAAAGTTGAGGATCCTTTATATAATTTTGACAAATTTAGGGACCAAACTTGTAACTATGAATATACAAGGGTATAAAGTGTCAATTCTTCAATAATGAAGGACCCTTCTTGTACAATCTTCAATTCTTCATGGCATTTTCTTGGAAAATCAACTCTAGGGTCCGGTTCATTGTACGACTTCTTTTCCCATGTTCATTTTTTATTGATTCTTGTGATCTTTTGTCATTTTCTCGAAATCCGTACCTAAAATACACATTGAACAAACACAAGCATATATTTGGCACTTTTTATGATATTTTAACCTTTTTAAACTCGTTTTGGACGATGAGACTATATATAAAAGTAGTCTCATCAATCACCTTTTGTTCTTGAAGCCTATAGTGATAGTGATTATGCAGGTGCTAATAATGATAGGAAGTCCACTACTGGTGGTTGTCAATTTTTGGGTCGAAGACTTATCTCATGGCAATGTAAGAAACAGACAATAATAGCTACTTCCTCAATAGAAGCTGAATATGTAGCTACTGCTAGTTGCTGTGGACAAGTCTTGTGGATACAAAATCAAATGTTGGATTATGGGTTCAACTTTATGAACACCAACATTTTTATCGACAATCAAAGCACTATCTGCATTGTAAAGAATCCTGTGTTTCATCAACGAAACAAGCATATAGAGATTCCACACCATTTTATACGTGATGCTAATGAAAAGAAGCTGATACAGGTTCTCAAGGTACATACGGATGATAATGTTGCTGATTTGTTAACTAAAGCGTTTGATGGTCTAAGGTTTACCCACTTGGTGGTTCACATTGGTATGGTCAATCCTTAAGGTCTCAGATTGAGGGGAGGCAAAGACTAAGGGGAGGCTTCTTGTAAATGTATACTTGTACATTCTTACTTCTGGTAGCTACTTACGACATTTTCCATGGGTATTTACTATTGTGCAACTTCTGGTGGAAGAATTTGGTTACTCCTAGTGGCATTCTTCTGCTCCTAGTGGGTCAAAACCCATATTATCCACGTATGTTTGGCTTCTAGTATCACTTTGGGTCACTGTTCATTATGTTGACTTTTGTTGACCACTCAATGCTCCTAGCGTTGACCTCTAGCCGTTTTGACTTTCATTCAACGCATGTTACTTCTGGTACCCATATTTGTTTATTTTGGTAACTGGGATTCTCTAATAATGGATTAAAGGGCAAGTGGTTACTCACCATTAATGCCTTAACTTGGAAAGGGCAACCCCATAATTAGGGGTCAATGAACAGTTTTCCCTCACCAATATTTATGGTCAAAGGGATCATTTGACTCCCTCATCACAACTAAAACACACACACACACACACACACACACACACACACACACACACACACACACACACACACACACACACTTTCCTACCCTTAACCATCTTCAAACAATCATCTTCCACTTCTTAGTCATCATCAATGGCATCTCTTAAGTACAAACCCGATCACAACAAGGTTTCTTATCTCGAAGAAGGCCCCAGAAGGAAGGAGTTTCTTGACATGTTGGAGTACATTGAGGCTTCTAATCTCAGGTATGCCTTTGCTGTTTGCCCTACTGTATATGACTGAGTATATTTGTGACAATCCGTAAATTTATGGTCGATATTTTATTCTCAATAATTATTTGAAAACATTATTTTAATGTTATATTATGAACTCACTTACTTTTGGGAAGTAATTTGGATTTACGTCTTGAAGTAGCATCGACTACGTCTAAACCGGAGGATTCTACGTTACGTGCTTACATTTACATGCACCGTTTTTGGTGACAGTCCGTCATTTCAGAAAATAAATTTATCCGTGAATATTATTTTGGAGTTTTAAATTTGTGTTGGTTCATAAACTCACAAATTTACGAGAAGAGACTAGGACTTACGATTTTATTTTAACGTCCTTTACGACTAAACCGGAAACCTTAGGATTACGTATTTACGTTTTCGAACTCCGTTTTTTATGAGACAATTTTTATTAGATTCGTTTTGTGCCGTTGATTCATAATTTATAAAAACGTTTTTCGTAAAACGACCCAAGGGCACGCAAATCGAGAAAACTAGAATTGAGGAATACCCGTAAATTAGTGGGATGGGACAAAATAATTTATCCCACCCCACTACACATGGGGCGGCCTAACATCACCAACACATCTCTTATGTGTCAACCTTGGAACAACTTAGCCAACACATGTCCTTTTATCTTACAATGTAAGCTTACAACATCAAAACCACTAGCTAAAACTACTTCTCCCATTTCCATACATGCAAACAAACACATTTTCTCTCTACTCTCTCTATGATTTCGTCCCATATCCAACCAAGAACACCCCATTCATACAAAATTTAACCTCAAACATTTGTTATAACTTACATATGTTAATCTCCATTCAAAAAGAGGAAGATTGGTGCAAGTTTTAATATCCAAGGGGAGGAGTTTCTATGGAGTATTAGGGCTGATTTTCTACAAGGTGATCATGAAGCATGGTGGTCTTGAAGATGGTCTTGGCTATTCACAAGTTTCTCCATCAAAATTCATGTTTTGATCACAACCTACATCATCATGGTGGTATAAAGATTGTTCTCCTCATCCTCTTGTTATTTTTGATTATGTAATCTTGTATTTCTTTTACTTATGTATATGTATATGATGATGAATGATGATTAAAAATATTGTGTGGGGATTTGGTGTTGATAAACATGCTTAAAAAGATGAAAAACTATAAGAAACAAGGTTAAAATCTTGCTTAATTTAGATGGCTGTATAAAACAGTAAAGAATCATATTTTAAGCTGGTAAAATGACTTGAATAGATCGATATACAGTAAGCTATGGGTCTTATACACATGTGAGAGTTGGCCATGCAATGGAATCATTGTAATGAGTGAGATATGATCAAAACAAGTTTAGAGTACCAATCTGAGTTCACTGTTTTGGACGATTTTTAGAAAATACTTAGAGGCTGATTCAACAGTAGCTATAGGAGAGTTAAATGGAGCACATATCATGTAGTTTATGTGATAAAAATTTGAGCTTCTATCTCCATATAGAACTCTAGATATGGCAGTTTTGGTGAATATGAAAATAAAAATCAGATTTTGAGAATTAATGTTTATTATTATTATATAAGCACTCAAAATTATATTGTATAAAATGTAAAATAAAAACCCACTAACTTATTGATTTTATTTATATAAATATGTAAAAGGTTAAATAAGTGTATAAATTATAAAAATGGTAGTGGAATAACACTTATAAGTAATAAAAACTATAAACTTGATTTTTACGACTTTTTCGGCTATTACCGCAAAATTAACGTTTTTCGCCAATTAAAACTTAGACAATCAAACCCGTCTAATGTAAAGTTTTTAAAAGTAATATACTGATATATATGTAACTAATACAAGTAAAACCGATAAAACCCGAACTATAGGACATACGGACATTAACGAGCTAACTAAGCATATTGGACTAATACTTGGACTAAATAATATAAACACTTATAAAAAGAACTTATTGGGCTTAACCCATTTGGGCCCAACATGGAAAGTATAGATACTGATAATATAAATATAAAATGGATTAAAACAAGTTAAAGAACTTATAATAAGCTTATTGGACTTAAAATAGATAAATAGGTAAAACTAGTAAACTAGTAAAAAGTTACCAAAATGTAAACACTAAAATGAGTAAACGAGAATATGTAAACCCACTTGATCATCATATATATATATATAATCATCATATGTATACATAATTGTTATTTTTATATAGTCATTGGACAAACGTCTAAGACCGATTATTATTTGTATGGGTTTCCGTGATTGAAGCACGTACCGTACGTCCGAATTGCCGATAACCCGCCTTCCCACATCAACGTGAGTTCATAGCCTCGCACTCTTTTAAATGTTTTTTATGAAATGTTTTATAAACCCGCGAGGGAGATAACATGTTAGTTTTTATAAAGTAGGACACCATTTGTCCCAATTGTTTGTTTATTGATTTGGACCCGAATGATTGTATGACCCGATTGTATGACCCGATAAATGATTAAAGGACCCGATAGATGAAATTAAATGGATTATTAAAGTTAGGTTATGTCACTAAAAGTCCCATTAGCTTGAATTGTGAACTACCGGGATTTGGTAGACGCTTATGCATATAATAGTACTATTTGGGGACGATCACCCCAGTTCGCGCCTTGACGGTTGATCCCCGTCGTGCCACATTGATTGGTAAGCGAATTTGTATGAGAAGATTTCCTTAGCATGACCTTTGTGACGACACGCTACTTTAGATGGGCAAATTGAGTATCGGGTTAGCTACCCGTTGTTTGGTTTAGTAAGGTAACAATGTCATGCGGCTTATAATAATCCAACTAACGAAATACTACTAGACACACCGAATTACGATGTATTGCCTGACTAGCAATATAGGGTCATACTATTGATATTATGTTCGTGTTTTGGTTTTAATAACCATATTCATATACCGGTTTTTATTTTCATACAACGTCATAAGACGTATTGTATGATGTTTTTACGACATTGGCTCGTATAATGATTTTTAAGGTAAATGCCTACATTATGGTTTTCGATAAGGATTTGTATAAAATGACTTTGGCTATTTTATGGCCTATTAAAATGATTTGTACAAAATGATTTTCGGTAATAATTTTATACCGATATTATATTGATGGTTTATTAAACTCTATGAATTCACTCGGCGTTATCGTTGACCTTTTCTTTTAACATGTTTTATCTCAGGTACTTGAAGGTAATTCTCGGGAAGACAACAAGAATTCATGGCCCGCACTTAAACAATAATTTCCATTCAAATCTTTTGAAAAATTATATGAAATGATTATGACTTGGGACCTATGTAACTTTGATATTTATGAATGGAAATGCTTTTATTATTAAACGACGCGATTTTAAGCATTGTCTATGATGTGAGTAATGTGCTATCCCGTAACACCAACTAGTCTTCCGCTGTATTGAGTTGTATAAATTTAGGGGTGTTACAGTTTGGTATCAGAGCTCTCGTTATAGAGAACGAAAGATTTTTAAAACCAAGGTTTTGAATAAAACATTTCAAAATCTTTTAACTATAAACATTTTTCTAAAAATGTCTAAAAATCTTTTGACTATAACGGTGCCGAAGAATTCTCGAGTTACCGACAAGGCCAGACTGAGGAGTGTTATTTTAATATATATATAACTTGGATTATATATATATGATGTAATTTTATTACATGATTGTTGATGACGTTTTGTTATTTATACGAGGTATTTATACGACGTAGATTGTCACAAGAAACCCTAAATCCCCTAGTAAATTAATCGAAGCTATTCTCGTAGGAATTCTAGCTATCCTAGATCTAAACCAAGTTGTGGATATTTATGATCCCAACAAATGGTTGATATTGGTAGAAACGTTGATATTAGTTGATAATGATATTGAAAAAGAATTGGCAAGATTAAATCTGATATCGATGTCATGACGATCTTTCCTTAGTTTTACAAAACGTTACCACTTGGAAAGGTGTCATCTGACTCGTTGTCATCCAATTCTTAAATTGAAATCGAAAGGGGTGAATGTTGCACTTGAGGCTGTCATTGGAACCAGTACCCAAAAGCCTCATGCCACTAATACCTTTCCGAGAAGTCTAATTGAATGTGTGAGTCATCTCATGCTAGTGACTCATTTGATAATTGTTGTTGTAAGAGCTATAGGATTGGAAATTAAGTATTGATTCATATCGAGCTTTTATTGCCCTATTAAGGTTTATAAATAAGGTTGAAAGTGTTGGAGAATGAGGTAAGATATCGAATTGAGTATAAGTTGATTGAAACTTGAATAAAGTAAAACTTAACCCGTATGGAATATGAGATTGATAAGAGGAAGTCGTTAAGTCCTGTGATTGAATTATAAGGTTTTAAATGATTGTTTGTTTGTGTTAAGGGTTGTTCCTAAGCCATCGTCCACTAACAAGGATGCCCAGTGTCCAATAAATAAATCGAAGAAATCTTCTACTGAATTGAGACCGATGGATCTTTCGGGACATGTGGAACACCTAATGACTCTTGTAGATTAGTATTCATTGTGGTATCTTTTAAAAATAATCTCTAACTTAACTGTGACATCAGTTGGTAGGATGAGATTTTGGAATTGTATGACATAGTGACACATAATGTGTTACGGTACAATTTGACTTGTTTGTGATTAATGAAAAGACTACCTTTGATTGCTAAATCCTACATGTATCGATGTTATCTAGCTTTTATTGCTTCATTCTAATGTTCGTATTAGTGATGCAACCATTGAACAAGTACTCATCTCGACTTGAGTTGCGTTTTGGATTATCTTTTTTTTAGTGCCATCGAGATCATGAACCTCATGATTATTTGGCTAAGCTCATTTCCCATTATATTGTAGTTAGTTCTTGGCGAACAACTCTTCACCACTCTTTTGCAGATCACTGATTGTTTTTATAAGATAAAACAGTATCCCTTGATAAAAGATTGGATTTTCATCACTATATGGATTATTTAAAGTGAGATTTATAAGCGATTGTTATCGAAACGAAGTTGTTTATAAAACACCTTGGAAAACCTAATTGTTTTCATAACAAAGAAAATCTTTAAAAATTTATTTTTTATTCTTATTTAAGAATTAAGCATGAAAATATTTATATTATGAACATGATAAAATTTTGACGAACTAAGCATTGCATCGTTAGTCTTGAAATTGTATATAGTTGCGCGCCTACATACAATTTAGAATGGACCATGCAAGGCTGATTAGTAGTCACCATAAAACTGATTAATAAACACTAAATTTTCTTTGAAGATTGTGAAAGATTAAAAATTTATGAGATCTGCAAGAAGTGAAAAGTAAGGACATAATGTTAGAGACACCTACATATGTGCCTGTAGCATCTATTCTTCTGAGTTGAATTTACTCATCTGTGGAATTTTTCTTATTTGACAATTGATATTCCGTTCTTGTCCAATTCTCCCGTAGTGAGATTCTTAGGAAAAGTATTTGATTACCGAGTGTTGATACCCGACTGGATGTATCTACGTTCTTATCATTTCTTATGATTTGATTTCATTTGAATGACCTGGGTAACGATCCGAGGAGCTTTCGAATGCGTACTCGAATCATGAAAACATGGGATATATTCATATTCGTTAAATGTTTTCGTCTGTATCTGATTTGAAATTCTCTCGCATAGATTATGCGTTAACCTTACTCTTTAATTGTAGTTGTGACTCCATATATCCTTGAATTTGTGAAGGATTGTGAGTTATTAATAGACTTTTGAGAAGTTCACATCTTATCGACGGCATAAAACTGAAAAGTTGGTAATGCCAGTAGAATGGATTGATTGATTATGACATGACGACATTGTCTTAATTGATGGGAACTCGAGTAGAATTCCCCTAAAAAGATAAGATGTTGATTATCAAAAGTGATCTAAATAATTCTTGATGGATGACCATATCCTGCATTTAGACTTGAAATTATACCATGAATGGTTGTGAATTAGTCATAGATATTATAATCTAGAAGGAACCTAATATGTATTTATTAAAAGATGTTTATGTTATCTGAAACTTTAGGAGGTATTTATTGGTGAATTACCTAGACTTTCGCCATTAAGGCAAGTTGAATTTGGTATTGATTATGTAACCGGTGTTGCACCTGTGGCTGTGCACTGTACGTCAGCACCATCTAAATTAAAGGAATTACCGTACAACTGAGAGAGTCGTCGGAGAAAGATTTTATTCTAACGAGCTCGTCATCATGAAGAGCTATGGTGTTATCATTCCTTATATTTATAGATTACTGTGAACTGAGTAAATTGACAATCGAAAATGATATCCATAACTCGAAATGGAAGATTTGTTCGATCATTTACAAGGTTTTTGATCCTCAGCATGGTTATCATCAACTTCGCATCTGCAAAAAAGATTATGTATTCCAATCACTACATCCGGTACTTGTAATGAACATTATGAGTTTCACGTGATGTCGTTGGATTGACTAATACACATGTAGCATTCATCAATTTTGTGAATCACGTGTGTAGGTTGTAATTTGATAAATTCATGCTCGTGATCATTAAAGACCATTTGTTTGTCAATAAGAATAAGAATGAGTTAATAATTATTTGTAGAATGCCCTGAGTCGGCCGAGTAGTGAAAACTTGTACCTTAAATATTTAACATGTGATTAAAGACTAAATCCTTTATATTAATTGACCGTGTGAATAATAGATAATGGAATATAAATTGACCCTTCAAAAATTAGAAGTCATTTAAGACTTTGGGTTATACTAAAAAGAAAGTGCAAATATATTTTGACAATTGTTTAACAAAGGATTTTTAAGGGATTATTCCCTTATACACAAACCATTTAACTAAACTTCTGTTTAGGGGTAAATGTTTGTGTATACCTCAAGACAACCTAAGAGGGATTGAGGAAACCATTTAAACCATGACTTAAAATCTGAAACGATAATTTTTACTTTTCAAACTAAGAAAACTTTGACCAAAGTATAAACAAAGGTTTTTCGAACATTTACGAATCTTATTAAATATTTTCGATAAATCAACAAAAATCTTGTTAATTAAATTCAAATTTATTTTTAACATTTTACATAGTTGGTCGAACTAAGAAATTTAAAATTTTTACATTTACGTTTCATAAAAATTAAATAATTATTGTTAATTTACATGTAATAATTATCGACGCTTTAGACGTCGGATTGAGTAAAACAGATAAAGATAATAGTAAAGACGAAACTAAAACATAGAAGATATGAAGAAAGAATTTTGAATAAATACGGTTATGATATTTACTTCATCAGGAAAGTGAACGTAATTACTGACATATTATGTATAAAAGACCACTTGTGGTTGCCTAAATATGGAGATTTTGAGATATAGTTATGTTGGAATTTGTAAGTATAAGTATTCTATTTATGTCATTTATGACTAGAAGTATAATTGTCTAAAGAAGTTGTACTAATGACAAATTATGAAGGCAGACATCGCCTCATACATTAGTAAACGTCTAGCTATTGCAAAGGCCATCATCTGAATTTGATTCGATTTGGGTCATCGTCGACAGACTGACCAAATCTGCTAATATCATTCCCGTTAATGATAAATGCAAAAGAAGTTATGTAAGCATAGTATGCCTGTATCGAACATCTTTATCAAGATCCTCGCTTCGCATCGAATTTCTAGAGATTTGCTCATAAGTCATTGAGAACGAACCTTGATGAGAGTACTGTGTACCATCCCAATCGAAGGGACGAGGTAAAGTAACGATACAAAGTAATATAAGTGCCATTTTATGTTTGAATGAATGACCTTTGGTAATAAACCGTATAATCGTTTTCCTTTGGAGAGATTATCATTGATAATCATCGTGTTAGGATTGAGATCGAATCTTGTTAGAATCTAAATATTAGAGCATCTGTAAGCAGGAGTTGAGATGAAGACATCCGACATACACCCATTGTGAGTTGAACATGTCTTTTAGGTTTAAGGTTTCCTATGATGGCGAACCTAACCTTACAAAATATCCGACCCGCGAGACCTAAAATGATTGTTGAAATTAGGATCTGATTATTGACTGCCGGTAGTGGGCAAGAGGTGATGTGAATATGAAATGTAGATCTTGAAGTGCCAGATGGGTAGCAAAGTTATGCCAAAAATTTTAACCTTGGAGAAATGAACTAATGATCTGACAAATCATGGGATTTAAGTCCCCGTTGTATGGGACCATTGAGATGATGTAAAAGCTGGTTTGAAAGGCATATAAGCTGGATCTACCCTAGGACTTCAAGGACTGCGTGAATTATGTTTCGTAAATCGAACTTGATAAATATCTATCAAGTGAAAATTCTGAATTCTTCTTGATAAAGCTTAGATCGGCGAAAGGTTGCATTCATCAAAAACCCGTGAACATCATGGATAGAGAAAGTAAGTCAACATTAAGCCTGATCTTATTCTCGTAGTTATGCTTGATAGAACTCGCGTATTGTAATAAATTGCACTTGTGAGAAAAGACCGAATGTGGAGGAAATACCCACATGGCTTTTACTCTATAAGAAGCGAGTAGTAAGGTAAGATGATCTTTGAGGACAAAGATCCTGTTTAGGGGTAAATGCTGTGACAATCCGTCAATTTATGGTTGATATTTTATTCTCAATAATTATTTGAAAACATTATTTTAATGTTATATTATGAACTCACTTACTTTTGGGAAGTAATTTGGATTTACGTCTTGAAGTAGCATCGACTACGTCTAAACCGGAGGATTCTACGTTACGTGCTTACATTTACATGCACCGTTTTTTGTGACAGTCCGTCATTTCAGAAAATAAATTTATCCGTGAATATTATTTTGGAGTTTTAAATTTGTGTTGGTTCATAAACTCACAAATTTACGAGAAGAGACTAGGACTTACGATTTTATTTTAACGTCCTTTACGACTAAACCGGAAACCTTAGGATTACGTATTTACGTTTTCGAACTCCGTTTTTGATGAGACAATTTTTATTAGATTCGTTTTGTGCCGTTGATTCATAATTTATAAAAACGTTTTTCGTAAAACGACCCGAGGGCACGCAAATCGAGAAAACTAGAATCGAGGAATACCCGTAAATTAGTGGGATGGGACAAACTAATTTATCCCATCCCACTACACATGGGGCGGCCTAACATCACCAACACATCTCTTATGTGTCAACCTTGCAACAACTTAGCCAACACATGTCCTTTTAGCTTACAATGTAAGCTTACAACATCAAAACCACTAGCTAAAACTACTTCTCCCATTTCCATACATGCAAACAAACACATTTTCTCTCTACTCTCTCTATGATTTCGTCCCATATCCAACCAAGAACACCCCATTCATACAAAATTTAACCTCAAACATTTGTTATAACTTACATATGTTAATCTCCATTCAAAAAGAGGAAGATTAGTGCAAGTTTTAATATCCAAGGGGAGGAGTTTCTATGGAGTATTAGGGCTGATTTTCTACAAGGTGATCATGAAGCATGGTGGTCTTGAAGATGGTCTTGGCTATTCACAAGTTTCTCCATCAAAATCCATGTTTTGATCACAACCTACATCATCATGGTGGTATAAAGATTGTCCTCCTCATCCTCTTGTTATTTTTGATTATGTAATCTTGTATTTCTTTTACTTATGTATATGTATATGATGATGAATGATGATTAAAAATATTGTGTGGGGATTTGGTGTTGATAAACATGCTTAAAAAGATGAAAAACTATAAGAAACAAGGTTAAAATCTTGCTTAATTTAGATGGCTGTATAAAACAGTAAAGAATCATATGGTAAGCTGGTAAAATGACTTGAATAGATTGATATACAGTAAGCTATGGGTCTTGTACACATGTGAGAGTTGGCCATGCAATGGAATCATTGTAATGAGTGAGATATGATCAAAACAAGTTTAGAGTACCAATCTGAGTTCACTGTTTTGGACGATTTTTAGAAAATATTTAGAGGCTTATTCAACAGTAGGTATAGAAGAGTTAAATGGAGCACATATCATGTAGTTTATGTGATAAAAATTTGAGCTTCTATCTCCATATAGACCTCTAGATATGGCAGTTTTGGTGAATATGAAAATAAAAATCAGATTTTGAAAATTAATGTTTATTATTATTATATAAGCACTCAAAATTATATTGTATAAAGTGTAAAATAAAAACCCACTAACTTATGGATTTTATTTATATAAATATGTAAAAGGTTAAATAAGTGTATAAATTATAAAAATGGTAGTGGAATAATACTTATAAGTAATAAAAACTATAAACTTGATTTTTACGACTTTTTCGGCTATTACCGCAAAATTAACGTTTTTCGCCAATTAAAACTTAGACGATCAAACCCGTCTAATGTAAAGTTTTTAAAAGTCATATACTGATATATATGTAACTAATACAAGTAAAACCGATAAAACCCGAACTATAGGACATACGGACATTAACGAGCTAACTAAGCATATTGGACTAATAATTGGACTAAATAAGATAAACACTTATAAAAAGAACTTATTGGGCTTAACCCATTTGGCCCCAACATGGAAAGTATAGATACTGATAATATAAGTATAAAATGGATTAAAACAAGTTAAAGAACTTATAATAAGCTTACTGGACTTAAAATAGATAAATAGGTAAAACTAGTAAACTAGTAAAAAGTTACCAAAACGTAAACACTAAAATGAGTAAACGAGAATATGTAAACCCACTTGATCATCATATATATATAATCATCATATGTATACATAATTGTTATTTTTATAAAGTCATTGGACAAACGTCTAAGACCGATTATTATTTGTATAGTTTTCCGTGATTGAAGCACGTACCGTACGTCCGAATTGCCGATAACCCGCCTTCCCACATCAACGTGAGTTCATAGCCTCGCACTCTTTTAAATGTTTTTTATGAAATGTTTTACAAACCCGCGAGGGAGATAACATGTTAGTTTTTATAAAATAGGACACCATTTGTCCCGATTGTTTGTTTATTGATTTGGACCCGAATGATTGTATGACCCGATTGTATGAACCGATAAATGATTAAAGGACCTGATAGATGAAATTAAATGGATTATTAAAGTTAGGTTATGTCACTAAAAGTCCCATTAGCATGAATTGTGAACTACCGGGATTTGGTAGACGCTTATGCATATAATAGTACTATTTGGGGACGATCACCCCAGTTCGCGCCTTGACGGTTGATCCCCGTCGTGCCACATTGATTGGTTAGCGAATTTATGTATGAGAAGATTTCCTTAGCGTGACCTTTGTGACGACACGCTACTTTAGATGGGCAAATTGAGTATCGGGTTAGCTACCCGTTGTTTGGTTTAGTAAGGTAACAATGTCATGCGGCTTATAATAATCCAACTAACGAAATACTACTAGACGCACCGAATTACGATGTATTGCCTGACTAGCAATACAGGGTCATACTATTGATATTATGTTCGTGTTTTGGTTTTAATAACCATATTCATATACCGGTTTTTATTTTCATACAACGTCATAAGACGTATTGTATGATGTTTTTACGACATTGGCTCGTATAATGATTTTTAAGGCAAATGCCTACATTATGGTTTTCGATAAGGATTTGTATAAAATGACTTTGGCTATTTTATGGCCTATTAAAATGATTTGTACAAAATGATTTTCGGTAATAATTTTATACCGATATTATATTGATGGTTTATTAAACTCTATGAATTCACTCGGCGTTATCGTTGACCTTTTCTTTTAACATGTTTTATCTCAGGTACTTGAAGGTAATTCTCAGGAAGACAACAAGAATTCATGGCCCGCACTTAAACAATAATTTCCATTCAAATCTTTTGAAAAATTGTATGAAATGATTATGACTTGGGACCTATGTAACTTTGATATTTATGAATGGAAATGCTTTTATAATTAAACGACGCGATTTTAAGCGTTGTCTATGATGTGAGTAATGTGCTATCCTGTAACACCAACTAGTCTTCCGCTGTATTGAGTTGTATAAATTTAGGGGTGTTACAATATTCGTTAGTTCTGGGCTATTGCCAACACCCACGCGGTTTTGGGTCGCTCATTGGAGCTCCATGCTACTATTGATGGTCGCTCCTATGTGGTGACTGAAGCATCCATCCGGTCTTCCCTTCATCTCCAAGATGAAGGTGGCATTATTTCACTCCCAAAAGCGAAGGTGTTGGATGGGATGGCTGCCATTGGTTACAATCATGAGGGGAAGTTTAACTTTCAGAAATATCGATTTTCCCCTCAATGGAAGCTGCTTGTCCACTTCTTGATTCAATGATTGATTCCCAAAGTTGGGAGTTAGGATGCATTTCCCATCTCCCATGCTACGGGTTTGGTGTGTATTGCTCAAGGTCGTCCGTTTAACTTTTCTCGTTATATGCTTGATGGTTTGGTTAGCAATCTTAGTGCTATTGGTTCGAAAAAGAAGTTTCTCATGTATCCTCGATTCTTACAACAAATTCTTATGTGCTTGCCTAGGAATACGAAAGGATATGTGACTTCTAAGCTCACTCCTAAAGTATATGCAAATATGACGATTGGATACCTTGGTCCTAAAAGGACCCTCACTGCTTCTATGCTGGGCCTTGCCCAAGGGGGGGTCCCAATGTGGTTCCTCCGGCTGCTCAAGCTGAGGAGGAACCTCAATTGGTTGATGATCCCATGTAGGAGGAGATTCTGGCTGCTGGGGTACCTCATGTGGAGGTTGAGGAACCGACTAGAGAGGTGGTGGTTGAAATGCCATCTACCTCAAAGGCTACCTTTTCTTCTCGCCTACATGTGTCCCCATTTGTTGATTCTCCCCCCTAGCCCAGTTTACCGTTCAGCTAAAGAGCCTTGTAGCTCTCATGATCGTATGGCTGACTAATCTTTTGATTTTAGTCCTAATGAAGCATCCCCTAAACCAAGTCCCCTTGGTGGGGAAGCTGAGGAACCTGTTACTCTCACTTTATTGCTTGCTTTAGTGCACAGGTACTATGAGAAGATAATATCTTTGGAGGATGAGCTCAACAAGCATAAAAAGCTCACTAGGGATTTTGTGCTCCCTTTGGCAAACAGGGTCAAGACGTTGGAAAAGTTGCTGAAGCACCATAAGAAGAAGATGGTTTTATCTGATTCTGATGAAGACGAGCAGGAAGATGGTTTGACTGTTTTGGCTAGGGCAGCCTTTGCAGCAAAGCCTAGTGATGACTTACCTGCTTTTACCTTTTGACTTTGTCCCATAGTGTGCACAATTTATTTAACTCAATGTAATCTTACTTCATTATTTTATGAAGCACCAGTCCTGTATCAAATCACACTGTTCATTCCAGTGTATTATTATTAAATATAGGAGACTGTTGGCACATTTAAGATTTCTTGACCTTCTTGAAACTACACATTAAACACCTAACATTGACCATATACTTTAATTTAGAAAGATGTAACTTGTACATTATACCTTACACTAAATATCCAATCACGTTTTCATCTCGTACCTGAGTATGTAACAAAAGTGGACATATTTCGTTTATGGAATCCCATATCACACGAAATGTCCATATATCTTAATATACTTTGACAATGACTTCCTAAACATCTTAAACTACCTAAATACTTGGAGATAGTTACATGGCAACCCTTTTCTTCCCACTTGTATGTATGTATGCGGCTAGGGTATGGACACACCAACAAACCTCAAACATCCTCTTAACCAATCTTGGTACTAGGATCCTCTCATTAATAAGAGTACTTTTTGTCTCCCCTAAACCATCAACCAAGCCGTATACCACCTTGCTCACTTTGTACAAACACACCTTCATTAATGCACCCAAGTTTATGTGACACCCCCAAATCAGGTTTGCAGCGGAATAGTAATTAGGTGTCAGTAGGTGGATCACAGAACAAATGGCATACAATGCATTGATCATAATTATATGATTTGAAATACAATTGATACAAATGTGGTTTTAATATAATCAGTTGGAATGTTAAATATCAGTTGTTACAAATATCCCAGTGAAAACAGATCCCCCAATTATTATGATGCTCCTATATGATGCTCAATCCATGCTCAAATAATCCAGCTTAATTTCCTGAGAAAAACATGCTTAAAACAGTCAACATAAAGTTGGTGAATTCATTGAGTTTTGTAAAATCATAGTTCTGGACTGTAAATTGTCCTACATAGTGTTGCACAGGGCTTGATATAAAAATCAAGTGTAGGATCTCAAATATCCCATATAGTACTTCATAAGGTTTGATAAAAATCAAGTTCAGATATATCAGTATATTCCATGTATTAATGTACCAAATAATAAAAAGTCAAGTTTTAGAACCGCAAACATCACAAACATAGCATCACACAAAGCCAAATACTATAAGCTAATTACATTCCCATATTGCCCGAAACTGAGACTTGACAGTTAAGTCCTCGTCAAATGAGGACCCTTCGCCTTATCATTATCAAGGCACCCATAACCATAATAAGTTCTTAAATGTGAAACATATGTTGTCCCGGCCGAGACATAGTGAGCATGACTCACCCAGATGGGGACGGTCAATCCCAGATAGATCTATTTATAACATTCAGGCAATTCAAAAATTCTAACAGTTTCGGATGCACGGGTCATGCGGGTTCATCTACAATAGGCAAATGTAATTAAGGGTAACAGTTCAGTTTGCGTTTCCTCGATCAACAGTTTATTAAGTATAAGATATCAAAATCATATAGTCAAAACAAGTTATAGCATGTCTCCCCCTCGCGGGTTAGTAAAAACATAAATAGTAGTGAAAGGCGAGGCTATGAACTCACCTTAGTAGTACATCAATAAGTCAGTAGATAAATCTGATAAGGATGCTCACGATACAGTCAACGACCTTAATAATTATAGGGTCTCAGTAAATGCATAACATAATGCATAAAAGTTTCAGAATAACTCTGTGCATGCTTATATTGGTTTTAAGCATTTTATTACGATACTTGTATTTTTAGTTCATCGTTGTGCAAGTTCTAGTAGTATTTATTTTAAGTATAAAATAAATAATAAGGTTAAATTAATTAATCTATTTAATTAATAGTTTTGTACTTATATTGTTTATAAAACACTTTAAATATTTATAAAAGGTAGTTTTTATATATATTTAAAGTAATAGAAAAATAAATATGATTAATATATTTATTTTATAAGTCAATCAGTTTTAATTTATATTTAATATATAAATAAGGTTTATAAAACGTATAACATTTTAATTAAATTCCACGTTTACGTAGTGTTTACAATTATTAAATTATAAGTTTGGGAAAATAATAAATGTTATGTTTATTTAAGTTTTACGTTTTAAATATCGGATATAAATATATAGAAATTTTAGGGTTCGTTATACTTTGTATAAATTACGTTTTTGTCCTTCTATTTAAATAATTACCCGCGATTAAATTACTTTTATACCCCTAGGGCTTCTAAATCTTTCAAGTAATTACAATATTGGTCCCTAAAGTATACAGATTAAATTAGGGCTTATTAAAGTTTCACATATTGGCAGTTTTAGTCCTCCAACATTCGGCTAATATATAAGTTCATAATAAGTTACACAAATGCCCCCTAGGGCTTGTATAGATTTTGGCAATTGGCAGAAATAGTCCCTATGGTTACTTAGGGCTTGAATAAGTTTTCTAACTTGGCATAAATGGTCCCTAGGGCTTATATTAAGTTTCGGCAAATGACCAAAGTGATCCCTAGGATTTCTTAAGTTTACACAATTTACCCTAACATTATATTAATTCCATTTAAGTCCTTTTCATCAGCTTAAAGTTCGGATAGTGTGTAAAACAACACCCTTAACTCACGGCTAATTACAAAATCAACCCTAAGGTTTATATTTTTGGAAAATGAGTTTTCATACTTGTTCCTTTAGATCCCTTAACTTACTAGAATTACTAGTTTAACCCGAAAATATTATATTTACTATTTTTAATCCGAAATATTATAGATCTACTATTTTAACTCCAAACTTCTAAGATCTATCATTTTAGTACAAAATACTTATAGATCTATATTTTCAACATGAAACTTTATAAAGTTATATTTTGACACTAAAAGTTTTATAAAAACATTATCTAGTAATAATGGAGTTTATTTAGGCAAGCTTATTATAGTGGGCTTAAACAAAATCTTATAAGGCAAAAATAGTGAGCTTATCATTTTAAGGCAAACTATAGTCATAGATCTAGTGTTTCTAGGAACATCTAAACATTACAAGCTTAACCCATAATGAATTATGGGGTTAAAACCTACGTCCAAAATATATATGGGTATGTTTTTCATCGATCTACAAGTTTAACAAGTTCATAGTGATATGTTCTTCATGGTTATTAAGATTTTTCATCATTTTAAGTTACAACAAAAATCAAGCCGTGACCTATATAAGATCTAGGGTTTTATATTTTTGTTTCAACATCAAGTTTTTGTAGTAATAATCATGTGTATGTTCATGTGTATGAGAATGATATATATTGAAAAAAAATAATTTTTAGGTTACTTACTTGTTTAGATAGATCTAGGGATGAACAAGAGAATGAGTAGGAACAAGAGACAAGCTTTCAACGATGGTAAACCCTTGTAACCAAAAATGAAACCGTGGCTTTCCCTTGGGTTCTTAGGCATTATTTGTTGTCTTGAAGATCAAGATTGTTGTAGAGTGAACTAAGGATTAACCTTCATGTAGTATGAGACATGATTTAAGAGTAGTAAATGTGTTTGAAGGTTTGTTAATGATGGAAAAAGGGGTTTGAGCCGTATATTTTAGGGAGAGTGAAGGTGATGGAGCTCAAGTGTATTGTGTTGTGTGTGTTGAGTGTAGTCTATGGCTTATAAAGGAAAGAGAAGATCTTTATGTGATCTTTGGTTGTACAATGAATCTTACCTAGATATGTTTAGGATTTAGTTGATAGATTTGCTCCACATGCTCAAAATAGCAATTCCCTTTCTTTCTTTTGAGTGGTAGCCGTGTGTTTTAGGAAGTCAAAAGGGGACAAGAAGGACTTTGCATAGTATTAGGCATGGTGTGTAAGTATGGCATAGTATGCATGTGTAAGAAGATAAAGCAAGTTGTATGGTTCCTTGTAAGTGTAGTATGCATTTGTTGAGTTATAGGTATTTTTGTTAAAGCTTTAGGTAATTTAGTGAAAGTGTATAATGAATATATCATTATAATATTTTACTTGAAGAAAGTAAATAAATAACAATATTAAAATAATGTACATTGTTTTTAAAGGTGTTTGGTGTTTATTCCTATCATGAAATATATGTAAATATATACATGTAAAATAAGTCCAGGTACTTAATAAATTAATTAAGTAAAGTTACAGTTTATCTCAAAAGTGTACTGAGGTGATGAATCTATTATTCATTCAGGTAAAAGTGTGTATATAATATTAAGTTCAAATACTTCGCTATTTTTATATACTAAAATCATGATTTTTGTACGAAATAAGTCTTGTGTTGATATATTATGAAAGTGATCCGTAAAAATATTATATGATGAACGATAATAATAATAAAGCCGGTGACATGTCAAAAGCCCAAATTTTGGGGTTTTACAGCACTTACCCGTTATTTTAGCTTTGTCCTCAAAGCTTAAGATGAAGTTACTCGTCCAGGGAACAAGTGAGGGTACTTTTTCTTAAACGCGTAATCTTGTGGGCTCAAGTTTAGACTCCTAGGTGATATTTAGAATGTAGTTATTGATCGTATGCTTTCGGTGAGTACATTCTAATGCACAAGGTAACTTGTCTTTTATGTTTTGGTAATTTACACATTTGGTCCTTCTATTTTTGTAATGTGGCCCTTAGGGCACGGAAAGTTTTCCAATGAAAAATAACTTAGGGCTCAAATTGAGTTTCAAAAGTGTCAAAATCAACCTCTAGGGTTTTTAATCCGTGTTAAATCAAACAGGGATTCTTTCAAGTTTGTTAATGTCTACGTTTAGCCCTTAAGAATTTGTAAAAGGTTCATTAAATCATATTCGAGTTCTAATAAGTTTACAAAGTGGATAGAATAGGACAAGTTCGTTTTAAGTCTTGGTTTTTATTTAAGTAGGCTTCCCGATATACTTCTAGCCAGTGGAAAGCAAACATTAGTTTGACTCCAAAGCTTCACTTAGTGAAATGGCTAGGGTTGTTGTTGATAGTGATTGGGTAGGAAGTTGCAAAGAATCTGCTTCATTTGTGGCTGAACTGGGGCATAAGTTGCGTAGAGAAAAAGTACTTCAAATAATGGAAATCAAAGAAGAGACCAAGAATAAAGAAGTATGTATCCCTGGTGAGATGCTGAAAGGGTCATGCATCTACTGTTGGTGGTTCAAAATTTGCACAAATTTCGACTTCTAAAAGGAGGAAGTCATTCATTTCAAGGCTTGTTAGACAATGGTATTGTCGAACTAATTGGATCCGAAGAGGAAGAAGGTTGTCCAAAAGTATGGGACATCAATTATCTCTTTCTGGAGGGTGACAAACATAACCCTACAAAACACACCCATTGTGAGTTGGGCATGTCTTTTATGATTGGGTTTGTTTTCCTCGTCGATTTGAGAAATGCGAGCTTAGAAGATAAGGCATCCTCTTACCAAGTATTTCTGGGCTTCGATACAAGAAATGACACTAAGTGTAGTGTCGATAAAGTCTGTGTTACCGTCGCCTCGAATGATCAAGGTTTCATTTCCTCATGGCAGATGAAACAGCTAAATTTTCTGTGACACCCCAAAGGGGTCAAATGAAACGGAAGTGGGCACCCAAAAAGGGTTTAAAATGTAGCGGAAATGGACACTCCCAAAGGAGTCAAATGAAACAGAAGTGGACACCCCCTAAATGGGGTCGAATGCAGCGGAAGTGGTATTTGGGTTAAGGATAAGCCAAAGGTCAAGAGCATAATGCTTTGATCTAAAAGAGATGAACACGAATCTTTCTAGGTTTCTGGGTGAGGATGTAATGACATCAAATATAAGTTATCTTAACGATAAGATTTTACTGGAGGAAATCGTGAGTCAAAGAGGATTACATTACATAACTGGATAAATAAAATAACATCAATTATGAGTCATGTCGGATATATTTAAGCTCATGTGGTTATAAATTTCTATTTACATCGATAAGCATCCTCATCCACGTAAGGTAAAATTTATAACTCCATTCGGTGACCTATGATTCCTTTATTCAAACGAAAAAGCGCCCTAATTCGTTCCAATAAGGATTTCATAGCCCACCTTACCTAAATTTTTTCGACAAGGCTTATTATTTAGAATAAATATAATATCTAAGATAATAGATATTATTAAGATACTTTACAGCCCGTTTGCTTATAACCTTCGTCTTCAGACGTCCCAGAACATCTTAATACAAAATTATAAGTAAACTTTTGGTCCGGTGGCTTAAGATTTCACTCTTAGACGTCCCGTAACGTCTTGAGAGGAAATTATCATTAACTTAGGATCAAGAGACTCAGGCCCCATATGTATAATATAGGATCATAAGTACCTTGATTTTGGGTTCCACCGCATCATTTAAAGATGCAAACTTATCTAAATAATACCACGTGAAAATACTAAAAGCAAACGTGTATAAGTTGTTAATCAGTCGTGGTCCGTAGATATACGTACAAAATTATGAGAGAAAATAAATGTTGACGCGCAATAACGTGCGCAAGAATACGTATCAAATAAGGAACGCATATATAAAATATAATGATATATTACAATCATAAGTATAGACATTGTTTTAATCCATGAGTTAAATGAATTGACATTTTTAGTCCAAAAGTTTTTATAAGGTATATTTTTGGTATAAAAATTTGTTTAAGTATAATATCACTAAGTGGGCTTATTAAATGTGCCAAAAGAGCTAATGGGCTTCCCAAACCCTTATTGAGCTTACAAGATCCATTAACAATTTTTGTGAGCTAAGGATTTCTTAATGGGCCTAATTACATTTTTAGATCCATTAATATTACAAGTTTTACTACATAGGTCCATAGGACAATAAATGGGCCTAATGGGCTTCCTAATGGACCTAAACATATTTTAGTCAATTAATAATACTTAACCATTTATCTAAGAGTGAAGTTTACGAAACCTTATAAGCTTATTACTGGTTTGTAAAGATTAAGTCTGGATCTCTAAATAGAGAGTAAACACCTACGATATGTTTTATTTCCGGGTTTTAAATGAAATCCAAGTTGGTTACAAGTTTGTATATTAATTATAAGCTTTACAGTATTTCAAGATAAAGTCCAATCTTGTTTTATGTTTACATTTAATTTACGAGATCCCAAAAATTAAGATTTAGGGTTTATTATAAGTTTACAAGTTTATTATAAGTTCTAAAATGAATCAGATAGCCCAAGCTATATTTCTTTTCCATGTTTTTTCATTATGAAATCTAGGTTTAAAAAGTAAATTTTTGAAGTCCATACTTAAGATCTAGGTTTTTACAAGTTTGTTATAAGTTCAACCGGATTTAATCAAGATCAAAAAAAAAATAATCAAATTTTAGATTTTTCCCAAGATATATAAAAGTCTAGTTAAGTTTACCAAAGACATGGTGAGAATTTTCAAAGATACATTAAGATTTCTAAAGGAAAAAAATCTAATTTAAACTTTCCCTAAATTTAATTAAGTTCTTCCAAAATACAATTATTCAAGAAAAGATTTCCAAAATCCTTTTATTTTATTATTTGTTTCTTGGCTAAGTTATATATAAAAATATATTCCAAATTTTTCAAAGATTTTCCAAAATCTATTTTTGATTTTTCCAAGATTTTCCAAAATCTATTTTAGATTTTTTTTTTCAAGATTTTTCAAAATCTATTTTAGATGTTTCTAAGATTTTCCAAATTCTGTTTAGATTTTTCAAGATTTATAAAAATCTGTTTAGGTTTACCAGGATTTATAAAATTTATATCTTCCAAAGATTTCCATTTTCATATTTCCAGGAGTTTGTTATGTTGTTTGTGGTTATAATGCATTGTTCGGGCCATCATACTTCAAAAGCCATTCTATAAACGTTTGAGAAGCGAGGGCACTTTAAGTCGTAAACCCAACCACTCAGTCAAAACGTAATATCGAGATGGAACATCTTTAGTATAAAGCTCCCTACTAACATGGCATGTTTATAAGTTTCATTAAATACGTTAAGTATTTTAATATTTTAATATCTTCATAAAGATATTAAACAGTCGTAATACATAAAGTACGTAAAAAGCATGTAAATGATTAGTATCTAGTACTACCATAAATATAAATGCATAGGATAATGAATTGTATTTAAATCATATAGTTATGCATGCTCTCTATGTTAAATGCTCTCTAAGTATGTCCCCGTCAAAAACCCATTTTTTGAAATCTAAGTTTTTGAAAATTTTAATCCGGTTATAGTTGAATTAATAAAATAGAAAAACAATTTTATTTTTGATCTGATTCTCTATAACCATTCGCTTTGATACCATTCTGTGACACCCCCAAATCAGGTTTGCAGCGGAATAGTAATTGGGTGTCAGTAGGTGGATCACATAACAAATGGCATACAAAGCATTGATCATAATTATACGATTTGAAATACAATTGATACAAATGTGGTTTTAATATAATCAGTTGGAATGTTAAACATCAGTTGTTACAAATATCCTAGTGAAAACAGATCCCCCAATTATTATGATGCTCCTATATGATGCTCAATCCATGCTCAAATAATCCAGCTTAATTTCCTGAGAAAAACATGCTTAAAACAGTCAACATGAAGTTGGTGAATTCATAAAGTTTTGTAAAATCATAGTTCAGGACTGTAAATTTTCCTACATAGTGTTGCACAGGGCTTGATATAAAAATCAAGTGTAGGATCTCAAATATCCCATATAGTATTTCATAAGGTTTGATAAAAATCAAGTTCAGATATATCAGTATATTCCATGTATTAATGTACCAAATAATAAAAAGTCAAGTTTTAGAACCGCAAACATCACAAACATAGCATCGCACAAAGCCAAATACTATAAGCTAATTACATTCCCATATTGCCCGAAACTGAGACTTGACAGTTAAGTCCTCGTCAAATGAGGACCCTTCGCCTTATCATTATCAAGGCACCCATAACAATTATAAGTTCTTAAATGTGAAACATCTGTTGTCCCGGCCGAGGCACAGTGAGCGACCCAGATGCGGACGGTCAATCCCAAATAGATATATTTATAACATCAGGCAATTCAAAAATTCTAACAGTTTCGGATGCACGGGTCATGCGGGTTCATCTACAATAGGCAAATGTAATTAAGGGTAACAGTTCAGTTTGCTTTTCCTCAATCAACAGTTTATTAAGTATAAGATATCAAAATCATATAGTCAAAACAAGTTATAGCATGTCTCCCCCTCGCGGGTTAGTAAAAACATAAATAGTAGTGAAAGGCGCGGCTATGAACTCACCTCAGTAGTACATTAATAAGTCAGTAGATAAATCTGATAAGGATGCTCACGATACAGTCAACGACCTAAATAATTATAGGGTCTCAGTAAATGCATAACATAATGCATACAAGTTTCAGAATAACTCTGTGCATGCTTATACTGGTTTTAAGCATTTTATTACGATACTTGTATTTTTAGTTCATCGTTGTGCAAGTTCTAGTAGTATTTATTTTAAGTATAAAATAAATAATAAGGTTAAATTAATTAATCTATTTAATTAATACTTTTGTACTTATATTGTTTATAAAACACTTTAAATATTTATAAAAGGTAGTTTTTATATATTTAAAGTAATAGAAAAATAAATATGATTAATATATTTATTTTATAAGTCAATCAGTTTTAATTTATATTTAATATATAAATAAGGTTTATAAAACGTATAACATTTTAATTAAATTCCACGTTTACGTAGTGTTTATAATTATTAAATTATAAGTTTGGGAAAATAATAAATGTTATGTTTATTTAAGTTTTACGTTTTAAATATCGGATATAAATATATAGAAATTTTAGGGTTCGTTATACTTTGTATAAATTATGTTTTAGTCCTTCTATTTAAATAATTACCCGCGATTAAATTACTTTTATACCCCTAGGGCTTCTAAATCTTTCAAGTAATTACAATATTGGTCCCTAAATTATACGGATTAAATTAGGGCTTATTAAAGTTTCACATATTGGCAGTTTTCGTCCTCCAACATTCGGCTAATATATAAGTTCATAATAAGTTACACAAATACCCCCTAGGGCTTGTATAGGTTTCGACAATTGGCAGAAATAGTCCCTAGGGTTACTTAGGGCTTGAATAAGTTTGCTAACTTGTCATAAATGGTCCCTAGGGCTTATATTAAGTTTCGGCAAATGACCAAAGTGATCCCTAGGTTTTCTTAAGTTTACACAATTTACCCTAACATTATATTAATTCTATTTAAGTCCTTTTCATCACCTTAAAGTTTCGGATAGTGTGCAAAACAACACCCTCAACTCACAACTAATTACAAAATCAACCCTAAGGTTTATATTTTTGGAAAATGAGTTTTCATACTTGTTCCTTTAGATCCCTTAACTTACTAAAATTACTAGTTTAACCCGAAAGTATTATATTTACTATTTTTAATCCGAAAAATTATAGATCTACTATTTTAACTCCAAACTTCTTAGATCTATCATTTTAGTCCAAAATACTTATAGATCTATATTTTCAACATGAAAGTTTATAAAGTTATATTTTGACACTAAACGTTTTATAAAAACATTATCTAGTAATAATGGAGTTTATTTAGGCAAGCTTATTATAGTGGGCTTAAACTAAATCTTATAAGGCAAAAATAGTAAGCTTATCATTTTAAGGCAAACTATACTCATAGATCTAGTGTTTCTAGGCACATCTAAACATTACAAGCTTAACCCATAATGAATTATGGGGTTAAAACCTACATCTAAAATATATATGGGTATGTTTTTCATCGATCTACAAGTTTAACAAGTTCATAGTGATACGTTCTTCATGGTTATTAAGATTTTTCATCATTTTAAGTTACAACAAAAATCAAGCTGTGACCTATATAAGATCTAGGGTTTTATATTTTTGTTTCAACATCAAGTTTTTGTAGTAATAATCATGTGTATGTTCATGTGTATGAGAATGATATATATTGAAAAAAAATAAGTTTTAGGTTACTTACTTGTTTAGATAGATCTAGGGATGAACAAGAGAATGAGTAGGAACAAGAGACAAGCTTTCAACAATGGTAAACCCTTGTAACCAAAAATCAAGCCGTGGCTTTCCCTTAGGTTCTTAGGTATTCTTTGTTGTCTTGAAGATCAAGATTGTTGTAGAGTGAACTAAGGATTAACCTTCATGTAGTATGAGACATGATTTAAGAGTAGTAAATGTGTTTGAAGGTTTGTTAATGGTGGAAAAAGGGGTTTGAGCCGTATATTTTAGAGAGAGTGAAGGCGATGGAGCTCAAGTGTATTGTGTTGTGTGTGTTGAGTGTAGGCTACGGCTTATAAAGGAAAGAGAAGATCTTAATGTGATCTTTGGTTGTACAATGAATCTTACCTAGATATGTTTAGGATTTAGTTGATAGATTTGCTCCACATTCTCAAAATAGCAATTCCCTTTCTTTCTTTTGAGTGGTAGCCGTGTGTTTTAGGAAGTCAAAAGGGGACAAGAAGGACTTCGCATAGTATTAGGCATGGTGTGTAAGTATGGCATAGTATGCATGTGTAAGAAGATATAGCAAGTTGTATGGTTCCTTGTAAGTGTAGTATGCATTTGTTGAGTTATAGGTATTTTTGTTGAAGCTTTAGGTAATTTAGTGAAAGTGTATAATGAATATATCATTATAATATTTTACTTGAAGAAAGTAAATAAATAACAATGTTAAAATAATGTACATTGTTTTTAAAGGTGTTAGGTGTTTATTCCTATCATGAAATATATGTAAATATATACATATAAAATAAGTCCAGGTACTTAATAAATTAATTAAGTAAAGTTACAGTTTATCTCAAAAGTGTACTGAGGTGATGAATCTATTATTCATTCAGGTAAAAGTGTGTATATAAAATTAAGTTCAAATACTTCGCTATTTTTATATACTAAAATCATGATTTTTGTACGAAATAAGTCTTGTGTTGATATATTATAAAAGTGATCCGTAAAAATATTATATGATGAACGATAATAATAATAAAGTCGGTGACATGTCAAAAGCCCAAATTTTGGGGTTTTACAGTTTATACATCTCTTGCCCTTTCTTTCGTTACTAGCCGACGGCTAGGATCTCTCCCAAGAGCCAATGTACAACACACTCCCATTAATGATTAGTACTAGGAAGATCATCTTGTAAGATTACCTTGTACTCAACCTAGGAAAACCCCCATCCCTTGCTTCTCTCTTGACGTAGCAAGCCCCCAAACCACATGAGGATCTCACCCAACTTGTGGTTAACCAACAAACCCAATCCCCTATAACTTACTATATTCGGATGAACACACACACACAAATATCCTAAGCATTTACTTCTAATCATTCACACAAAGTTCTCCCTAGCATTGAAGTGGTCGAATCTAACATTGAAGAAGATAGAGGGCACGGTTTGCTCAAGCCTTGACTAAGAAGATCTTCTCAACCTAACCCTAGGTCACGGCTAAACTACAAACCTTGCATAAACGCTTGGTTTTTACTTGTCTTTTCATCACTACTCTAGTCTAAACAAGTATGTAACCACCTTATTTTTCTCTCTCGATTACTATACTCGTATGCATTAGCATTCACGTGACTAATTATGCATGTACACGTAAAAATCACACTAAAACCCTCCTAGAAAACTCACGGTTTGAATATATGGTCACACGTAATACATGCTTATGGGTTGGATCTTATTTTCCAACGTGTGTAGTCAAGTTAATTGCTTAGGTTAACTTCCTAGAACCCTAGGAGGTTTGGCTAAATATTCTAGCCAAGGGTGAAACGCCTTGATTTAAGCATCTCGGGTTAACCCCTACTATAATGGATAGATTGATTGGTTATAATCACTAGAAAGGCTTGAGCTCTAAACTCCTAATATTCGGCTTATATTAGGAACCAAGAATTATTCGCGACTTATTAGATCTTGAGTTGAGTTCTAGTATAATATATTGGAAACCCTCCTTGTGATAAGTAAAACCAAATGCTTAAGCTACACAAATAAGCCTTAGCCGAACCATGCTTGTAAAATCGGATAAGACATAAGCTCATTTGGGCCGAGACTTATTAACCCAAATTTGTGTATATTGTTTATTCAATTTATTTAGTGTATGGTAAATATTTAGGCCCATTGATAAGCCCATGAGTCCAACTTAGTATTTTGGCTAAGTAAATTGTTGTAGTAAAGTTACTAAATGTGTTTAGCCCACTAGGAGCCCGTTTGGCCCAAGAAACCTAACCGGACCCTTAATGGGCCACGCGATCCCATTAACCACTATATATACATATTAGGTACTTTTTGTGCCAATTATGCAATTTGATGAAAGTACTAGATTGGAAATGAAAAGGTATAGAAATGATGAGTACTTTTTGAAACTTGAAACTAGTACAAGGACTAAACTTGTCAAATTAGAAAGTATAGGGTCACGGTTATATATAGACAAGACCTATTTTAAACTCCAAGGACCAAACGTGCCATTTTGTAAACATATTGCAAGCCCTAAAACCTTTTCGTGCCTTTTGAGGCCTTATCCGAAACTTGAGGGACTTAAAATGACATTATGGAAACTTATAATAAACTAGTTACTCTTTGGGTCCCTTTGGGTACTTAACCGAAACCATAGGGACCCCTTTTGCCAACTTAACAAACCTTTATAAACCTTAGGGGACTGTTTGGTAAATAGCTGAAGCATGTATAAGCCCTAGGGGGCTGTTTGTATTTAGCCGAAACTTATACAAGCCCTAGGGGGCTGTTTTGTAACTTGGGGATACTTCTAAAAACTTGACCGAAACTACAGGGACTGGAAATGTCAAACTGTGAAACTTATATAAGCCCTAGGGGCGTTTGTGTAAAACCGGGGGTATTTATACTAAATTGGGGGACTAGTTTTGCAATTCCCTAAACTTAAATAACTTTTTATAAACCCTAATTATATATATATATATATATATATATATATATATATATATATATATATATATATATATATATATATATATATACATATATATATATATATATATATATATATATATATATATATATATATATATATATATATATATATATATATATATATATATATATATATATATATATATATATATATAATGTATACTAAAAGGGAAAATTAAGGTAAATATAAAGGTCCGATACTTGTATGTATTTTTCCAACCTACAATGTGATAACTACACAAATATCGGAAACGTTGAAATTAATTAAATTGTATACACATAATGAGGTATAAATTTAATATGACTGTGTACAAAATTAAATATACTAATTATATTTATTTTTCCTCACATTAAATATTTACAAAGCCCTGTATTAAATATTTAAATCAAGTTATGAATAGTACAAATTCAATAATATTAATTAAACTGGATTGATTTAATTAAACTATAGTATTTATTTTATACTTAAAATAAATACAGCTATAACTTGTACAACTATAAACCAACTACCGATATCCTAATAAAATGCTTAAAAACCTGTAGAAGCATATACTGATGTTTCAGTAACCTTTGTAAAGCCTGTTATACTTTTACTGAGACTATATAATTATCTAGGTTGATTGTGTGTTGAGCACTACTCCAGATTCTTGTGACTATCACCGTAATGTTAAGGTGAGTTCATGACCCCACTTCTAATATATTGACAAACTTTTAAATCCTTTTTGGGGGAGAAAACATGCAACTGATTTATGGATATAAACTAAACTGTATCAACTTTGATTATATGTGCCTATTGTAGAATTCCTCATGACCCGTGAACTGAAACTGTTAAAATTGTTGGATTACCTGAATGTTATAAATAGATCTATTTGGGATTGACCATCCCCACCTGGGTGAGTCATGCTCACTGTGCATTGGTCGGGACAACAGGTGTTTACCATGTAAGCACTTATTATTGATGGGTGCCTGTTTAGAAAGGGCGAAGTGTTCTCATTTGTTGAGGGCTCAACTATGTCAAGTGTCAGTTTCAGGCAATAGGCAGTATAATTACCTTTAAACAGTAATGCTTTGTGCCTTACTGTTGGAAATACATTTTTACGTATTTAGGAAGATTCGGTCACTCCGACAATATATTAAGTTGTAGCTCGTAGTCTAGATATCTTTTAATTAACTAAACAAGGAAAAGCCCGGTCCATGCTTGTATGGTCGGCCCAAATGTAAGCCCAAGCCCATCTTATGGGCTTGGTATATAAACCCTCTCCATTGATGGAGAGGGTGGTGATTTCATTTGAATAACACATAGTTCTTTTAAACTTTCTCTCTCTAGAAATGTGAAATCCACCATCTTTCTATCTCTTTCTCTCTCTAAAAACATAAGCATAGATTTACATATCCTACAATTGGTATCAGAGCTTCGGTTCCATCCTTGGATCGTGTTATAATTTTTTTGATTTGGTGGTCTAGTTTTTTCTTTGTGTCTCGTTATATCACTTTTTGGTCCGATTTGTCAAATTTTTTTTGTCACGTCTTATTATTGTGTCCGAACAGTTTCATTGGTTTATCATTTGTCATATCATTTTCTTGGTCTAAATCTGTCTAAAAAATCAGTTTGTCTCACAATCCATATCTGATTTTCACATCCCACTGGTTTTTAGTCCCTGGTTTCACCCATAACAGTCATATCTGAGTCCAAAGTTGTCTCATATTTGGTTGTCTACAGTTTCTGGTCTTATTTTTTGATCTGGTATCATTTTTTCGGGGTTTATCTTGTTGTTTATGATGATGAAGTTACCCAGAAAAATATTCAGATTCACATTTCCAGATTTTCAGGAAAAAGGACAGATTTGGATAAGATCTGTCATTGCGATGGGTTTGCGATGCGAGCATTGCGATGGCTTGGTAAAGACATTGCGATGGACTTACTCAGATTTAAACATTGCGATGCAAGCATTTCGATGGCTTTGTGATGCAAGCATTGCGATGGCTTGGTAAAGACATTGCGATGGACTTACTCAGATTTAAACATTGCGATGCAAGTATTTGACTTTGCGATGGGTTTTATAAAACATTGCGATGGAATCAGACTGTGACCAAGTGTTAACCAAAACCAAAACCAAAACCAACACAACCGAGTCAACTCGGTAATTACCGAGTTGACTCAGTTTACTCACTGAGTCTGACTCAACTGCCACCCTTATACCTCCACAACACCATGATCTAATCCTAATCCCTTCGTCTCCTAACCCGTCTAAACATCAAAAAGACTCGAAAAAGATCTCAGATTCATATTTCCCTTCGTGTGCGGACATGCAAGTGTCGAGATCTTTTAGATCCTACACGAAATTAAAAATCATCACATATCTAATTTTATATTCGAATTCAAATACAAAACAAATAACAATTATGTTATTGTCTTACTTTGATTCGATGACAGAAAACATGCAATTATAAATCTGTGGGGATTTATCCCAATTTTTTTGTTCGAAACATAAAGACTGATTTATAACAATTATGTTATAATCATGTCTTAGTTTCGTTTATCAAAAACCCACATGCAATCATCAAATCGAACCTACCCGAGATCCTCATTCAAAGACCTTGAAGCCGCGTCTTGTATGGTTTTTGTTCTTGGCTCGTCTATCACCAATATTATATTTCGAGATGGGTGCTGGTAGAAGGTTTAGTTTTGACTTGTTTTTTATTAAACAAGACCAGTTTTGATGATCGGGAAGCATGTTTTTGATATGATGGATTTTTGAGGTTTCTTAATCTAGTGAAGATCAGCAGTGATAAGGATGATAGATGATATGATGAAGATTAGCAGAGATGGTGGGTAAGGAGATGAAGTGAAATGATGGGGGACGGAGGTTTCAAGGTTGGGGATGAGAGAGGAGTTTGGTGAGGGGCGGATTTATCTAAGATGTGAGAATTAGGTATAAACTGTTGTGTGAGAATCTTTAGGATTGAGGAGTGTTTTATCCTCACTTGTGGACCAGGTATTGCAAGAAAGGTTTGGGCCTTGGACTCGAATTTTTTAAACATTGCTATGGGCCGCATATTTTGTTATATACACACAAGTTTTTAACATCAATTTGTATTTTTGTATAAACTTTGTGTGTATTAAGTTATACGTCGGTCATCATCGGGACGAGACAACAAGTGAAGTGACAAAGTGACGAGACAAAGTGACGAGACATTGTGACAAAATTTATTTGAGATGAGACCAAGAAAAAATTTGGGCGATTTTTTAGTGACTACAATGTTTTTGGATCGGGTATTAATTATGGGAAGTTGAAGACGGATTTTTCGAAGGCGTGAACTTATTTTATCTTTCAAAGATAACTTGCTCGTGCTTTATATTAGAATGAAGATTTGTTTATCTGGTTTCCGGGTTTGGGGTGGATGGTTGATGACTCGGATAACTATCACTTAAAGGGGTTACATTGTTGTACTCAGTGTCACGCGCTTAGTCGACGTGGATAATTTCAAGAGGTGTTGTGCCTATAGACCTCTTCAGTGATGCATTGGGTACTTAGAGATTTCTCCACCGTTCTTCATTCAACAATAGTGCAAGCTTAAGTCACAAGATCGAAGGATTTTTATTCAATTTCACGTTTGATGTATCTGTTTCATTCAATCAGTGGTCACTTCAAATTGCTTTCACGTGGGTTGGTAAAGATGGCCATGGAGAGTTTATGAGTAGAGATTTTCGATCAATAGTTGCTTCTCACAAAATATATAATTCAGCTTATTTATTATTCTCACGAGACTTCAGGTTCATGTGCGTACGATTTATTGATGGTTCCGAGTTTCGAAACCATCAAGGGGGAAGAAGAAGACACATTGAACGCACAACGAGTACACATGATGAACTTCATACCTTCTTTTGATTTGAAGACATTCCGGGATGACATTTGTCATAGCCGCAGAGAAAATCAGTGTTTTAACTCGTGGCGTTATCAATCTCTAAACGGTACACTACTGATTCGATGTTTAATTGTTTGGTTATTGCAATTATTCATCATCATTATCATATATGCATTCCCGGGACTTAATGGACTCTGGTGCATCTCTGGAAGAAGATATGTGCATTTCCGGGACTTAATTGACTCTGGTGTTATGATGTCAACTTCATGAATGGGATAAAGTGTGCACTTCAGTATTTGAGCTTCATAATTGGGATTGATTTACTTTCTTCAACTATGTGGAGGAAGAAGTGTCTTGATTCTTTCTGGTATGCATAACTTGAACTCTCAGGGGGAAGAAAAATTCAGAAGAATTATTCAAGCGTGAGAAGAAAAGTTGTTGATCTACTTGGTGTATCCCTTACTTTCAATCCCTCGTAGCAACGTTATCATGTTATATGATGGGATTTGCTTGTTAGATTTCGATGTGCGCTTAATCATTCTAAGATTTATTGAAAGCTTTGAAGTTGCTTACGAGGATTGTCGGTTTAGGGGGAAGCTATTTAAAAGCTTCTACATCAAGTTTATGTGGCATGAATTAGGGGGAAGCTAATTCAGAAGCTTCTCCTTAACAAGAAGTGTATGGGTTACTTAGCTCGTGCCGTTACAGTATTTCTACTACAAGTTACTTTAAAGATGAGTCGTTTTGAAGTCAAAGGCCTTAGAAGACATCATCAGCATTGGACGCTTCATGAAAGCTCTTGTTCTTTATCATTATGTACTTGTTAAGAAAAATATTGTAAGGAATTATACACGTCGTGCCATGGGGGATGATTGTTGGAAACTCACTTTATGTGACGACTTTTAAGAATTCCCATTAGTTATCATAATCAAACACACTTAGACTAGACTAGGTTCAATGTATAGTTTAAGGGTTGTGTGTGACTATATATACCCCTCCTTAGCTTCCAAGGAGGGGTGTTGCTTGTGTTCATTTTCACTTTTAATATATTTTTCCTTCTTTCACACAACCACTCTCTCTCTCTATCAACAATGGCTTCCACCACCATTTACTACCATATTAGACCACCGGATCATATACAGCAAATCCACAATTGGTATCAGAGCTCGACTAGTAGCTCGTGGATACAAGTAATTATTGGGCATCGACTTTATGGAATCCTTTGCACCTGTTGCCCGTTTGGAAGCTATTAGACTATTCCTCTCTTATGCAGCCCATATGAATATGATCGTCTATCAGATGGATGTGAAGACGGCATTTCTGAATGGTGAAATCAAGGAAGAGGTCTATGTTCAACAGCCGGATGGTTTTGTGAATCCTAAATATCCTAATCATGTGTACAAGCTTAAGAAGGCTCTCTATGGGTTGAAGCAAGCTCCACGCGCATGGGATGATCTATTGTCACAATTCCTCATTACGCAAGGCTTCGCTAAAGGCAAGGTGGATCCTACGCTGTTCATTCAGAAACGAGGTAACGATATGATTTTGGTACAAATATATTTTGATGATATTATATTTGCAGCCTCGACCCAAACCTTATCCGACGAGTTTGGGACACTCATGTCTTCCAAGTTTAAGATGTCAATGATGGGCAAGGTATCATTCTTCTTAGGTCTTCAGATATCTCAGAGTCCCAGAGGCATCTTTATCAATCAATCCAAGTATGCCCTTGAATCGCTTAAGAAATATAAGATGGAATCTTGCGACCCCGTGGACACTCCAATGGTGGAAAAAACTAAGCTTGATGCAGATCCACATGGAATTGCCGTTGATCCGACACTTTATCGTGGAATGATCGGTACTCTTCTGTATATCACAGCTAGTCGACCTGGTCTTCAATTTGCTATATGTATGTGTGCTCGGTATCAAACTCGACCTACTGAGTTACATTTGGCTACTGTGAAACGGATCTTTCGATATCTTAAAGGAACCATTAATCGGGGACTTTAGTATTCGAAGGACTCTTCGATTGCACTAATGGCATATGCAGATGCGGATCATGTGGGTTGTCAAGATACAAGGCGTAGCACGAGTGGAACTTTGCAACTACTAGGAGATCGACTAATCAGTTGGGCATCAAAAAGGAAGAAAAGCGCTGCAATTTCAAGTACGGAAGCAGAATACATAGCTATGTCCGGTTGCTGTGCTCAAATTCTTTGGATGAAATCGCAATTAACCGACTATGGTCTAGGTTTCAACAAAATTCCGATGTACTGTGACAACAAGAGTGCAATTGCCTTATGCTGCAACAATGTTCAATTCTCCCGGTCAAAGCACATTGACATTCGCTACCATTTCATCAAGGAGCAAGTGGAAAATGGAGTAATAGAGCTTTACTTTGTCCGATCTGAGTATCAATTGGCGGATATTTTCACGAAGGCTTTAGATCGCGCTCGAATTGAATTTTTGGTCGAAAAGCTAGGAATGAGAACTTTCTCGCCTGAGACTCTAAAGGAACTGGCAGATGAAGCGAAAGAATAGTGGTGGTAAAACTATTCTCCGTATCCTTGGTGATCATCTGTATATATTGTTTATATTTTTATCCACAAAAGCAAAATAGAAAAATATAAAACCATATAAAAACCATAAAAATTGAAAACATCATAAAAATCCAAAAATATTTTTTACTTTATTTTTCTAAGGCATGTCTTTTGGTACGATAATATTTACGGCCTTAGAAATTTCGATTAATATTGACACGGTGCCATAAATAGAGTTCGTACAAAAGTTGTAAATATTTCATAAAACATGCCTATATGGCTTGTAGTTATTTCAGACTGCAACCCGGTTTTCATATTAAAGTCAAGTATTTCTTATGAAAGCTTTGGCTCACAACGGGAATTAATTTTCTCGGGCAAGGTTTACTTTAAAACCTTGTAAGGGATCAAGTTTACTTTATAACTTGGTCTAACACAAATATATGTACGTTTCAGTGCATTTATTTGTTAAAGCAAGAGAAGTCTTGTTTTTATGAAGCTATCATCTCTACAACCATAGCAATCTACAATTGGTATCTATATACTCGACGATGCGACTACTCAACCGACGACTACAGCTCTTTCAGTAGAACACGGGTCAACAATTGAGGGGGAGCAATTGTCAAGCATTCAAAATCTTCGATGCCGAACGTACCAAGTTCACAAGTTGGTGTCAAGACAACAATACCAATCATACACGTGGTGTCAAGAGATGACTTCAGACGTGACGAGGCGACCAACATATGCTGCCAAGAACCATTTGATCTTATCATATGATGTTCTCATCTAACAGGTCCAACCTTGTCAATTCTTTTTTAATATGGTGAATATGTGATCATGTTACACATCGGTATCATATCTCATTTGATATCATGAAGATAAAACGGACTCGCAATTTTTCTTCCCAAAACCGTTGTTAAAACTTCATTAAATCAATTGATATTAAAAACATCGGTTGGGTTAATATTTTTAATATAGGGGAGAAAATGTGATTTAATATGAGAAATTATCAAAAATGGTTGACTTAATGTGCTGGCTCATCCCGACATATGCGAAATGTTTTCGAATATCGTGGCATATGTTAAAGGGGAGCAAAGTAGATTTGCTATATCAAAATGGATTTTCATGGTGACATATACTTACCCAAAACCCATTTATTTCACGACGATGAAGATTGTGGCGACATAAGGATGGTAGGATAGGTTAAGCCCTATGATTCTTCCAGAAACGGAGGAATCTTCCCAAGGACATTCCAGAGCTAGAAATAGTAGTCTTTAGGAAAGTTGGAGAAAGATTGTGAACGTAGCTGAATGCCGACCAAGTACTTAAGTTAGCACTGGAACAATCACAACAAGGTGCTAGTGATGAAGTATTGGTAAGCATTGAAGGGGTTGAAGAATGAAAAAGAATTGTAAAGATAAAGGGTGTAAAGAAAGAAGCCCTCCTTACAACTTTAGGCAGAAACCGGGTCAACACATATGCTATTGAGATCATTTTAATGATGCTCGATATTGAAGATAGACATCATGGACCCAGTGATGCAATGCACAACCCATCCCAGCTAACTCAAATATCTCTCAAAAGGTATTTGTTCTAATCACACGGAGACAACACATTATCTATTGATTTACTCACTCCGAATAAATTGGTATTGAAAAGGTGGCACTCCTCTCCAGCCTCCGATCACTAAAATCCAAAATGCACAATCGAGTCTAGAGCCATTTGAGATCATCAAATATCTCATTAGGACACACTTTCATATTTCCTTGCTTCTTCACACACTGTGAAAAGTAAGAAAGATTTTAAGAGTCCTACACAAAATCTTCATGATCTTGCCTGAACATCCGAGTAATACGAAAGTATTTACAATAAAGATGGAAATCCTTCTTGAGCGAATATCAAAAAGTTCATGGTAGGTGACTTGTGCGATTTTTTATGAATCAAACTTGTGATAACTGGAATGCAACAGCTGTTTAATTCTTAACTGAATTTAAACACGTTCCAGGCCTCTACGCAACATCTTAGTGATCTTGCCAGAACACTCAGAGTGATACCTTAGTGTTCACAGTGATGAGTGGAAATCCTTCTAGTGTTAACCTCAAACAGCACTTGGTAGGTAACTTGCAAGATTCAATATGAATCAAGCTCGTGACAACTGGAAAGCAACGATGGTGCGATTCTTTAATGAATCAAACTTGTTCCAGGAATCAGAATTGACAGCTTTAATCATGCGGATAATTTTATCCAAATGATTCACTCTTTACGTTCACAGTCAGCTTTGGACGGTCGAGTAAAGAGAACGGGTTTACCCGCGAAATCTTGTCAAGGAGATTTTTAATTAAATCTACCTGCCACAAGTACGATATTTTATATCGTCCAACGGTCTTCACCGACCGGAGGTAAAATGCTACCGAGTTAGAATGAAATGTTCAAAGCCATTTCGTTCGTGTCTACTTATGTTACGGCATTTGAAAACGGTGGCGTTGCGGGATCCAAGAAGAAGTCGTCCCCGCATGCTTATACTTTATGCACCTAATACCTCATCTAATTCAAGAAAGCCTAAAAGTTAAGTCTTCCGCTGTATCGAACTCTGAAGCTTTCAAGAATTACGAAGGTATAAGTATGTGGGACATGGTGTCACGAGGAGGCGAAGATCACAAGTGATGGATGCACAAGATCAAGGCAAGAGATTAATGCTAAAGATTGATATCAAAGATCACATCAGCATGTTCACCAGAAAAGGAAAAGAAAAGAAAGACAAAGACTACAAGCTCAAGACAAGCATAGTATGCTAGGTCTATTTTATTATTGTAACTCGGGTGACGCCCTTGTTTGGAGTGACCTCCCTTAGGGGGAGATTGTTAGAAATACGTTTTTACGTATTTAGGAAGATTCGGTCACTCCGACAATATATTAAGTTGTATCTCGTAGTATAGATATCTTTTAATTAACTAAACAAGGAAAAGCCCGGTCCATGCTTGTATGGCCGGCCCAAATTTAAGCCCAAGCCCATCTTATGGGCTTGGTATATAAACCCTCTCCATTGATGGAGAGGGTGGTGATTTCATTTGAATAACACATAGTTCTTTTAAACTTTCTCTCTCTAGAAGTGTGAAATCCACCATCTTTCTATCTCTTTCTCTCTCTAAAAACATAAGCATAGATTTACATATCCTACACTTACTGTTTTAGTGACTATTTATATCCAGACTATATAACAAAACCTGTGAATTCACCAATATTTTGTTGACCCTCAAAAGCATGTTTTTCTTAGGTGTTTGAAGCAGGTAGTTACTATGTGCATGGACTGTAGCATTTGGGTAGCAAGCATCTGAACTGTTCATATGGGACTCATGAACAATCTTTACTTTATGTCAGAACTATATAAAATAATGATTTACACTCTTGGTCATGTAATAAATGATTGGTAATCTTTTATCTGATGCTCTATGTACCATTTCTTATTGATCCACCCACGTGACACCCAAATATTATACCGGCTTCATTTTGACCAATTTGGGGGTGTCACAAATTCCACCTAGTGCTGCTGGCCCCATGCCAAGGACTGATACTACTGGACCTTCAACCTCCACTCCTAGTCCCTCTCATAACAACAAGGGTAAAGCCCATGCACCCTCCCCTCCTAGGAAGAGATCTCACAGACAAATTGAGGAAGAAAGGTTGGGAGAGGAGGTTGCTCAGAAGCTACAAGAGGAACTTGACCAAGAGGCTACGACTGCCTCAACGGCTGCGGCTGAGGATGAAGCTTTAAAGCAACAACGTCGTGAGCAGATAAGACACACTACAATGTTTTGGGACAATGCGGATTGGATGAATGTGGTTACCATCCTCACCTCTGATTACTCTCAGTTCACTGATGTCTTGGGCGCGGATGTGAACCAGAGGAATCGTGTTCGTAGGGCGATGTCTCTGATGCAACGACAAAGGGAAGATCTAGCTCCTTAACTTCGCTAAAATTGCCGCAACAGACCTCTCTCTTATGCTAAACAAAAGAAGCTAATGCAACAATATGTGGAAAATCAATCTGGATCCTATTTCACATATGACTGGACATGGAAGAGGGTCAGGAAGTTGTCCGATGATGAGCTTAAGGATTTGTATACCAAGATGATCAAGCAGAAGGATGTGCCAAATCCTGCTAATGCCATCTTTCGCCCACCTCCGCCTGTTGTTCAAACCTCCATTCCTAATGATGCTCCCACTCCATCCTCTGGTGTTCACGCAGAAGGTACCTCTAGTTTCCCAACTTCTGCTGAAGCTACTTCTGCGATTCCATCGAATTTTTCTACAAAGGTTGATCCCACCCCTGCTCATGAAGAAGCTACCACCACACCTGTTCTTAATCCTACTCCTGCTGATGATCCTACACCTCCACCGGGTTCTGAACCAATCCCTACACAACTTGCAGATGCAGCTACTACTGATCCCAATCATGTTGATCTGACTAGTCTGGATGATGCTCATACTTCTACTGCTGCTGCCATTAATGTCAAGGTAAAGGCGGAACCCTCTACTACTGTCCCCACCCCTCGTCGGTCTATTCGCAAGAAGAAGGCTCGCCGTGGTAAGATAGTTCCATTAGAGAAGAGGGATCCTGCTCACTTTATTGCAGCCGCTTCTGATAGCGAGGATGACATGCCCCTTGGCCGTGGCTGGATTGTGCATTGGGAATTTCAACCATCCCCCATTGTTGCTGGTAAATATACACATTTGATCATGACTAGTGATGGCTACCACAAATATGTCTCTGGGCTGCAAAGCATATTATCTTGGGTAGAACGTCGTGATCTTATGCTACTATATGGGTTGGTAGATGCTGTGACAATCCGACAATTTATGGTTGATATTTTATTCTCAAATATTATTTAAAAACATTATTTTAATGTTATATTATGAACTCACTTATTTTTGGGAAGAAATTTGGATTTACGTCTTGAAGTAGCATCGACTACGTCTAAACCGGAGGATTCTACGTTACGTACTTACGTTTACATACACCGTTTTGGTGACAGTCCGACATTTCAGGAATTAAATTTATCCGTGAATATTATTTTGGAATTTTAAATTTGTGTTGGTTCATAAACTCACAAATTTACGAGAAGAGATTAGGACTTACGATTATAATTTAACGCCCTTTACGACTAAACCAGAAACCTTAGGTTTACGTATTTACGTTTTCGAACTCTGTTTTTGATGAGACAATTTTTATTAGATTCGTTTTGTGCCGTTGATTCATAATTTATAAAAACGCTTTTCGTAAATCGACCCGAGGGAACGTAAATCAAGAAACTAGAATCGAGGAGTACCCGTAAATAATTGGGGATGAGACAAAACAAGTTTTGCCCCACCCCCAATATGGGAGGGTTTAAATAAGTTACACAAACACACTTAGGTGTCATGCTTACAAAGTAAGCAAGACACATGTCTTGCTTAACTTTGCAAGCTAGCAACCAACATCAAAACTACACAACCTAAACCACTTCCTCATTTTCTTACATGCAAAACCACAAAACCACTCCTTTCTCTCTCATTTTCGTCCAAAAACCACCCCTAAACACCCTCATTTGATTAAATTTTAACCATGAAATCATGTGTTATTCACACATATGATGAAGCCCTTTTGAAGCTCTATAGATTGGTGGTGATTTTAACATCCAAAGAGAAGTTTGCAAGATGAAGTAGGGATGATTTTCAAAGACCAACATCTCCTTTGGTGATCTTGAAGATTTCATACAAGAGTTCATAAGATTTAGTGACCCAAAACCAAGTCTTGATCCTTCAAACTACTTAATCTTGGTGGTATAGAGATTGTTCTTCCTATCCTTTTGTTATTTTGATTATGTAATCTTGTATTTTATTTATTTATGTATATGTATATGATGATGAATGATGATTAAAAATATTATGTGGGGGTTTGGTGTTGATAGATTTGATAAATATGGTTGAAAAGATGGAAAACCACATGTTAAATGGTTAAAATCTTGCTAAAATATGAAGGCTGTATAAAAACAGTAAGTAACCAAAAGCTAAACTGATAAAATAGCATAGGGGAATCAATTTACAGTAAGTATTAGGTGTTATACACATGTGAGAGTTGGCCATACAATGGAATCATAAAAATGAGTGAGATATGATCAAAACAAGTTTAGAGTGCAAATCTGCCTATACTGTTTTGGACGAATTTATTAAAATAATTATAAGTTGATTCATCAGTAACTATAAAAGAATAAAATGAAGCACGTATCATGTAGTTTATGTCATAAAAATTTGAGGTCCTATCTCCTTATAGAACTCAAGATATGATAAAAATTGTGAAAGTGAAACTAAAAATCAGATTTTTTGAAATTAAAGTTTAATACTATTATATAAGCACTCAAATAAATATATTATAAAATTTGAATTAAAACCCACTAACTTATATATTACATTTATATAAATATGTACAATGATAAATAAGTGGACATTATATAAAAATGGTAGTTTGGTAAGTTTTATAAGTTATAAAAACTATAAACATGATTTTTACGTCTTTTCGGCTAATACCGTAAAATTAACGTTTTTCGTCAATTAAAACTTAGACGATCGGACCCGTCTAATGTAAACTTTTTAAAAGTCATATACTGATATATAAGTACTTAATACAAGTAAAAACCGATAAAACCCGAACTATATAACATACGGACATTAACGGGCTAAATTAACATTATTGGACTATTAATCCAACTAAATGGGCTAAACACTTATAAACTTACTAATTGGGCTTAACCCACTTGGGCCCAACATGTAAAGTTTAATACTGATAATAAAAGTATAAAATGGATCAATATAAGGTAATGGACCTATAATGGGCCTAATGGGCCTTGACAAGTAAAGAAGATGGACTAGTGAAACAAGTATAAAAGTTGTCAACACATAATGCTAAAATGAGTAAATGAGAATGTACAAACCCACTTGATCATCATATATATAAAATCATCATATGTATACATAATTGTTATTTTTATAAATTTATTGGACAAGAGTCTAAGACGAGTATTATTTGTCTAGGTTTCCGTGATTGAAGCACGTACCGTACATCCAAATCGCCGATAACCGTCTTCCCACATCAACGTGAGTTCATAGCCTCGCACTCTTTTAAATGTTTTTATGAAATGTTTTATAAACCCGCGAGGGAGATAACATGTTAGTTTTTATGAAATAGGACACAAGTTGTCCCGATTGTCTGTTTATTGGTTTGGACCCGAATGATTGTATGACCCGATGAATGATTAAACCGATAGATGAAATGAAATGGATTATTAAAGTTAGGTTATGTCACTAAAAGTCCCATTAGCATGAATTGTGAACTACCGGGATTTGGTAGACGCTTATGCATATAATAGTACTATTTGGGGACGATCACCCCAGTTCGCGCCTTGACGGTTGATCCCCGTCGTGCCACATTGATTGGTAAGCGAATTTATGTATGAGAAGATTTACACAAGCGTGATTATTGTGACGACACGCTAATTTAGATGGGCAAATTGAGTTTCGGGCTAGCTAACCGTTGTTTGTTGTAGTAAGGTAACAATGTCATGCGGCTTATAATAATCCAAAAATAACGAAATACTGCTTTACGCATTGAATTACGATATATTGCTTGACTAGCAATACAGGGTCTTATTATTGATTTTATGTTCGTGTTTTGGTTTTACATAACCATATTCATATAACGGTTTTTATTTAACTTTATACAACGCCATAAGACGTATTGTATGATGTTTTTACGACATTGGCTCGTATAATGACTTTGAAGGCAAATGCCTATATTATGATTTTTGATAAGAATTTGTATAAAATGACTTTGGCTATTTTATGGCCTATTACAATGATTTGTACAAAATGATTTTCGGTAATAGTTTTATACCGATATTATATTGATGGATTTTATTAAACTCTATGAATTCACTCGGCGTTATCGCTGACCTTTTCTTTTAACATGTTTTATCTCAGGTACTTGAAGGTAATTCTCGGGAAGACAACAAGAATTCATGGCCCACACCTAAATAATAATTTCCATTCAAATTCTTTGTAAAACATGTATGAAATACAATGACTTGGGACCTATGTAAATTTGATATTTATGAATGGAAATGCTTTATTATTAAACGACGCGATTTTTAAGCGTTGTCTATGATGTGAGTAATGTGCTATCCCGTAACACCAACGAGTCTTCCGCTGTATTGAATTGTATAATTTGGGGGTGTTACAGTTTGGTACCAGAGCTCTCGTTATAGAGAACGAAAGATTTTTAAAACCAAGGTTTTGAATAAAACATTTCAAAATATTTTAACTATAAACATTTTTCTAAAAATGTCTAAAAATCTTTTGACTATAACGGTGCCGAAGAATTCCCGAGTTACCGAAAAGGCCAGACTGAGAAGTGTTATTTTAATATATATATATATAACTTGGATTATATATATATATGATGTAATTTGATTACATGATTGTTTGATGATTATTTAAATATTTATACGAGATATTTATACGACGTAGATTGTCACAAGGAACCCTAACTCCCCTAGCAAATCAATCGAAGCTATTCCCATAGGAATTCTAGCTATTCTAGATCTAAACCGAGTTGTGGATATTTATAATCCCAACAAATGGTTGATATTCGTAGAAATATAGATATTAGTTGATTGTGATATTGAAGAATTGGCGAGTTTAAATTTGATATCGATGTCATGACGATCTTTCCTTATAGAGTGGAGTTTGACAAAATGTTACCACCTGGAAAGATGTCATCTGATTCGTTGTCACCCAATTCTTAAAAAAATCGAAAGGGTGAATGTTGCACTTGAGGCTGTCATTGGAACCATTACCCAAAGGCCTCATGCCACTAGTACCTTTCTGAGAAGTCTAATTAAATGTGTGAGTCATTTCATACTAATGACTCATTTGATAACTATTGATGTAAGTAGCTATAGGATTGGAAATTAAGTGTTGTTCATATCGAGCTTTTATTTCCCTTTTAAGGTCTAATAATAAGATTGAAGTATTGGAGAATGAAGTAGCATATCGCATTGAGTATAAGATTGATTGAAACTTGAATGAAGTAAAATTTAACTGGTATGGAATAAGAAATTGTTAAGAGGAAGTTGTTGAGCCCTGTGATTGAATTATAAGGTTTTAATTGATTGTTGATTCGTATAAAGGGTTGCTCCTAGGTCATTGTCCACTAACGAGGATGTCCAGTGTCCAAGAAATAAATTGAAGAAATCTTCTTCTGAAATTAGGACCGATGGATCTTCTGGGACATGTAGGACACCCCATGACTCTTGTAGATTAGTATTCATTGTGGTATCTTTTAATAATAATCCCTAACTTAACTGAGACATCAGTTGGTAGGATGAGTTCTTGGAATTGTATGACATAGTGACACATAATGTGTTACGGTATAATTTTGACTTGTTTGTGATTAATAAAAAGACTACCATTGATTGCTAAATTATACATGTATCGATGTTATCTATCCTTTATTGCATCATCCTAATGTTCGCATTAGTGATGCAACCATTGAACAAGTACTCATCTTCATTTGAGTTACGTTGTGGATTATTCTTTTCGAGCGCCAGCAAGGTCATGAACCTCATGATTAATTGGCTAAGCTCATTTCCTAGCATATTGTAGTTAGTTCTTGGTGAACAACTTCTCATCACTCTTTTGCATATCACTCATTGTTTTTATAAGATAAAACAGTATCCCTTGAGAAAATTTGAATTTTATTCAAAGTGAGATTTATAAGTGATCATTATTGAAATAACGTTTATAATGAAATACCTTGGAAAACTTAATTGTTTTCATAACAAAGAAAATCTTTGTAAATTTATTTTATATTCTTATTTAAGAATTAAGCATGAAAATGTTTTTATTATAAACATTATGATAAAATTTTGACGAACTGAGTATTGCATCGTTAATCTTGAAATTGTATATAGTTGCGCGCCTACATACAATTTAGAATGGACCATGCAAGACTGATTAGTAGTCACCATAAAACTAATGAATAAACACTACATTTTCTTTGAAGATTCTGAAAGATTAAATTTTATGAGATCTGCAAGAAGTGAAAAATAGGGACATAGTGTTAGGTACACCTACATATATGCCTGTAACATCTATTTTTCTGAGTCGAATTTGATCATCTGTGGAATTTGTCTTATTTAACAATTGATATTCCCTTCTTGTCCAATTCTCCCGTGGCGAGATCCTTTGGAAAAGTATCTGATTATCGAGTGTAGATACCAGACTGGATGTATCGACGTTCCTATCATTTCTTTTGATTAGATTTAATTTGAATGACCTGGGTAACGATCCGAGGAGCTTTCGAATGCGTACTCAAATTATGAAAACATGGGATATATTCATATTCATTAAATGTTTTCGTCTGTATCTGATTTAAAATTCTCTCGCGTAAATCATGCGTTGACCTTACTCTTTTAAGGTTAGTTATGTCTCCTAATATCCTTGAATTTGTGAAGGATTATGAATTATTATTAGTCTTTTGAGAAGATCACATCTTATCAATGGTAACAAAACTGGAAAGTTGATAGTGCCAGTAGAATGGATTGATTGATTATGACATGACGACACTGTCTTAATTGATGGGAAGTCGAGTAGAATTCCTCTAAATGATAAGATGTTGATTATCAAAAGTGATTTAAATAATTCTTGATGGATGACCATATACTGCATTTAGACTTGAACTTATACCATGAATGGTTGTGAATTAGTCATAGATATTATAATCTAGAAAGAACTTAAAGTAAATTTATTAAAAGATGTTCAGGCTATCTGAAACTTTAGGAAGTATTTGTTGATGAATTACCTCGACTTTCGCCATTAAGGCAAGTTGAATTTGGTATTGATTATATTCTCGGTGCTACACATGTGGCGTGCGCACTGTACATCAGCACCATCTGATTTAAAGGAATTACCGTACAACTGAGAGAGTTATCAGAGAAAGATTTTATTTTACCGAGCTCGTCATCATGAAGAGCTATGGTGTTATCATTCCTTATATTTACTGATTACCGTGAACTAGGTAAAATTGACGATTAAAATCTATATCCACTACCCAAGATAATAGATTTGTTCGATCATTTACAAGGTTCTAGCGTATATTCAAAATTTGATACTTGGCATGGTTATCATCAACTTCTCGTCTGCGAAAAAGATTATCTATTCCAATCACTACAGCCAGAACTTGTAATGAACATTATGAGTCTCACGTGATGTCGTTTGGATTGACTAATACACATGTAGCATCCATAAATTTGGTGAATCACGTGTGTAAGCTGTAATTTGATAAATTCATGCTTGTGATCATTAAAGACCATCTGTTTGTTTCTAAGAATAGGAAGGAGTTAGTAATTATTTATAGATTGCCCTGAATTGGCCGAACAATGAAAACCTGTACCTTGAATATTTAACAAGTGATTTAAGGCTTAATCCTTTACATTATTTGACCAAGTGATTAAAAGGTAATGGAATCTATATTGACTCTTCAAAAATTAAGAGCCCTTTTAAGACTTTTGGCTTTACCAAAAAGAAAGTGCAAATATGTTTTGACAAATGTTTTATCAAAAAGAACTTTTGAGGGATTATTCCCTTATACCCAAAACATTTAACTAAACTCCTATTTAGGGGTAAACGTTTGTGTATACCTCAAGACAACCTAAGAAGGATTGAGGAAACCATTTAAACCATGACTTGAAATTTGAAACGACAATTTTTGCTTTTCAACTAAAAAATTTTTGACAAAAATATAAACAAAGATTTTTCGAACATTTATGGATCTTATTAATTATTTTAATTATTTTCGATAAATCAACAAAAATCTTGTTAATTAAATTCAAATTTATTTGAACATTTTTATATAATTGGTCGAACTAAGAAATTTAAAACTTTTTACGTTTACATTTTTTTCATAAAAATTAAATATATATTATTTAATTACTTCTAATATTTATCGAAGCTTTAGACGTCGGATTGAGTAAAACTGATAAAAATGACAGTGGAGACGAAACTAAAACTTAGAAAATATGAAGAAAGAAATTCTGAGTGAATTTTGATTATGACAATTATTTCACCAGGAAAGGTGAATGTAATTACTAACATATTATGTAGAAAAGATAACGAACCACTTAGGACATGTTCCTTAATAATGAAGGTGCAAAATAAATTGTCGAACAATATAAAAATAAACAATGCTTATAAGAAGGATAATATAGATAATAAAAAGGGGTTCGCGGCTAATGTGAACCATTAGAATTGAGAAGCCGATGGCGTTAAATGATTAAAAGGTCACTTGTGGTTGTCTAAATATGGAGGATTGTGAGATATAGTTATATTGGAATCTTGTAAGTATAAGTATTTTATTCATGACATTTATGATTTAATGTATCTTTATCTGAAGAAGTTGTACTAATGACAAATTATGAAGGCATACATCGCCTCATACATTAGTAAACGTCTAACTATTGCAAAGGTCATCATCTGAATTTGATTCGATTTGGGTCATCGTCGACAGACTGACCAAATCTGCTAATATCATTCCTGTTAATGATAGATTCTTGATGAAGAAATTGACTCTTTTGTATTTAAAGGAGTTGTGTAAACATGGCGTGCCTGTATCGATCATCTCTATCAAGATCCTCGCTTCGCATCGAATTTCTAGAGATTTGCTCAGAAGTCATTGAGAACGAATCTTGATGAGAGTACTGTGTACCACCCCAATAGAAGGGACGAGGTAAAGTAACGATACAAAATACTATAAGTGTTGTTCTATGTTTGAATGATTGACCTTTGGTAATAAACCGTATAATCGTTTTCCTTTGGAGAGATTATCATAGATAATTATCGTATTAGGATCAAAATCGAATCTTGTGAGGATATATATTAGAGCATCTGTAAGCAGGAGTTGGGATGAAGACATCCGACATACACCCATTGTGAGTTGGACATGTCTTTTAGGTTTAAGGTTTCCTATGATGGCGAACCTGACCTTACAAAAGACTCGACCCGCGAGACCTGAAATGATTGTTGAAATTAGGATCTGATTATTGACTGCCTGTAGTGGGCAGGAGGTTATGTGAATATGAAATGTAGATCTTAAAGTGCTAGATGGGTAGCAAAGTTATGCCAAAAATTTTAATCATGGAAAAATGAATTAATGATCAGAAAGATCATGGGATATAAGTCCCCGTTGTATGGGACCATTGAGATGATGTAAAAGATTGGTTTGAAAGGCATATAAGCTGGATCTACTCTAGGACTTCAAGAGCTGCGTGAATTATGTTTCGTATATCGAACTTGATAAAATGCCTATCAAGTGAAAATCTGACTATTCCTTAATGAAGTTTAGATCGGTGAAAAGTTGCATTCATCAAAAACCCGTGAACATCATGGATAGAGAAAGTAAGTCAACATTAAGCCTGATCTTATTCCCGTAGTTATGTTTGATGAAACTCGCGTATTGTAATGAATTACACTTGTGAGAAAAGACCAAATGTGGAGGAAATACCCACATGGCTTTAACTCTATAAGAAGCGAGTAGTAAGATAAGATGATCTTTGAGGAAAAAGATCCTGTTTAGTGGTAAATGCTGTGACAATCCGTCAATTTATGGTTGATATTTTATTCTCAAATATTATTTAAAAACATTATTTTAATGTTATATTATGAACTCACTTATTTTTGGGAAGAAATTTGGATTTACGTCTTGTAGTAGCATCGACTACGTCTAAACCGGAGGATTCTACGTTACGTACTTACGTTTACATACACCGTTTTGGTGACAGTACGACATTTCAGGAATTAAATTTATCCGTGAATATTATTTTGGAATTTTAAATTTGTGTTGGTTCATAAACTCACAAATTTACGAGAAGAGATTAGGACTTACGATTATAATTTAACGTCCTTTACGACTAAACCGGAAACCTTAGGTTTACGTATTTACGTTTTCGAACTCTGTTTTTTGATGAGACAATTTTTATTAGATTCGTTTTGTGCCGTTGATTCATAATTTATAAAAACGCTTTTCGTAAATCGACCCAAGGGAACGTAAATCGAGGAAACTAGAATCGAGGATTACCCGTAAATAATTGGGGATGAGACAAGACAAGTTTTGCCCCACCCCCAATATGGGAGGGTTTAAATAAGTTACACAAACACACTTAGGTGTCATGCTTACAAAGTAAGCAAGACACATGTCTTGCTTAACTTTGCAAGCTAGCTACCAACATCAAAACTACACAACCTAAACCACTTCCTCATTTTCTTACATGCAAAACCACAAAACCACTCCTTTCTCTCTCTCATTTTCGTCCCAAAACCACCCCTAAACACCCTCATTTGATCAATTTTAACCATGAAATCATGTGTTATTCACACATATGATGAAGCCCTTTTGAAGCTCTATAGATTGGTGGTGATTTTAACATCCAAAGAGAAGTTTGCAAGATGAAGTAGGGCTGATTTTCAAAGACCAACATCTCCTTTAGTGATCTTGAAGATTTCATACAAGAGTTCATAAGATTTAGTGACCCAAAACCAAGTCTTGATCCTTCAAACTACTTAATCTTGGTGGTATAGAGATTGTTCTTCCTATCCTTTTGTTATTTTGATTATGTAATCTTGTATTTTCTTTATTTATGTATATGTATATGATGATGAATGATGATTAAAAATATTATGTGGGGGTTTGGTGTTGATAGATTTGATAAATATGGTTAAAAAGATGGAAAACCACATGTTAAATGGTTAAAATCTTGCTAAAATATGAAGGCTGTATAAAAACAGTAAGTAACCAAAAGCTAAACTGATAAAATAGCATAGTGGAATCAATTTACAGTAAGTATTAGTTGTTATACACATGTGAGAGTTGGCCATACAATGGAATCATAAAAATGAGTGAGATATGATCAAAACAAGTTTAGAGTGCAAATCTGCCTATACTGTTTTGGACGAATTTATTATAATAATTAGAAGTTGATTCATCAGTAACTATAATGGAATAAAATGAAGCACATATCATTTAGTTTATGTCATAAAAATTTGAGGTCCTATCTCCTTATATAACTCAAGATATGATAAAAATGGTGAAAGTGAAACTAAAAATCAGATTTTGTGAAATTAAAGTTTAATACTATTATATAAGCACTCAAATAAATATAGTATAAAATGTGAATTAAAACCCACTAACTTATATATTACATTTATATAAATATATATAATGATAAATAAGTGGACATTATATAAAAATGGTAGTTTGGTAAGTTTTATAAGTTATAAAAACTATAAACATGATTTTTACGTCTTTTCGGCTAATACCGTAAAATTAACGTTTTTCGTCAATTAAAACTTAGACGATCGGACCCGTCTAATGTAAACTTTTTAAAAGTCATATACTGATATATAAGTACTTAATACAAGTAAAAACCGATAAAACCCGAACTATATAACATACGGACATTAACGGGCTAAATTAACATTATTGGACTATTAATCCAACTAAATGGGCTAAACACTTATAAACTTACTTATTGGGCTTAACCCACTTGGGCCCAACATGTAAAGTTTAATACTGATAATAAAAGTATAAAATGGATCAATATAAGGTAATGGACCTATAATGGGCCTAATGGGCCTTGACAAGTAAAGAAGATGGACTAGTGAAACAAGTATAAAAGTTGTCAACACATAATGCTAAAATGAGTAAATGAGAATGTACAAACCCACTTGATCATCATATATAAAATCATCATATGTATACATAATTGTTATTTTTATAAATTCATTGGACAAGAGTCTAAGACGAGTATTATTTGTCTAGGTTTCCGTGATTGAAGCACGTACCGTACATCCAAATCACCGATAACCGCCTTCCCACATCAACGTGAGTTCATAGCCTCGCACTCTTTTAAATGTTTTTATGAAATGTTTTATAAACTCGCGAGGGAGATAACATGTTAGTTTTTATGAAATAGGACACAAGTTGTCCCGATTGTCTGTTTATTGGTTTGGACCCGAATGATTGTATGACCCGATGAATGATTAAATGACCCGATAGATGAAATGAAATGGATTATTAAAGTTAGGTTATGTCACTAAAAGTCCCATTAGCATGAATTGTGAACTACCGGGATTTGGTAGACGCTTATGCATATAATAGTACTATTTTGGGACGATCACCCCAGTTCGCGCCTTGACGATTGATCCCCGTCGTGCCACATTGATTGGTAAGCGAATTTATGTATGAGAAGATTTACACAAGCGTGATTATTGTGACGACACGCTAATTTAGATGGGCAAATTGAGTTTCGGGCTAGCTACCCGTTGTTTGTTGTAGTAAGGTAACAATGTCATGCGGCTTATAATAATCCAAAAATAACGAAATACTGCTTTACGCATTGAATTACGATATATTGCTTGACTAGCAATACAAGGTCTTATTATTGATTTTATGTTCGTGTTTTGGTTTTACATAACCATATTCATATAACGGTTTTTATTTAACTTTATACAACGCCATACGACGTATTGTATGATTTTTTTACGACATTGGCTCGTATAATGACTTTGAAGGCAAATGCCTATATTATGATTTTTGATAAGAATTTGTATAAAATGACTTTGGCTATTTTATGGCCTATTACAATGATTTGTACAAAATGATTTTCGGTAATAGTTTTATACCGATATTATATTGATGGATTTTATTAAACTATATGAATTCACTCGGCGTTATCTCTGACCTTTTCTTTTAACATGTTTTATCTCAGGTACTTGAAGGTAATTCTCGGGAAGACAACAAGAATTCATGGCGCGCATCTAAATAATAATTTCCATTCAAATTCTTTGTAAAACTTGTATGAAATACAATGACTTGGGACCTATGTAAATTTGATCTTTATGAATGGAAATGCTTTATTATTAAACGACACGATTTTTAAGCGTTGTCTATGATGTGAGTAATGTGCTATCCCGTAACACCAACGAGTCTTCCGCTGTATTTAATTGTATAATTTGGGGGTGTTACAGATGCTGCTATTCCAAAGTCTCCTAGTGATGTTCCTAGATGGCATGGGTTGGTCCTTTGGGGTGATTTGAAGATAATGTTGGATTGTCCCCCTGATTCTCCTAGTGCTAGGGTGTGGCAGGAACAACCTCGCTGGATGATTTCTAGGTGGAAGTTGTATGCGGGTTGTGGTGTGCATGTATTGGAGTTAGAATCTGGTGCTTATGTGTTTATGCTTGTGGATTTGGAGTATCCTCTCACCATTGCTAGCATGGAAGCTATGTTGGAGTGTCACCTGGTGGTGTCAAATGCTCCTTCTGGTAACGAGTCTGCTATGGCCACCACCTTTTTTGAAGGTATTCAAGCTCGGCTTCTTGCAGACAAGGTTGCTGCTTCTGGTCAGTGATTGGTTTGTTTCTTCTATACTTTTTATTTCTTATACATTCTTTTCACCAATATGTAAAGTGATTGGTGACTAACAATTTCCTTAGTTTAAAAAAAATACTTTTATATAATATTTGCTTATACTTCTAACATGTGATGGAAAATTCAAAGCTTTAAATAATATAATATATGCTTATACTTTTCCATTGAGCAAATCTTGATATCTTGAACATTTCACACTTGGGCTGTTTTGTGCGGTACTACTGGTGTTGGATTTCTTCCACACAACAAATGGTGTTCAACTCACCATGTCTTGCAGACAAGAAAGAGTTGGTTCACCATGAGGGTACGGCTCTGGTGTGATTCTCAAATCCGTTGATGGTTGCTAGTTTACCCAAAATTGGAGGGTTTTCACTTGCCCTAGTCCTAGACTAAAAAGTGGCTAGTCCAAGGGGGTACGGCTCTTGGTAAATACTTTTATCAAATCTATTGATAGCTGTAATAGCTTGCTCAAAGCTATAGGGTTTTCAGCTCACCGATGTTTTATTGCTAAGAGTTGGCTAGTCCGGAAGGGTACGACTTCTGGTTAAGACTTCAATCAAATCCGTTGACGGCTGTGATGATTTGCCCAAAATCATTAGGGTACTCCCACTCACCATTGATTTACGTTCTAAGAGTTGGGCTGGGTTCTGGTCTCCCAGGGTGATGCTTATTCCACCACAAAGACTAGCTAGCCCAAGAGCGAGCAGCTACTTGGTAAAGGCTTCTCAGATATACTCATGTTGCTGTGAAGATTCAACACGTGCGGATATGGTCCTAGCTTTCAAGAAGCTTCTTACAGTTCTTAGTTGCAGGGTTCTTTGTGCTTTCACTTCTGATGGTTATTTTACTGCTTTCGTTTTGCTGTTTCAATCCTCGTGCTGGACCTTAAGTGATATGACAAAACAAGATGAAGGACCTAATAGTAAGTTAGTTAGCTTCTATAGTAAGCTAGCGTTGTGATGTAACCCTAGTCCCTATATTATATAAAGAGGGTTAGGCACACAGGTTTATTGATTCATTCTAACACAATGTAAACCATAGGTGTGTGTGTGTTCCTCCTGGTGTCTAGCCTATAAGGCACCAAGAGTAGTTAGTAGCTTTATTAATAGTAATCATTTATTATTGAAAACCTTGTCCATGATTATGATTGTGTTCTTTATTGTTCCGCTGTGCTAGTAACAATCGTGATCATGATATCCCTGATGAGTCTAGATCCTAGGACTCAATAAGTGGTATCAAAGCTTGTTGGCTCTCGATCTGGTTGATCTACAAGGTTTTCGAGGTTATGTTATTTTCTGATTTTTAATAATAAAATGATGTTCCCACTGATCTAGGGTTTTTCCCAACAAACCCTAGATAAATCATATGTTATTTTTGTTGGTACATGGATATGTTGCTGCGTTTATATGGTGTTGTTGTGAGAAGGGCAGATTCGTGTTCATTATGGTGATTCTGCTTGCTTTGGTGAGTTGATCATTGATAAATGATGAACCCTAGCAGGATTTAACCAAACATACTTGCTGCCAAGAGTATGATTCTGCTGACCAATGATGCTGTTAGGTTCTTTGATCATTATGTGACGATTAGGGTTTTTATTAAAACTCTAGGACTCGCAAGATGGTGTACGTTTTGTAGCAGGTTTTGGTTGGCGTTACTGTTATGCTGTTGACATGGACCAATAAGTGTTGATTGTTGATGGATCTTGCAATACAAACGTAAATGGTGGGTATGTTTCTCAGGCTGCTATACCAAATTATTAGGGTTTTCTCAAACCCTAGATCGAACAATATGTGATAGAGCAGCAGGAATGATGCAGGAAGAATTTCATGTCGTGATGTTAATGCAGTTCATCCATGAAGAGGTAATTGTTTAGAAAAGATACGATTTGATTTACTATCGTAATATGATAACTGTGGTTGGCATGGAACAGTTACTATGAATACTATCTTTATGGAAGATATTGGGTATTAACAAGGGAAATATACATGGTATTGCCAGTTTTTAGGGACTGTATATTTTCCCATTTTTACTTGTTGGCTTTATTCAACGCGTTTAACAGCTGGTGTTGCGTGATTATGGAATTTTTGTTTGAAAAAGTCGAGTGTTGATGAGATCTCTGATTGTTTGGAGTTTATAATTTTTCGCAACAATACAAATGCAATTCTTAGATTTATAGGTAATTCATTCCTTATATACATGTCTATTTTTGGGAGGCAATTTATTCTAGTGCAAGTATGTGGTGGACGTAATGTGTGGTGCACATGGTGTTTCCAAAATTTTGGGATAAAGACGTAGGATATGTGCAACATGGGATCACACGTTTGGCGTTTTGTAAGTTTCTTATTAATTGTGGACGAGGATTTTCTCATGGGCTCGTCATATATGGGCTGGGATCCATCTCCTCCATGCAAACCGTCCATGTTCATTTTCATACAGCAATCTTTGCAACAGTTTAGCAACAGAAACAGTGAGGAATTAAGTGTCGCTAAAAGTATTGGAGGAAGATGTGTTTGAGTTTTGCAACAGCTTTGGCGACAGTGTGGTGACAGTTGGTTAAAAAAAGAAGATGGTTTGAGATGCTACTGGTAGCTTTGCTGTTCCTACTGGTGAGCTATGGTTCCTACGGGTCATATATTATTCATGTTGGTTGTGTTCTCGGTTCCTCCTGGTTGAATCATTGGTTCCTACTGGTCGCTTCCTACTAGTCGGTTCCTGCTGGTCCGTACCACTGGTTTGTTCCTACTGGTAGGCTTATGTTCTTGCTGACTTCCTTATGTTACTGATGGCTTGTTGTATACTAACTTTCTTTGGCCGGTTTTGGTTCCTACTAGTCCAGTAAGATTGCTACTACTCTGCTTTAGTGACTAGTCTGATGTCACTACTGTTATGGGAGGAGGAGTTCTCAGCCATCATCAATTCATTGGGGAGATTCACTGAAGAAGACATTTTATTATCACTTATTTTATGTTGTAGTTGATTTTCATAGGTTTTGTGTTCTTATCATATCTTAAAAGGGAATGAGTCGCCTTTTTAAGATAACTTGCTTGGTTTGTATGGTGATGAAGACTTGACATATCTAACGAAGAGGTACGATCTATTCATATCTTAAAAGGAGTAGCAGCCTTTTTAAGATAACTTGCTCTATGCGTACATTTGCTATCACTTGAAAGAGTTATGTTATTGTGCTCAGTGTCCCATTTATTTAAGGATTTTGTCCGTGATCGACGTCACGTGGTTAGTGCAAGACATAAGACACAAGTTTGGAAGATTCCACTTCTTCATCAAATTCGTAATACTTGATTTTCTTCATCAGTGATCTCTTCATGGAACCTACTTGATTCGACATGCACTTCTTAAGGGTAAGATGATCCCTTTTTGAGTTGATGTGACAAAAAGGGGAAGAATGCATGGATCGAGGGGAAGCTTATCATTCATCTATATTAGCTTCAGGGGAAGCTTGTGCTTACTGCTTTTGTCAAATCAACTAGGAGAAGATTGTTGGGAATTATATGTCTTGAGTTGATATGACAAAACAAGATGAAGGACCTAATAGTAAGTTACTTAGCTTCTATAGTAAGCTAGGGTTGTGATGTAACCCTAGTCCCTCTATTATATAAAGAGGGTTAGGCACACGGGTTTATTGATTCATTCCAACACAATGTAAACCATTGGTGTGTGTGTGTGTGTTCCTCCTGGTGTCAAGCCTATAAGGCACCAGGAGTAGTTAGTAGCTTTATTAATAGTAATTATTTATTAGTGAAATCCTGGTCCGTGATTATGATTGTGTTCTTTATTGTTTTGCTGTGCTAGTTACAATCGTGATCTTGATATCCCAGATGAGTCTAGATCCTAAGATTCAACAAGATGAACTATGACAGCCAAATGGCTTCAAATGAGTATTGCTTGGGACTTTAGCTATGAGTAGCTCATAGGGAGTCTTCTTATGTGGATTGGTAATGGAGACCCTATTCAGCACATAACACGCAGTGTTGACAGCTTCTGTCCAAAACATAGTCGGAAGCTTGGAATCAGCAAGCATGGTTCTTGTAGCTTCTATAAGGGTCATGTTTTTCCTTTCTGCAACACCATTCTGTTGAGGAGTCCTGGCAGCACTATAATCTCTTTTGATACTTTTGGAATTGCAAAGTGCTATGAGGTCTACATTCTTGAACTCAGTTCCATTGTCACAACAAATACCTTTCACCTTCTTGGACAACTGATTCTCAATGAGGGCAATGAAGTCTTTGAGAATGGACTAGGTCTCACTTTTGGCAGCCAGAAAGAAAACCCACGTGAACCTGCTATAGCCATCAGTTACGACAAGACAATAGTGTTTATGGTCAATGCTCCTAATACAAGTAGGACCAAACAAATCCATATGTAGTAGTTGTAATGGTTCAGTTATTAAGCTGAGTGCAGTAACGGCTTTGAAAGATGCTTTGTGTTGTTTTCCTTTGCTGCAAGCAAGGCAATTGATGTCATTTCTGAAAGTTTTGGGAGGTAAACCAGATACCAAGTTCATATTTTCCATCTTATGAATGGTCTTGAAGTTTACATGCCCCATCCTCCTATGCCATTTGATGGCTTCATCTTCTGATACTTTGGCAACCAAACATGCTAATTGACCAATAGGATTAACTTCATTCAGCTTGATACTGTAGAGGTTATGTCTTCTTAGGATTTTGAGTAGAACATGGGAGTCATCCGGTAACTTGAAGTCTCTGGACAACACCAGTGCTTCAGTATCCGTAAAGAGGACAAACTGCTTCTTGTCACAAATCTGAGAGACAGAAATCAATTTAAAGTGTTGAAGTGCTTCCACATAGTAAACCTGCTCAAAATTAAGGTTAGGGGTCTGAATGGTTCCTTTGCCAGGGATCCTTCCTTCACTACCTCCAAAGTACTCCAACTTGCCTTGAAATGGTACAAAGTTAGTCAAAAGTCCTTTATTCCCTGTCATGCTCCTAGAGCATCCACCATCTACTATTCCAAGAGATGGATCTTGGTATGGAGTAATCTACAACAACACAAAAGTCATATGTAAAAGTTAGTGTCTTAAGGGGACCTAAACCATTTCAGGCTTGAGTCTGCCTTGTGGATCATTAGTAGATAGCCAAGAAGATTGATAAGATCCACCGTTGTTCTTGCGTTTCCTGTGCATCATATGGGTGTTATTTTGTGACCAAGAATAACCTGTTGAGGGCTTAACAGTAGAATCTAAATATCCCAATCCAAAATGCATTTGGTCTGAAGTAGTAGCATAATTCTGATTAAAATTCTGAAAATAATTACTGGTTGGTTTATTAGGGGTGCAGGCATTGCTTCTCCAAGAAGTAGAAGCTGAAGGAGAGGTCCTTCTAGTAGAAAGAAAAGATTGGTCACATGGATTTAATCTTCTAGAAGCAAAACCACACCAATAGAAGCAGCTCCTGGTGGACCAGGAGTAGCATAAGCTTGATAACAAGGAGGCTTTTGATCATAAAAATCACAATCTTTAATCAAATGAAATTTACTACCACAAACAAAGCATGTTTTAAAAGACCTTTTATTCAAATGACATTGTTTTAAACTGCTAATCTTATTACAAACCACTCTAGGAGAATCAACTTTTTTATATTTCAACAAACTAGAATTAATAACAATGGAAGTAGAAGCAGTAGCAGCTCTCTCATCACTCATCCTAGCACTACTAGTAGCAATGTCATTTTTCTAGGGACTTAAAGGTCTTGACTCTTCACTTGAACCACAGGATGCATAGTCACTTGCCTTGTCACTGAAAGTACAAGAGAAAAAGTCATTAGTATTAGTAGAGCTTTTTGGAGACTCATGTATCTGTGATCCATCCAAGTCTGTATGCATGTATATGGGCATAAATGTTCCTATAAGAGGTGGAGGAACTGCATGCATTCATCCAGCTGGTTTAAACCTATTGTAACTAGGTTTTCCCTCCTCCTCTTTTTCAGGATCAAAGACACTTGAAAAGGATAAATCAAAAACATCATCTAGACCAACATATTTGTCAAAAACTAACCCTCTCTTAGTTCTAACAGACATGCTACTATCTATTAGCTTGGAAAGATTATGTGGTGCTTTTTTCCATTTATCAAATCTTAATAGTGGAGCATCCAATTTTTCTTTCATTTCTTGTTTTGCCTCAATACTTTCAGTGTTAAGTTTTTCAGTATATTTAAGCATGTTAGTGGTATTCTCTAAATTAATGCTTAAGACTCGAATCTTATCCTCATATTCAAGTTGAGTATTTTGAAGCCACTTCTTTTGTTGTTCTAAAGTTTTTAGAGAACTCTTATAAGCTTCAACTTCTAAAAAATATTTGTCATTTTGAGTATTTAGTTCATTACATTCAGTTAAGACGGCTGAGTATTTATCATCACAACCAAGAGGGCAATTTTGTACCTGAGGAGAGATTCCCATGAGAGCAAATTCCTCTGCTTCCTCTACATCAGATATGTGACCAGTAATCATAGCAAACACATCAGTAGAAGACTCAACTAATTCCAATGCTAGAGTCTCATGCTCATTCCAGTTGACCATGGTATCAGCCAACACCAAAGCTTTCTTTTCATCCATAAGCTCTTGAACCTTGAAAGCTGAATACCTATTCTTCTTCTGGTCATTTTTGTTAGGGCACTCCCTAGCAAAATGTCCTTGTTGCTGACAGTTATAGAATTTGACGTTACTCCTATCAAACATGGCTGGCTCTCTTCGTTTGTAGTTGAATTTTCTACCAGCCTTCTTTTTAAACTTATGAACACGTAGAGTAAGCATAGCCATCTGAAAGTTAAGGTCCATTTCATCCAAGTCAAGTTTATCAACCTGTTTGAAATCATCAAAAGCTAGTTGCTGTTGTGGATCAACATCAGCAACAAAAGAGTAAAGAACGGTTTCTACCATACTACTAGTCTTGGCTTTTGATTCAGGAGTAGTAGTATGTTGGGATGACAAAGTATAGCTTGGGATACTAGCATAAGACATTGGACTAGAGCCCATGGAACTCACAAAAGCAGAATTAGCAGGAGTGGAGTAGGAATCACTTGAGTACCCTCTCACATGAGACTCAATAGTTTTGAGTTTGTAAAATAAGTCATCAAAAGAGAGATACTGAAGTCCACCTTTTAGCTTTTAGAGAGATGAATACCTGGTACCATGAATGAGGCAGGGCTCTAAGAAACCTGGCATTGATGTCTTCATTTTCAAGTTTGGACTAGAGTTGACTCAATTGACTGAGAATCTTTTGAAACCTGTCATAGCCTTGATGAAGACCTTTTGTCTTAGAAATCTTGAATTTTGTAAATTCATCTCTCAGCATTGATCTACGCATCTTCTTGGATTCCTCATTCCCTCCAAATCTTGCCTTGATCCCATTCCAAATCTCCCTAGCATCATCCAAGTGATAGAAATCACCCATATGATCATTAGGGAGAGACTGAAGCAAATAGTTTTTGCTTTGATTTCCTTCTGAACAGTAGTGATTTGTTCATGAGTTTTAGGATCAAGAATGGTGATATTACCATTCTTGTCTCTACCAGTAGTCTTCTTACTATTACCATTCTGAACAATTTTCCAAAGGTCTAAATCAGTGTTGGTGATCCAGCACTCCATCTTCATGGCCCAGCTATGATACTCCTCCTTCTTCAGGAGTGGGAATTTTCCATTTGTATTGGAAACAATAGCAACGATTTTTTGTGTTTGCTGTGTTGTTGTGGTGCTTGGTTGTCCTGTTTTAGTAGAACTAGAAGCAGACATGATTTAGACAAAATAGTTAGAAAAAAATGGTTCTTCTTGTGCAGAGACTCTCCCAGGCTCTAATACCACTTGTTGGGTCCACTAGATGTGGATCTTGTAGCCTGTTAAGGATTGTGAACGACTTCTGTTGTAACACTCTCAATTTTCGTATCGGTATAGCGGAAGGGTCTTTTAGAGTGTTACGGGATAGCACAATAACTCCAATCATAGACAACACATAAAAATGGTTGTACAAGGTTCAACATACATTCATTCGATAAAAAGTTTTAAAGTGTACAACAGGTCCCAAATTATACAGGTCATTAAGTTTACAAAACGTTGATCGAATGAACAATTTCAATATTATCTGGGCCATCAGAGTCGATCTCCATCCGGATTACCTTCAAGCACCTGAGATAAAAACATGCAAAAATCATATCAGCGAATTCCGAGTGAATTCATAGAGTTTAATAAAACCGTTATATAAAACAATCGTTGAAATCAGAACACAAGTATAATATCAGAAGTAAGTCCTCGTATTGCTAGTCAGGCAATATATAAATCAAGCATACATCTTAAACCGTCCATGAGACCGTAGCCTCAATATTACCATTATAGGTAATATTATTATCGTTATTAACATCGTATCATATCAGATATTTAGATTAGATAGGATTATTATTAGCCGCATGACATTGTTACCTTACTATCACAACAACGGGCCGCGAACCCACCAAAAATTTACCCATCTAAGTTAGCGTGTCGTCACAAAAATCACGCTATGTAAATCTTCTCATACATAAATTCGCTTACCAATCAATGTGGTACGACGGGGATCAACCGTCAAGGCGCGAACTGGGGTGATCGTCCCCAAATAGTACTATCATATGCATAAGCTTCTACCAAATCCCGGTAGTTCACAATTCATGCTAATGGGACTTTGAGTGACATAACCTAACTACTAATAATCCTTTTTATCTCGTTTATTGGGCCATCGCATCATTCGGGTCCATATCATTAAGCATACCATCGGGACTACTTGTGTTCTATTTTATCAAAAACTAGCATGTTATCTCCCTCGCGGGTTTACAAATCATTTTAAAAAACATTTAAAAGAGTGCGAGGCTATGAACTCCTGTTGATAATGAAAGGCGGATTATCGGCTACGGGCGTGCTTCGGTCACGGAAACCTATATAAATAATAATCGGTCTTAGACTCTTGTCCAATGACTTTATCAAAATAACAAATATACATATGATGATTTTGTACATATGATGATGATCAAGTGGGTTTATATATTCTTATTTACTCATTTTAGTGTTTATGTATTGGTATCTTTTTACTAGTTTACTAGTTTTACATATTTACATGTTTTAAGTCCAATAAGCTTATTATAAGTTCTTTAACTTGTATTAATCCATTTTATACTTGTATTATCAGTATTTATACTTTACATGTTGGGCCCAAATGGGTTAAGCCCAATAAGTAATCTTTATAAGTGTTTAACTTATTTACTTAAATTATTAGTCCAATATACTAACTTAGCTCGTTAATGTCCGTATATCATATAGTACGGGTTTTATCGGTTTTTACTTGTATTAGATACTTATATATCGGTATATGACTTTTAAAAACTTTACATTAGACGGGTTTGATCGTCTAAGTTTTAATTGGCGAAAAACGTAATTTTACGGTAATAGCCGAAAAAGTCGTAAAAATCATGTTTATAGTTTTTATAACTTATAAATCTTATTCAACTACCATTTTTATAAAGTGTCCATTTATTTAACCTTATACATATTTATATAAATGAAATTTATAAGTTAGTGGGTTTTAATTTCACATTTTATACTATATTATTTGAGTGCTTATATAATTGTATTAAACATTAATTCTTCAAAATCTGATTTTTAGTTTCATCTTCACCATTTTTATCATATCTTGAGTTCTATAATGAGATAGAAGCTCATTTTTGGATGGAATAAACTTCATATTATGTGCTACAAATAAGTTAGATATAGCTACTACTCATGCCATGTCTAACTATCCTTAACTGTCCCTACAAAACAGACTATTCAGATTAGCACACTCATCTTGTTTTTATCATATCTCACTCATTTTGATGATTCTATTGCATGGCCAACTCTCACATGTGTATGACATCTTATACTTACTTTAAATGGATTCCACCATGCAATTTTATCAGTTTAAGACTTGGTTACTTAATTTTTTTATACAGCCAACAATTTAAGCATGATTTTAGCCTTGTTTCTTATGGTTATTCATTTTTTTAAGCATATTTATCAACACTTGATCCCCACACAAGATTTTTTTCATCATATATTCATCATATACATATACAACAAGAAAGAAATACATTTGATCTTTACAAAAATAACAAGAGAAATGGAAAGGATGATCTTCTTTACCAACCAAGATTATATCTTGTTTTTGGATGACAATAACTTGATGAACACCAAATATGTCTCCAAGATCATCAATCACCAAGATAGTTTGTTGAGAAATTAGCCCTAGGACACAAGAAAATCACCTCTTTTTTTGTTAATATGGCCACCAATCAATCAAGGCTTCAAGGTTTCTCCATAATATGGCTAGATAACATGTAACTTGTGGCTAGAAAAGATCAAATGGGGTGTTTGATGGTGTTTGTAGGACGGCAATATAGAGAGAGAGATGAGAGATTTTAGTTGTTTTGCATGTGTGTTTTGATGGAAATGGTTTAGCTAGAATGGTTTTGTTAGTTTGGTGGATGAGTAAGCTTCAAAGTGAAGCTAACTTACATGTGTATGTAAATTTAGTGTAAGGATGCCACATCAAAGGATGTAATGTCCTCATTTGGCCGTCCATAGTTAGTGGGATGGGATAAACTTGTTTTGTCCCATCTCGCTAATTTACGGGTATTCCTCGATTCTAGTTTCCTCGATTTGCGTGCCCTCGGGTCGTTTTACGAAAAACGTTTTTATAAATTATGAATCAATGGCACAAAACGAATCTACTAAAAATTGTCTCATCAAAGACGGATTTCAAAAACGTAAATAATGTTGATACAAAAGTTGGGTGATCCTTGCTAGACCCGAATTAGGCTTAATTCGGGTTGGCTGGACTCCAGCTCCTGCACCAAGTAAATTGTATGGTTGGGATCCTGCACACTAAACAACACGCGTTAGGCTTACCGTGGGAATGTTTCCCACGATTAGACTCCGGCGTGAGAGTAAGTAATCGGTTAGGGTTATAGGTATCGGATGATAGTTTTAGAGTGTAGAATGTAATACCTTTGTGGAACCCTTGGGGGTTCCTTATATAGGCAGTGAAACCCTAATGGGCTGTCACTGATGCTTCGGCCTCAAGGAAAGGATAATCACCAGATTTAGATTGATTGTTATCTTCTAATTATGGTGAGTGAATATCCTCTTCTTTGGGATAAATCCTAATCATAGTAGGAGTATGATTCTGTCTAACCCTGCACCGGGCATGCCGGGCCGTGGGCCGCACACGTGTGCGCGGTTACTATTCATCCAAGCCCATAAGCTCAAATAACATTATTCCCACCCATCTGTGATGGGCCGGATACGGGTAGTACCCCTGGGCCGGGTCCATGACCCGGCTGGGACTATACGTCATCATGTCCCCTCAGTCTAGTTGTTACAGTCGTAGGCGTAACCTCTAGACTAACAAGAAGCTCTCAGGACGTACCAAGAAAGATCTTTTTAAGAAAAATGATTATCAAAAAATTTGTTTAGGCCGCACATGTGGCTGCCTGACGTTAGGAATTTTTTCCAATAGTACCTCAGCCGCACGTGACGACCGAGACAAATTAAATGTAGCATTGATTTTGGGTCTTACGTAAGACCGCATATCCCGACACAATTGACTGTTCACCTGCCACTTGACTGACAAAGTGCAAACAGTCAGAACCTCGAGCGGCGTAAACAACTGAGCCAGAAGTGACCCGTGGGTCCCACCTGACTTTTCACTTGCCACTCACACCCTAACCACACGATTAAGGATAGTGGAAAACACGTGTCATGCATCCAACAGACCATGACCCACAAGGCAACCCTATAATAAGCCACCCCTACGGCTGTGTGAAACACACAGTCTTTTTCTTCATTTCTGCCATTAAAGCTTTTCTTCTTAGCTTCACTTACTCACGCACGGATCCCTTCCTCCACAGGTTAGAATACCACTTCATTAACTTTTTATTTAGTAATGGCCCAAAGAAACAACCCCACAATTGGATCCGTGCTTAATGTAATGACCCAGGAGCAATTAGATCATTTTTGAACCAACTACTTCATCCCTACCAACCTACACCCCTCTCTCCCTGGTGTCGGAGACCTCATAACTGAGGCTCCGCAGGGAAAGATTGGCCTATATACTCGTCTTTTTGATGCGGCCAACTACCGCATTCCTTTCACTCGTTTCCTCATAGATCTATTAGGGTATTATGATGTACATATTAGCCAGCTTCACTGTATAGGCGCATGTAAGGTAAGTCAATTCGAAATTCTTTGTCGCGCTAGGAGAATCCCCCCAACCGTAGAACTATTCTGGCTATTTTACACCCCCAGTATAGTAAATGGTTGGCTATCTTTTGAGAAACGATCCCCCAATAGCCCCCAGTCCCATAATAAGCCCATAGACTCATTAAAAAACTGGTACGACCATTACTTTTTCATTGATTCGATAGTGTGGCCGGCCGACTATGTCTTCAAACATAGGTTATCTCATGACCCCCTTCCGCACGCCAGTACATATAATCCCCAACACTCCCAAGAAATAGATAGGAACAGAACAGGGTTCCATAGAAACCTCCCCGAATCATTCCTCTGTTTGCTAGGGATTAGCCGCAACTATTTCGGCTCGTCCAACAGATATCCTATGTTTTGGAGAAGGCATTGTGAAGGTAGGTTTAGCATCCGTACATCAAAGACGCATACAATTATCTGTTAATGCCTAACATATTTCGTTTATCGTGGCAGAAATTAACTTCTTTGGACTCCTACGTTAAGGCGATCCAAAGCTTGTACCAGAGGGATCCCGTCCCAGACGTGAGAACGAGCTACCGCTCCTTGAGCATACTCGAAATGTGACAGTTGCCCTGGAGGCCGTGCCGGACCCCCACTCAGACGAAGAGGAAACAACGCTCCTGAGAACCCCCGTGGACTTTGACAACGAGGACGGTGATAATATGATGCTCGAAGAAGAAGCCGGGCCCTCCGCGCCGCCTAAGACTGCCACCCCCACATACAGGGAAGAGCAAGGAGACAATATTGATAGGACCACCTCCAGTCTTCGCCAGATGTTGGGCGATGATGAGGAGGGGGTGCAACAAGTCAATGAAGAAGAAGACGAGGGAGCAGAAAAAGAACTCGAAGAGGAAGTTGAAGAAGAAACAGCCCAGCCCGCCCCGAAGTGTGCCCGCTGAAAAAACAAGCGGGTGAGAAGATTCGCCCAGGCCGAGGTTGGCGAACATAATTCCCCCCCCCCCAAAAAAAACTTCGCGAGGACCACCTCCTTTATCAATCTGTTGGGAGCACCACCCAGGCCTCTGAAACGGTGCGGGCCGCACATGTGGATCCAGTTACTCAGGTTCCCCCGACTGCATCAGAACTAGCAGGGAATAACATGTAAGGCTACCTCTTTCGTAAGTAAGATCCACGACTTTACTTTAAACAACACTTGATATTTAGTCCAAATGTGTGTGTTGTAGAGATGAAAAAGCTTGTGTCGCGCCTCCAACCGATGTACAAAAAGAGAAGGGGAAAGAGAAGGAAGTGGAGAGAGAACCTGTGCTGCACACAGCCGCAACCAGGTCCGGCCCTGCCTTCGAAGAAGGTACCCCCACAGCTTCCCAAGATATCCCAATGTCTGGCCCATCTCAACCGTTCAATCTTGTCTGGAATATCACTACTGCGTCGCGGATGAGAGAGGCCAAGGAGTGCCGTGAGTACCTTAATAACTGCATCCCCCCTGGTTTGGTACGAGATGTAAATGTACTAAGCCATGCTGACCTGGTGGATGAGTACAACGGCGCCCTGGTGCATCAAATGGCATTGGGTACTTCAATGAGGGTAAGATTTGAGGCCGCGTTAGGGCATGTGGAGTCCCTCAAGAGGAAGGTTGGGCGAAGGGAGAGGATGATCGAGGACAATGAAGCCCAAAGTGCTGCCCTCCAATCCCAGGTTGCTACCGCCGAGGCGAATGTGAAAGAACAATCGGCCCGCGCCAATGCTCATGACCAGCAGGTAGCCGAGCTTGAGACGAAACTTGAGGCCGCAACAACCAAGGTATGTATCCACACCGCATCACTCCTATTCCATAATAACCACCATTCTAATAAGTAATGTATCTCATACAGGTGAGCGCAGCAGAAGCGTCGGCCAATTTATCCTCCAACCAAGTATCCATGCTCACCAAAAGACTTGAGGATGCCCATACAATGATCCAAGGCGAGGAAAAGGTAAAAGAGGAGCTTGCTCATGAGAGGGCCATGACTGAACAGCTGAGGGAGGCGTCTGCCCAAAAAGATGTGCTAATAAATGCCCTTACCACCGAACGTGATGACGTGCTATGCCCCCAACTACTAGCAGCCATTGCCGGCCGCAGGTGGATGGTGGGTCACGGGGCACGTCTAGCCGTTACCAAGGTGTTGGAAGCCCCCGAATTTGTTCAACAGTTTGCTAGCCTTGTGTCAGATGGCATTGATCACGACCGCCATGAAGGAGTGGTCAAGGCCGCAGAGCTAATCAGGAAGAAGGAAAACTTCACAAAGCATGCCTTCTTCAACACCGAAGCTGCTAACAAGATGACTGCTTCCATGGCCGCAATGCGAGATCTGCACTACCCATTCTTGGCCGAGCTGGAAGTCACAAAGGATGCATCAAACATGGAGATTATGGAAAAGCTTAGTCTTGGTGCATTCTCTCAAGATGAGGGTCATTCCCGGGCTTCCTTAACTCCCTCGCCCAGCCACCTCACCCTTCCTATCTATGAGGATGTGACCAGACTTGTAGTAGATGAGCAACCATTAAGCGGGGTGCTGGAGAGGAATGCGGCTCAAGCTTTGGAGCGGAAGGGATGCAGTGAGATATTGCATTGCCTGGCTGAAGAACAATGGGAGATCGGTAGGTTTCTCCCCCCCCCCATGTAGGGTACCCTTAATTTGTTATCTATTTTGGACAGTTTGGTTTGTAACCTTTAAACATTTGTCCGTGGATGTCCACGGTACCTCAGGATAAAAAACACTTGTTATGCTATGTATAAGTCCGTGGTAGGCACGACAATTTTGATGTTTTGGAAACTTGTTTATATTCTTTTAGATATCATGTATCTGTATCGCATGACATGTCACGTCTTACCCAGAATAAAACTAAGTCTATTCTTTACTAGACGTGCGGCGTGCGTCTTTACCATGCAAAGCACTACGTGAGCGCGACATATGGAAACTCATCACAACGTCTTATGAATAAGGTGTCTAGTAAGGATACATGATCCGCGTCACTGGGGTTGCATCCCTCTTATGTGACAAGTTGAATTATTAGGTTTACTTAATCCTCTTGCCCCACCTGGAGGCGTATTGTACATGTACGATATTGAATGAATGCATATGAATAAGACATGGCACATTATACTAGTAACAATTAAATCCATATGACTAGAACGGAATCTAAAGAAAAACAATTTGCACAAAACAAGTCGTGGAGCTAGCTAGGCACCACGGCATTTTATTAGAACATTTACATTATTCGTTTTAACAAGAATGGGAAGTCCTAAAAAACAAAAAAAAACCTAGAAAAAACATAAGAAACAAAACAGAGAAAACAAATGGATCTTCATTAAAGCCAGATATAGCGAAGTATCCATACGGAAGCCGTAGCTTTCAAAGATAGCACCTTTTAAGATTGGAGATGTTCCATGTGCGTTCCAGATCGTGGCCATCCATGTCACGTAACTTGTACGCACCCCGTCCTAAGGCTTCCGTGACCTCATACGGTCCTTCCCACTTAGGGCCCAGCTTTCCTGTATTCTCCGCTCGACTTGCTTCGTTAGCACGATAGACATAATCTCCCGGTCGAAAAGAAACACCTTTAACCTTGGCGTCATAATAAGTCTTCATTTTAGCCTTGGATTTGGCCTCATTGATGGTTGCTATCTCCCTTTTTTCCGCCAACAAATCCAGGTTGATCCGTAGTTTCTCGTCGTTCGTGACGACATTAACCTCTGCTGTGCAGATGGTGGGCATTCCTATTTCTGCTGGTATAACAGCTTCAGTGCCGTAAGCCAATGCGAACGGAGTGTCCCCGTTGGCTGTTTTGATCATAGTCCTATGCGCCCATAGAACATGTGGTAGTTCATCCACCCATTTGGCACTCCGTTCTTCCAAGCGTGCCTTGATGCCATTTCCCAAGATTCTATTTGCCCGTTCCACAAGACCATTTGTCTGCGTGTGCTTAACAGACGCGAAGCGCCGTTTGATATTCAATGCTGCGCACCAGTCCTTGAATGGATTATCCGTGAACTGCTTCCTGTTGTCCGAGATGATTTCTCCTGGTAAGCCAAAGCGGCACACGATGTTCTCCCGAACAAACTTTTTAACTTGTTTGCCTGTGATGGATTTGACTGCCTTAGCCTCTATCCAACGTGTAAAGTAGTCCATTACGACAATCAAGAACTTGACTCCCCCCGCAGCTACAGGAAATGGTCCTGCAATGTCGATCCCCCATTTGTAGAATGGCCATGGGGATGTAATAGGTGTAAGTTCCTGTTGCGGAGGCCGCGGCACTGGTCTGTGCACCTGGCAATCACTGCATTTACGAATCATGTCGCGTGCGTCCCTATGCATGGTAGGCCAATTATATCCTATGCGTAGGGCTCGGGCCACCATGGATCGGGGGCCCGCGTGCATGCCACATAACCCTTCATGTATCTCACTGATCACGTAAGTGGCCAGACGTGGTCCCACACACCGCAGCCACGGCTGCAAGAAAGAGCGTTTATAAAGGATACCTTCTCTAAGCTCGAAGTGCTGCGACTTCCTTCTCGTCGTGCTGCTTTTTCCTCGTCCGGAAGGGTTTCATTAGTCAAATAGTTAACGATCGGGGTCATCCATGTAGGTCCGTCCTCCTCAACTATAGCAGCGACCTCCCCTTCTGTTATAGACTTCTCCTTGAGTATTTCCACCAAGACTTGCTTGGATAAGTGGGCGAAACTTGTAGACGTGATCTTGCTAAGAGCGTCCTCCTTCTTGTTCTCACCTCTTGGTACCTGCTTGATAGAAAACTTGCTGAAAGCCGCGATGAGTGACTTGACTTTCTCCAAGTATCGGACCATGTTATCCTCCTTAGCTATATATCCTCCCAGAATGTGGTTCGCGACAAGCCGTGAGTCCACGTAGGCCTCAAGGTTACGGACTCCCATTCTAGCGACGATTTTTAAACACGCAATCAATGCTTCACATTTTGCCTCATTATTGGTGGCTGTGAACTCAAAGCGAAGGGCGTACGTAAACTCCATTCCTTCCAGATTCGTAAGGATGAGACCAGCTCCTGACCCATCTGTACACGAAGATCCGTCCGTGAATAACACCCATGGTTCTGATGGGGTTTCGTCTTGTTTTACGATTGGTCCTTCTTCATCCGGCTTCTCTATCAAGAAATCCGCCAAGATTTGGCCTTTAACAGCCGTCCTTGGTCTATAAGATATGTTGTGTTCTCCCAATATAATGCTCCACTTTTGTAGCCTACCTACCACATCCGGCCTAGAGATGAGTTGTTTTATTGGTTGGTCAGTGATGACTACAATTGGGTGCGCCTGAAAGTATCAGCGCAACCGTTTTGTAGCAAACACTAGTGCCAAAACCAATTTTTCCATAGAGGAGTAATTCAACTCCGGCCCTTGTAATGTTTTACTTATGAAGTAGACCGGGCTTTGTACCGTATCCCTATCCGTCATGAGTACCACACTTATTGCTCCATGTGTGGCTGATAGATACATAATGAGCTCCTCCTTTGGCCGGGGAGCTACTAGCATGGGGAGAGATGAGAGGTGTTGCTTGACTTGACCAAAGGCTTCCTCAGTTCCTTTTTCCACCGGAAGTATCCCTTCTTAATGCACTTCTTGAGTGTTTTGAATAGGGGGAGTGACTTCTCTGCGGACTTTGATAAGAACCTGTTTAGCCCGGCCAGCTTCCCATTTAAGGACTGTACCTCTTTCCGTGTCTGAGGGGATGGTAGCTGTATTACTGCGTCTGTTTTTTCTGGGCAAGGCTTAATGCCATTTGGATCAATCATATATCCAAGGAACATTCCTTCCGTTGCCCCAAACGTGCATTTCTTTGGATTTAGCTTCATATTAATCCTCCTCAATATGTCAAACGTCTCTTGGACGTCTCGGAGAAGTGAATCCTCCGTATGACTTTTGATGACTAAGTCATCCACATAGACCTCCAGATTGCGGCCTATCTGTGAGTCAAAGGCTTTGTCAACAAGCCGCTGGTATGTTGCCCTGGCGTTCTTTAGTCCGAGCGGCATTTTTTTATAACAATATACCCCTTGACTAGTATGGAACGCCGTCTTCTCTGCGTCCTCCTCTGCCATCTGGATCTGGTGGTATCCTTTATATGCGTCTAAGAAGCACTTAGAGGGATATCCACATAAAGATTCCACCTTCCAGTCAATCTCTGGCAGCGGGTAACAATCCTGCAGACAGGCTTTGTTCAGATCCGTGAAATCCACGCACATGCACCAGCTTCCGTCGTGCTTTTTGACCATGACTGGGTTGGATAACCACTCGTGGTAGTATACCTCACGCATGATACCCGCATCCACCAGTTTACGTACCTCATCCAATATCACTTGGTTGCGCTCAGGTACTTGACCGCGCTTCTTTTGCTTGACGGGTGGGTATCCCTGGCGGATCTGGAGCCTATGTTCTGCTATCGCGTGTGGTACGCCCGTCATATGCTTGGGCTCCCATGCGAATACATCCAAGTTTGCCTTTAAGAGAGAGCACATGGCCCTCTTGCCATTATCCGAGAGCGTTCCCCCTACGTACACCTCTTGTTCCGGGTAATTAGGAAGGATTGCCACCTTCCAATTGTGAGATGGTGATCCGTCCTTGGGGGGAACATGTGGAACCGGTGTTGTCATGACGTGACACTCAGATGCTGGTACGATTGTGTTGTAGATGGTGACGATTCCTCCTTCCACCGGGAATTTGATCATTCTGTGTGCCGTGGAAGGCACCGCTCGTATGGCCAGGATACCCGGTCTGCCTATGATCCCATTGTATGGGGAGTGTGAGCGTATCACCATAAAGTTCATCCACAACGTGGTGGAGTGCTCTTCGTTCCCAATGGTTACAAGCAGACGCAGTTGCCCTATTGGCCAGATTGTGTCTCCACTAAAACTAATGAGCGGCGCCGTGGCCGGTACCAATTGGCTTCTTATTTCTGGTCGTAACTGTACAAAACAGTGTTCGTACAGTACTTCTCCTGATGACCCTCCATCCACATACATGCGAAGAACATTGTGTGTTCCAATGCTTATCTCAATACTGAGAGGCGCATCAATCACATCGCTTGCTGTGATGGGAGGGAATGAGATTTCCCTGCCGCGTGAAAATTTTTGACTAATTTTCTGCCTCGTGCGGCGCTGTCTGGATTGGATCATGTATATAGTTGAAGGTTTTTCATTTTGGGGATCCTTCTTGTCATACTTCTTGTTGTCTTTCCCATCCTTCCAATCCTTGACCAAATGCTTGAGTTTACCTGACTTGATCAGTGACTCAATGTGCTTCTTGAGCTGGATACACTCCGCCGTACCATGGCCCTTGTCGTTATGGAATTCACAGAAACGATTTCCTTAGCGACGGTCCAGCGGGGTCGTCATTGGGGGAGGCCTCGGAAAATTAGCACCTTTCGTCAGCAAGATCTCCCGGTAGGACATCTTTAGAGGGGTAAACTTATCGTCCGGCCGTCCTCCCTTGTTTTGGCTCTTGTACTCTGAGCCTCTACCATTGTTTTGATTGCTTTGACCGCCCGACTGTCTCCTGGATTGGTCGTTCGATCGGTAGCTGTTTCCTTTTGGAGGATAGGCCGCGGCGACCGCGGTTTCTCCCTCTATGAAGTTTCTGACCCTTTCCATGAGGTCGTCATACCTCTCCGGACGCTTGTCATTGAGACGCCTGATTAATTCCCTGTCTGTTATGGCATGCATATAGTCGGAAATATTCAGGAGTTCCGGCATTGTCTTTGTGCGTGTGCACTCGTCATTGAATCGCTCAGTGAAGGCTTCCGTAGACTCCCCTGGCCGTTGCTTGACGGTTGCCAATGAGACTGGGTCCCTATTATACTTCTTCCGCTGAGTATAATTATTCTTAAACGCAGTGCGTAATTCAATGAAGCTATCAATGCTTCACGGAGGAAGTCCTTCAAACCAGTCGCGAGCATTGCCGATCAAGGTTGAGTTGAACATTTGGCACCATATAGGCATGGGCCATCGCTCAATTTTCGCCTGCGTATCAAATATCTTGAGGTGATAATCCGGATCACCAGTTCCATCACAAGTGTTGACACACACCGGCATGCGACGTTTTGTGTCCTTGGAATAATTCTGTATGCGGAGAGTAAAAGGATCTTCCCTGGGGTCTGCCCATGGACGGGTGAGACTAGGATCACACCACGGTTGGGAAAGATCTTTTGCTTCCGTCTCTCGGTAATAGGGACCGCCATAGTACTCCTCATTGTTTGGTGGCGGTGGAGGAGTACGCCTAGGTCGGCGGCGCTTGGGCGGATGGTCATCCGAGTCCTCTCCTGATGGATCGGGAGAAGGAGGCGGTTCCCCAGCTCTTGGGTGAGGACCGCTCTTGTGAGAAGAGCCAGGGGCCTTTTTCCCGATATTCATCCTATCCCACACACTCGTGCGGAGATTGGCTCTGGTCAGTTCCTGATCCGGTCGTTCGGGTGAACCGTCAGACCTCTCTCCCTCTTCTCGAGATTGCATTAGTTTCTGCATGAGACGATCCCCTATGCGTTCTAACACATTCCTAGGTTGGGGAGTTTCCTCAAAGAGGCTCCGCTCCTGAGGTCGGGTCCTTCTCTTCCTCTGAGTTTGAGAAGAGGTGCTTGGTCCGGCATTGCCAAAGTTGAGTCTAGATTGGAGGTCCCTCCCTAGATTCAACCTTGATGCAATCCCTGGGACGATCCTATCAAATTTCTGTGTGAGAACTCGAGTGAGATCCTCCTCGTTGAGTGGTTCGACCTCTACTTCTTCCTCGGTTGGTGGTCTGCGCGGCTCCTTGTTAGGGGGATTGGGCACACTCCCTGGATCAGGATTATCCAAGGTCGAAGTAGGTGGTGGGGTCATGGAGAACGTGCTTGTCACCCCCATGGATTGAAGACCACTCCGGCTGTTTGGCCCGGCAGCTTGATGGCTAGGGGATCGATTGGAAATTAGTATCCCTTCCCCTTGGGACTTCCGATTTCCAGGATTTGTGTTCCTGGGATTCCCCTGCGGATGCCCCTTCGTCATTGAAGATTTAAGATGAGACTTTTGCTCTAGCTTAGTGTAAGTGGTCCCACGGATGGCGCCAACTTATGCACGTAAGCCCAAATTTAAATCCGTAAATTGTGAGTTCATCAACCAACAAAAAAATAAGTTTCAAAATATTATACGAGAAAATAATTCACTACCTGAAAATGTTAGATTGTCACAGCTTCTCCTCCTAAAAGGGATCAACGTCCTCGTGATCCATTTCCTTTTGATGTCCGTTTCTTATTGAAATCAAAGAGGTGCGGATATTTCTTCCACATTTCATCCTCTCGTTCCCAAGTATATTCCGGTCCATGCTTTGAATTCCATCGGATCTTGACAATAGGTATCCGACTTTGTTTCAGTTGCTTTACCTCACGATCCATAACCTCTACGGGTTCTTCGATAAAATTCAACTTCCCATCTATTAGAACCTTATACAACGAAATTTTCTCATCACTCACTGCTAGACATTTCTTCAGATTAGATACATGGAATGTGTTGTGAACACCATGAAGTTCTAGGGGTAACTCTAGTTTATAAGCCAGCGGACCTACTCTAGGTAAAATCTTAAAGCGTCCAATATAGCGGGGATTCAATTTTCCTCGCTTTCCAAATCTTATAACGCCTTTCCATGGCGATACTTTCAACATTACTCGGTCACCCACTTTAAACTCCATTGGATTTCGCCGCACATCCGCGTAACTTTTCTGTCTACTACGGGCAGTCAACAACCTATTCTTAATCTGAACTATCATCTCCGTAGTCTCCCGGATCAATTCCGGACCCGTGAGCTGGGTATCCCCAACTTCACTCCAACATACAGGAGATCTACACTTCCTACCATACAAAGCTTCAAACGGTGCAGTCTTAGTACTAGAATGGTAACTATTGTTATAAGAAAACTCTATTAACGGCAAATGTTTATCCCAATTCTTACCAAAATCTAACACACAAGCTCTCAACATATCTTCTAGTGTTTGTATCGTCCTTTCACTCTGACCATCAGTCTAGGGGTGATAAGCAGTGCTCATGTCGAGATTCGTTCCCAAAGATCTTTGGAGAGATTTCCAAAAATTCGATGCGAATCTAGGATCTTGATCTGAAATGATCGATACAGGCACTCCATGCTTGCATACAACATTATCAAGGTATATACGAGTCAGCTTCTCAAGTGAGAACTGCTCTTTAACCGGAATGAAGTGTGCTGATTTGGTCAGTCTGTCGATAATAACCCAAATCGAGTTGTTTCCAGATGATGTTCTAGGAAGCTTGGTGATAAAGTCCATCGTAATTCGCTCCCACTTCCATTCAGGAATCTTTGGCTGTTGAAGTAGTCCTGATGGCTTTTGATGTTCAGCTTTGACTCTAGCACAAGTCAAGCACTGAAGAACATACATAGCAATATCAGCTTTCATATTCGGCCACCAGTACAACTTCTTCAAATCATGGTACATCTTATCAGATCCCGGATGAATGGAATACTTAGATTTATGGGATTCTAACATAATCAAATCTCTTAAGCCTCCAAACTTAGGTATCCACATACGAACTCTTAAGCATTTCACTCCATCAGCTCTAACCTCTAAAGGATCTCCTTCTCCTCGGAACCCTTCATTAATAAAATTTTCTTTCTTACAGGCTTCTATTTGCGCATTTCTAATTTGCTCAGGCAAATTATTGTGTACGGTCAAGACTAGAGAACGTACCCTGATAGGCTCTTTATCTTTCCTACTTAATGCATCGGCAACAACATTGGCTTTTCCTGGGTGATATTTTATATCACAATCATAATCACTTAACAATTCTATCCATCTTCGTTGCCTCATGTTCAATTCCTTCTGATTGAGAATATACTGTAAGCTTTTGTGATCGGTGAATACCGTATGCTTGGTGCCATACAGATAATGTCTCCACAACCTAAGAACAAAGACTACAGCTCCTAGCTCAAGATCATGAGTAGTATAATTCTCCTCATTCTTCCTTAATTGCCTAGAAGCATAAGTTATCACTTTTTCTCGCTGCATCAAAACAGCTCCATAGCCTCTAAGAGATGCATCACAATACACTACAAAATCTTCACTCCCGTCGGGTAATGATAAAATTGGCGCACTACATAATTTTTGCTTCAATGTCTGAAATGCTTCATCTTCATCACTTCCTCAAACGAAAGGTTTATTCTTCTGGGTAAGCTTAGTCAAGGGTTTAGCTATTAAATAAAACTCTTTAATGAATCGCCTATAATAGCCAGCCAATTCTAAGAACTGTCGCACTTCCGTTGGTGTTGTCGGTGCAGACCAATTCTTAATGGCTTCAACCTTTGTAAGATCAACATGAATTCCATCTTTGTTAATCACATGACCAAGAAATTGAACAGAATCTAACCAAAAATCACATTTCGAAAACTTAGCATACAACTTTTCATCCTTTAACAAATTCAAAATAATCCTTAAATGTTCTCTATGTTCATCTTCATTCTTAGAATAGATTAGAATATCGTCAATAAACACAATCACAAATTTATCCAAGTAGGGCTTGCACACTCGATTCATTAATCCATGGAAACCGCAGGTGCGTTAGTTAACCCAAATGGCATTACTTGAAATTCATAGTGTCCATAACGAGTTCTAAATGCAGTTATAGGAATATCTTCTTCACGGGCGCGAAGTTGGTGATATCCAAACCGCAAATCTATCTTAGAATACACACTAGATCCTTGTAGTTGATCAAACAAATCATCAATCCTAGGTAAAGGATATCGATTTTTAATTGTCAACTTATTCAGTTCCCTATAATCAATGCACATACGGAAAGATCCATCCTTCTTCTTAACGAACAAGACTGGAGCTACCCAAGGCGACGAGCTTGGTCGAATAAAACCTTTATCAGACAACTCCTTAAGTTGCTCAGATAACTCCTTTAATTCAGAAGGGGCTAATCGGTAAGGCGCACGTGCCACCGGTGCAACACCAGGAATTAAATCGATTCGAAACTCTACTTGCCTTATCGATGGAAGTCCGGGTAAATCTTTAGAAAATACCTCAGGAAATTCACAAATAATAGGTACATCTTCCGATCGTTTCTCCCTAGACTCATTCCCGGTCACTTGAGCTAAGAATAACTCACAACCGTTCCTGATGTACTTTTGGACTTTAAAACATGAAACGATTTTCAAACGGGATTCACTTTGATTACCATCAATTACTAACGTTCTATTCCTAAGAGGAATCTTAACCTTCTTCTCTCCACATAAAGTAGTAGCATTATTCAACGACAACCAATCCATACCAATAATAATATCAAAACTACCTAATTCTATCAACATCAAATCAATCGGAAAGGAATAGTTCAAGAGATTTAGAGAGCATCCTTCTAATAGCTTATTAGTTTTCACTAATTTACCATCAGCCAATTCCACCTCGTAACTGGTATTTATCTCAACAGGTTCAATGTCAATAAGGGCACTAAATTTAGTGGATACAAAGTTCCTATCAGCACCCGAATCAAATAAAGCAACAGCATAATGATTGTTGAGTAAAAACGTACCAGTAACGACATTCGGACCCTCTTTCTTCACCTCAACTGTTCCAAGTTAATAGACACCACTCTCGGGGTTTCTTCCAGGTACAATCGCTTTCAACTTGGGGCATTCCGATTTCCTATGACCTTCTTCATTACAGTTGAAGCAAATGGTTCCCTTCTTACACCTTTCAACCTTATGTCCAAGCTTTCCGCAATTTCGGCACTTCCAGCAGTCGCCAGCATGCCTCTTGTTGCCACACTTAGGAGATCTATCATCGTTGCGCGGTGTGTTGTTGGTAAGAGCATTTGCATTCCCCTTTCTCTGGTTCTGACGGCGATTGAAATTATTCCTATTATCACATCTATCTACACGATCACCGTCTCCCTTTCTTTTCTCACCAACATGGGCTTCATTTTCCCTATCCTGAATTATCTGTCCAATGAGTTGGTAAGCCATTCGAACAGCATCATCAATGGTCAGTGGTTTCGATGATGTCACGTCCCCCGGATATTCTTGGTCAACCCTTTGATATATTGTTCAATTCGGATCTCTTCAAGTTCCACCAATCGAGGACACAACAAGGCCAACTCATGGAATCGGTTTGTGTAACTATCAATGTCCACACCTTTCATTCTCAAATGAATCAACTCTTGTTCTAACCTAATCATCACACTACGGGGACAGAATTCCAATGTCATCCACTTCTTAATTTCAGCCCAAGGAGTAGCATTAGCAACATCAATACCCATGAAAGCAATTCTCCCGTTCCACCAAGTCAACGCACGACCTTTAAGAGTATCCATAGCAAAAGTCACCTTATCTTCCTCCTTACACTTACTAATCCGAAACACCGACTCAATCTTCTCAATCCACTGGCTTAATCCTACAGCACCTTCAGTTCCATTAAAAGGTAGAGGTTCACACTTCATGAACGCCACATAAGTACAGCCACCAACTTTAGGTGCATTAGTTCCAAGTCCTCCTATATTTCCTCCAGCATTAGCATTCACATTATTAGCATTCACATTCAAATTAGTACCACCAATTCCACTACCGCCAGCTCCACTACCGCCAGCTCCACTACCGCCAGCTTCATTATCGCCAGGTCCACTACCGCCAGCTCCAATACCGCCAGCTTCATTCCTAGCATTTACCATAAATTCAGTCATAGATGCGGTAACTTGCTTTGTAATAATCCTAGGTACATCATCCTCAGTCACAGCTTTCTTGGGCGGCATAGTTCTATAATGTCACAATTTTCAAAGTATTAAGCATTCACCCAACAAAGGATTCATATAATATGGATTGAATTCATAATCAAGATACAAATAAGGATATGGAATTCAAGACAAAATACATATTTCATTAGATTTGAAACAAAAGCATTGTCTTAATTACATCCCATATCAAAGTTCTAGCACTATACATACTCAAAATTTGTGCCAGGTCTACTACTAACAAGTTGGTTCAGTCAAAGTTACAAAAGGTACAAAAGATACAAAGGTCACTACTAAACACAGACTGGCCTACTGAGAACCGCCAGATGGTCCATCATCCATCGTCTTCTGTATCTTTGTCAGACGATCACTAGACACATCTTCAGCTGGGCGCTTACGGATCAATCCTCTTTCAACCATGTCATCATAAAATCTACTATTCCAACCCACAGATATATTCAACTCCTTCTCAGCTTTCTCACGCATCGCACGAGCTACATTCAACTGAATCTCCATAGAATTCACCTTTTTCTTCATAGCAGCAAACTCGCCACTTTCTAACACCGATAACCTCCTAAAAGCCTCATTCAAACCACGCTCTACATCAGTCAAATCCAAACTAAGCAATTCCCGCTCTTTCTCACCAACCTTAGTCTTCGACTACAAATAAGCAACATGAGTCTGAACAACACCTAATCCAATATCTGTCATACTACTCTTAGCACGGGAAGCATCTAAATCACGTCTCAAGGCCCATGGTGCAAGACCATCCATATGAGTAGCCTCTCGAACACTAGACGACTCTCCTATCACACGTCTACGAGTAGCAATACCATCAGTACCGTCAGGTGCATTATCATCCTCATCCTCCTCTGATTCAGAATCAGATTCAGACGATTCAGACATTTCATCTCTAGGTAGCTCAGCCTTAGGATCAGACAAATAAACTGGTGGGGGTAAGGGCTTGCCCTCTGGAACATCATAAGGTTAAATAAGCTCGGCTTCCTCATCATCATCAACCTCATCGTCTATACCTATATCCTCCTCGACATCCTCGTCGTCAATCTCATCATCTAAATTATCTAGCCCAATCTCATCATCATCATTCTCAATATCAACATTATCAATCTCATTATCTATCATATCAACCTTAGGGGCAATCTGATCTCCTAGTCCTATCTCGGGCTCGGGATCCTTAAATGGTTCCTCCTCATCATCCATATCATAATCTGCTAAGTCTAAGTAAGGATCATCATCTACATTAGGTTCGGGAATATCATGGTTCTCTAAAGGAATATTAGGGTCAGCCATGACAATCTACATTTATATATATATATCTCGTATTAGGATAACATACTTATTAAACAATTACATACTGAAACCACGATATATACATATATATAAATTAAATTATATATATCAAAATATATATCTTCTCAATAGGGCTTGTTGGTAACGTCGGAGATCTCTGGCACCGTTATAGTCAAAAGATTTTTCAAATATTTTCTCGAATGTTCATAGTTTGAAAATTTTTGTTCAAAACCTTGGTTTTTAAAATCTTTTATTCTCTATAACGAGAGCTCTGATACCAAACTGTAACACTCTCAATTTTCGTATCGGTACAGCGGAAGGGTCTTTTAGAGTGTTACAGGATATCACAATAACTCCAATCATAGACAACACATAAAAATGGTTGTACAAGGTTCAACATACATTCATTCGATAAAAAGTTTTAAAGTGTACAACAGGTCCCAAATTATACAGGTCATTAAGTTTACAAAACGTAGATCGAATGAACATTTTCAATATTATGTGGGCCATCAGAGTCGGTCTCCATCCGGATTACCTTCAAGCACCTGAGATAAAAACATGCAAAAATCATATCAGCGAATGCCGAGTGAATTCATAGAGTTCAATAAAACCGTTATATAAAACAATCGTTGAAATCATAACACAAGTATAATATCAGAAGTAAGTCCTCGTATTGCTAGTCAGGCAATATATAAATCAAGCATACATCTTAAACCGTCCATGAGACCGTAGCCTAAATATTACCATTATAGGTAATATTATTATCATTATTAACATCGTATCATATCGGATATTTAGATTAGATAGGATTATTATTAGCCGCATGACATTGTTACCTTACTATCACAACAACGGGCCGCGAAACCGACAAAAAAATTTCCCATCTAAGTTAGCGTGTCGTCACAAAAATCACGCTATGTAAATCTTTTCATACATAAATTCGCTTACCAATAAATGTGGTACGACGGGGATCAACCGTCAAGGCGCGAACTGGGGTGATCGTCCCCAAATAGTACTATCATATGCATAAGCGACTACCAAATCCCGGTAGTTCACAATTTATGCTAATGGGACTTTGAGTGACATAACCTAACTACTAATAATCCTTTTTATCTCGTTTATTGGGTCATCGCATCATTCGGGTCCATATCATTAAGCATACCATCGGGACTACTTGTGTTCTATTTTATCAAAAACTAGCATGTTATCTCCCTCGCGGGTTTACAAATCATTTTATAAAACATTTAAAAGAGTGCGAGGCTATGAACTCACGTTGATAATGAAAGGCGGATTATCGGCTACGGGCGTGCTTCGGTCACGGAAACCTATATAAATAATAACCGGTCTTAGACTCTTGTCCAATGACTTTATCAAAATAACAAATATACATATGACGATTTTGTACATATGATGATGATCAAGTGGGTTTATATATTCTTATTTACTCATTTTAGTGTTTATGTATTGGTAACTTTTTACTAGTTTACTAATTTTACCTATTTACATGTTTTAAGTCCAATAAGCTTATTATAAGTTCTTTAACTTTTATTAATCCATTTTATACTTGTATTATCAGTATTTATACTTTACATGTTGGGACCAAATGGGTTAAGCCCAATAAGTAATTTTTATAAGTGTTTAACTTATTTAGTTAAATTATTAGTCCAATATACTAACTTAGCTCGTTAATGTCCGTATGTCATATAGTTCGGGTTTTATCGGTTTTTACTTGTATTAGATATTATATATCAGTATATGACTTTTAAAAACTTTACATTAGACGGGTTTGATAGTCTAAGTTTTAATTGGCGAAAAACGTTAATTTTACGGTAATAGCCGAAAAAGTCGTAAAAATCATGTTTATAGTTTTTGTAACTTATAAATCTTATTCAACTACCATTTTTATGAAGTGTCCATTTATTTAACCTTATACATATTTATATAAATGAAATTTATAAGTTAGTGGGTTTTAATTTCACATTTTATACTATATTATTTGAGTGCTTATATAATAGTATTAAACATTAATTCTTCAAAATCTGATTTTTAGTTTCATCTTCACCATTTTTATCATATCTTGAGTTCTATAATGAGATAGAAGCTCATTTTTGGATGGCATAAACTTCATATTATTTGCTACAAATAAGTTAGCTAAGCTACTGCTCAATCCATGTCTAACAATCCTTAACAGTCCCTACAAAACAGACTATTCAGATTAGCACACTCATCTTGTTTTGATCATATCTCACTAATTTTGATGATTCCATCGCATGGCCAACTCTCACATGTGTACAAAATATTATAATTACTTTAAATGGATTCCACCATGCAATTTTATCAGTTTAAGACTTGGTTACTTACTGTTTTTATACAGCCAACAATTTAAGCATGATTTTAGCCTTGTTTCTTATGGTTATTAATCTTTTTAAGCATATTTATCAACACTTGATCCCCACACAATATTTTTATCATCATATATTCATCATATACATATAAAACAAGAAAAAAATACATTTGATCTTTACAAAAATAACAAGAGAAATAGAAAGGATGATCTTCTTTACCAACCAAGATTATATCTTGTTTTTGGATGACAATAACTTGATGAACACCAAATATATCTCCAAGATCATCAATCACCAAGATAGTTTGTTGAGAAATTATCCCTAGGACACAAGCAAATCACCTCCTTTTTTGTTAATATGGCCACCAATCGATCAAGGTTTCAAGGTTTCTCCATAATATGGCTAGATAACATGTAACTTGTGGCTAGAAAATATCAAATGGGGTGTTTGATGGTGTTTGTGGGATGGAAATATAGAGAGAGAGATGAGAGATTTTAGTTGTTTTGCATGTGTGTTTTGGTGGAAATGGTTTAGCTAGGATGGTTTTGTTAGTTTGGTGGATGAGTAAGCTTCAAAGTGAAGCTAACTTACATGTGTATGTAAATTTAGTGTAAGGATGCCACATCAAAGGATGTGGTGTCCTCTTTTGGCCGTCCATAGTTAGTGGGGTGGGATAAACTTGTTTTGTCCCATCCCGCAAATTTAAGGGTATTCCTCGATTCTAGTTTCCTCGATTTGCGTGCCCTCGGGTCGTTTTACGAAAAACGTTTTTATAAATTATGAATCAACGGTACAAAACGAATCTAATAAAAATTGTCTCATCAAAAACGGAGTTCAAAAACGTAAATACGTAATCCTAAGGTTTCCGGTTTAGTCGTAAAGGACGCTAAGTTATGCACGTAAGCCCAAATTTAAATCCGTAAATTGTGAGTTCATCAACCAACACAAAAATAAGTTTCAAAATATTATACGAGAAAATAATTCACTACCTGAAAATGTTAGATTGTCACAGCTGTAATCACAAGTCTATTCACAGAGAGACTCTTAATGTAATACAAAGTATTAGTGCGGAATACAAATACTAAGATCAAGAACAAACAGAATCACTAAATAACTTGATCCTTACTAAGGATTTCCACTATTGATATGAAATGAATACTGGTGAAAGGTGTGTCTAACCCTTCTGCCAATGGGTTCCTTTTATACTACAAGGAAACCCTAAAACTACATTAAACATAAACGTGTAACTCCTGATATGCATATCCTTTCCTAAGATATCTCATGCATATCTTAACAAACTACTAAGAATAATATTGTTTGACTTTCTACTAGACCAGGAGCACGTGCATCTCCTACTACTAATAGGACCAGGAGGAACTACATACCTCCTAGTTCATCTATTACAAATAACTATTACATAGGTATGTAGTCCCTATGTAATATATACTTGTAATAGATGAACTAGGAGGTATGTAGTTCCTCCTGGTCCTAGTAGTAGTAGGAGAAACACGTGCTCCTGGTCTAGTAGAAAGTCAAACAATATTATTCTTAGTAGTTTGTTAGGATATGCATGAGATATCTTAGCAAAAGTGATAGGTGTGAAAACACCCATCCTTTTACCACTTATTTCTTGCTAAAACGAGACCAAAACGCGTATTTAATGTCATTTGTTTGGAATTATGCGTGGTTTGTGTGTTTGTTGTGTTTTCAGAGCCAACAGGATAAATATTGAAGAAAACATGGGATTGCACGGGTTTTATCGAAGAAAAAGACGAAAAGATGAAAAGACGAAGTCTATAGTCCAAGAGATGCAAAAGATTTGAAGTCAATGGGCCAATTTGAAGATTTATCGAAGAAAAGGACCAAAGATGGAAGATTTGCATATGTCAAAGAACTCAAGTCTATTAAATGAAGAAATTAAAAGACGAGTTGAATTTATTCGTCGACAAATCCCGAATCAAAATCGAATTATGAAAAGACGAGAAGACAAAAAGAAAGGGAGAAAGCCCACTCACCAACCAAAGACAAGGCCTATAAATACCCTTCCCATTCACATTTTCAAGACTAGTTTTTCTTTTCTGTTTCTTTCTCTCCTAGTTCGTAGGACACCAACTCCATTAAGGAGATTGGTTATTTTTATTTTCTTTGATTCCTTCATGATTATGTAAGTTTAATCTTTCCTTTTGTTTGTTTGAATCCTAATCCTTAATGCAAGTTTCCATTTAATCTTTCTTTCTTCTCTTGTTAATCCAAAGTTCTAAGTTTTTATTTTATTGAGTTTGATCTTCAAAAGTAAGTGGGTTTTGAGTTTTTGTTGTTTTGGATTGATGTTTGTCATTAGTAAATGATTTGTGGTTAAATTGGTTTAAGTTTTGGTTAAAAACATGGTGGATTTTGGTTAAATTCGTGATCAAGTAACTCCCCTGTTCTTCGCACTTCTGTTTCATTTCCCCAGATTCCGAATGAAGCGATCGTTCCGAATCAACGTTTTGAACTAGATATTCCGGATGAGTATTATGTATTAAGTATTCCGGATCAGCAACATTCCGAACAAAGCTTTTAGTTTTTATTATTTCGAATGAATCTTTTGTTATTCCGAATCAACAAATTTATTCCGGATCAGTTTTCCTTTTGAGCATTCCGAATAAACATTCTGGATGAACATTTTTACTATTTATTCCGAATGAGTGTTGTATTCCGAATGAGTTTATTAGTGTAGATATTCCGAATAAACACAATATTCCGAACCAACGTTTTTACTTCAATTATTCCGAATAAACCCTGTGTTCCGAATGAAGCATTTTTGTTAAGATATTCCGAATCAAACTAAGCATTCCGAACCAGTGATTATTCTGCATGAAGGGTACATTCTGCATCAGCTGTTATTCCGGATGAAAGGTTTTTCCGAATGAGCATATTATTCCGAGTAAAGCAATATTCCGAGTAAAGGAAATATATTCCGGATCAAGCACTTATTCCGGATCACCATATATTCCGAATGAAGCAGTTGTTCCGAATGAAGGATGTTTTGTTGAATGTTCCGAATGAAGCAGTTTTAGGTTATTCCGCATGAGCTAATATATTCCGGATCAACAGAATCATTCCGAATCAGCTGATTTTCTTAGTTAACGTATCTTACTGTTTTGAGGTTTAATCTTAATTCAAGTTCTATTTTCAGTAATTGCTTTTAGTTTAATTTTATTACTTCTCGCATTTATCGTTTTAGTAGATATAGATCAAAAGCTCCCCCTTTTTAGTTACCAATTACAACTATTCCACTTTGAACCGTGATCGATTCGAGAAGATACCGAGAACGAAACAACGACAAATATAATTGGGTACGAGCAACACAAAGAAAGATCTTGCAACAAACCTTTTTATTAACTAACTAAAAATCAGTTATTAATATGGCGCCGCTGTCGGCTCTTTTCGTAAGGATCAACGGTTTCTTGTGAGAAAAATTGGATTTTGGGATCCGTTCTTTCGGGAACGTTATTTTCAAGTATAAAAATTTTCAAAAACCCATAAAAATATAAAATTTTCAAAAATACAAAAAAAACAAAAAACCTATAAAAAACAAAAATATTTTCTCTTGCATTTTCTTTTTAGTGTATGCGTACTCGATCAACGTCTTATTCCGAGCCCGATACTCTCGAAGATTTAGACGACATGGCCGGTGTACAAAACAACAACAATAATAATCCACCTCACCCCAACATGAATAATCCACCCCTACTCGATCTACGAACCATGGAGGAGCTATGCCAACCTACGATGAATGGACGTGGAGGCCCGATTGCACCGATGCAAACCACGGCTCAGGAGTTTTCGTTGAAGCATCACATGATCCAACAAGTGCAAACTAATCTATTTCGCGGAATTCCGGAAGATGATGCCAACAAACACCTCGACAAATTCATTACCATCACCCAAAGCATGAAGTCACCCGGTGTTTCTATGGATGAACTTCGCCTTCAACTATTTTCCCACTCGCTTTCTCACCATGCCAAAAAATGGTTTGACCGTCTCCCAAAGAATTCTATTCATACTTGGGACGACATGACTCAACGCTTTTTGTCGCGCTACTTCCCACCATGCATGGTCACGAGCCTTCGTAACAAAATTAGTGGATTCATGCAAGACAATGATGAATCGCTCTTTGATGCTTGGGAATGATACAATGATTTGATCGACCGTTGTCCAAATCACAACATGCTCCCCGTCACTCTCATTGATACTTTCTACAATGGTCTCACTTTTCGTGATCGTGACACGATCAACGCCGCCGCCGGTGGTACTTTTATGAAAAGGAGACCGGAGGAGTGTAGAGAGTTGATTGAAAACATGACTACTCACCACAAGAATTGGGATTCATCCGCATCCTCAAGATCTAATCCGAGAGTCAATGTTTCATCTACTTCTTCCACCACCGACAAGTCCGCCATGGAACGAGCCATTATCGAAATGAGCAAAAATATGCAAATTTTGGCTAATAACCATACTCAACAAGCTAAAGCCGTTGCTATTTCTTATGACACATGTGGTGGTCCTCATTCTTACAATGATTGTTGTGACAATCCGTCAATTTATGGTTTATATTTTATTCTCAATATTTAATTGAAAACATTATTTTAATGTTATAATATGAACTCACTTATTTTTGGGAAGAAATTAGGATTTACGTCTTGAAGTAGCATCGATAACGTTTAAACTGGAGGATTCTACGTTACGTGCTTACGTTTACTTACACCGTCTTTGGTGACAGTCCGACATTTCAGAAAATAAATTTATCCGTGAATATTAATTTGGAATTTTAAATTTGTGTTGGTTCATAAACTCACAAATTTACGAGAAGAGATTAGGACTTACGATTTTAATTTAACGTCCTTTACGACTAAACCGGAAACCTTAGGATTACGTATTTACGTTTTCGAACTCCGTTTTTGATGAGACAATTTTTATTAGATTCGTTTTGTGTCGTTGATTCATAATTTATAAAAATGTTTTTCGTAAAACGACCCGAGGGCACGCAAATCGAGGAAACTAGAATCGAGGAGTACCCGTAAATAATTGGGGATGAGACAAAACCAAGTTTTGCCCCACCCCCACATATGGGAAGGCCACATTGTGACACCACACTAACTTTGTGTCAAGTTTTACACAAGTTGCTTACACTTGTTAAGCTAGCTTAACTTGTAAGCTACACCAAAACAAAACCATTCCACCCATACCACTAGCTCTCATTTCATCTCATGCAAACCACCAAATCCTCTCTTCCTCTCTCTAAAATTCGTCCCAAACTCATCCAAAACAACCCCCATTTGATCTTGATTCAACCATAAATCATATGTATAATTTACATATGATGAAAACCCATTGAAGTTATGAAGATTGGAGGTGATCTTAACATGTAAAAAGGAGTTTTCAAGGGAGTTTGGGGCTGATTTGTCAAGGAGTTTTCATGAAGAACAAGGGCTTATTTTTGGAGGAATCTACAAATACTTGGTGATCCTAGAAGTGGTGTTGATATCTCATAAGATTGGTTACCCAAAACCATGTCTTGTTCATTCAAAAGCTCATCATTTCATCACTTTGGTGGTATAAAGATTGTTCTCCCCATCCTCTTGTTATTTTGATTATGTAATCATGTATTTTCTTTCTTATTGTATATGTATATGATGAATATATGATGATAAAAATATTGTGTGGGGATCAAGTGTTGAAAAATATTATTAAAGAGATGAAAAACTATAAGAAACAAGGCTAAAATCTTGTTTAGATTGTTGGCTGTAAAAAACAGTAAAGAACCACATGTTAGACTGATAAAATGATGAAGGAGAATCGATTTACAGTAAGATATGGGTCTTGTACACATGTGAGAGTTGGCCATGCAATGGAATCATTAAAATGAGTAAGATATGATCAAAACAAGATGGGTGTGCTAATCTGAATAAGCTGTTTTGTAAGGACTGTTAAGTATAGATAAACTTAAAATGAGCAGTAGCTATAACTAAGTTAAAAGTAGCACATAATATGAAGATCATGCCATCCAAAATTGAGCTTCTAATTCATTGTAGAACTCTAGATATGATAAAAATGGTGAAGATGAAAATAAAAATCAGATTTTGAGAATTAATGTTTATTACTATTATATAAGCACTCAAAATTATATTGTATAAAATGTAAAATTAAAACCCACTAACTCATGAATTTTATTTATATAAATATTTTAAAAGTTAAATAAATGGATAAATTATAAAAATGGTAGTGGAATAATATTTATAAGTTATAAAAACTATAAACTTGATTTTTACGACTTTTTCGGCTATTACCGTAAAATTAACGTTTTTCGCCAATTAAAACTTAGACGATCAAACCCGTCTAATGTAAAGTTTTTAAAAGTCATATACTGATATATAAGTAACTAATACAAGTAAAAACCGATAAAACCCGAACTATATAACATACGGACATTAACGGACTAAGTTAACATTATTGGACTAATAATACAACAAAATGGACTAAAACACTTATAAACTTATTTATTGGGCTTAACCTATTTAGGCCCAACTTGTAAAGTGTAGATACCGATAATACAAGTATGAAATGGATTAACACAAGTTAATAAACTTATAATAGGCTTATTGGACCTAAAACACGTAAATAGGTAAAACTAGAAAACTAGTAAGAAGTTACCGACACATAACACTAAAACGAGTAAATGAGAATATGTAAACCCACTTGATCATCATATATATATAATCATCATATGTTTACATAATTGTTATTTTATAAAATCATTGGACATGAGTCTAAGACAAGTATTATTTGTCTAGGTTTCCGTGATTGAAGCACGTACCGTACGTCCGAATTGCCGATAACCCGCCTTCCCATATCAACGTGAGTTCATAGCCTCGCACTCTTTTAAATGTTTTTATGAAATGTTTTATAAACCCGCGAGGGAGATAACATGATAGTTTTTATAAAATAGGACACAATTTTTCCCGATTGTTTGTTTATTGATTTAGACCCGAATGATTGTATGACCCGATTGTATGACCCGATAAATGATTAAAGGACCCGATAGATGAAATAAAATGGATTATTAAAGTTAGGTTATGTCACTAAAAGTCCCATTAGCATGAATTGTGAACTACCGGGATTTGGTAGACGCTTATGCATATAATAGTACTATTTGGGGACGATCACCCCAGTTCGCGCCTTGACGACTGATCCCTGTCGTGCCACATTGATTGGTAAGCGAATTTATGTATGAGAAGATTTCCATAGCGTGACCTTTGTGACGACACGCTAATTTAGATGGGCAAATTGAGTATCGGGTTAGCTACCCGTTGTTTGGTTTAGTAAGGTAACAATGTCATGCGGCTTATAATAATCTAGTTAACAAATTACTACTATACGCACCGAATTACGATGTATTGCCTGACTAGCAATACGGGGTCATACTATTGATATTATGTTCGTGTTTTGGTTTTCATAAACATATTCATATAACGATTTTTATTTAACTTTATACAACGTCTTAAGACGTATTGTATGATGTTTTTACGACATTGGTTCGTATAATGATTTTTAAGGCAAATGCCTATATTATGATTTTCGATAAGAATTTGTATAAAAATGACTTTGGCTATTTTATGGCCTATTACAATGATTTGTACGAAATGATTTTTGGTAATAATTTTATACCAAAGTTATATTGATGGATTTTATTAAACTCTATGAATTCACTCGGCGTTATCGCTGACCTTTTCTATTAACATGTTTTATCTCAGGTACTTGAAGGTAATTCTCGGGAAGACAACAAGAATTCATGGCCCGCACTTAAACAATAATTTCCATTCAAATACTTTGTAAAACTTTGTATGAAATAATATGACTTGGGACCTATGTAAATTTGATATTTATGAATGGAAATGCTTTATTATTAAACGACGTGATTTTTATGCGTTGTCTATGATGTGAGTCATGTGCTATCCCGTAACACCAACTAGTCTTCCGCTGTATTGAGTTGTATAAATTTTGGGGGTGTTACAGTTTGGTACCAGAGCTCTCGTTATAGAGAACGAAAGATTTTTAAAACTAAGGTTTTGAATAAAACATTTCAAAATCTTTTAACTATAAACATTTTTCTAAAAATGTCTAAAAATCTTTTGACTATAAAGGTGCCGAAGAATTCCCGAGTTACCGACAAGGCCAGACTGAGAAGTGTTATTTTAATATATATATATATATAACTTGGATTATATATATATATGATGTAATTGTATTACATGATTGTTTGATGATTATTTTGATATTTATACGATTATTTATACAACGTAGATTGTCACAAGGAACCCTAAATCCCCTAGTAAATTAATCGAAGCTATTCTCGTAGGAATTCTAGCTATCCTAGATCTAAACCAAGTTGTGGATATTTATGATCCCAACAAATGGTTGATATTCGTAGAAGTGTAGATATTAGTTGATTGTGATATTAAGAAAGAATTGGCGAGTTTAAAACTAATATCGATGTCATGACGATCTTTCCTTATAGAGTGGAGTTTGACAAAACGTTACCACCTAGAAAGATGTCATCTGATTCGTTGTCACCAAATTCTTAAAGTGAAATCGAAAGGGTGAATGTTGCACTTGAGGCTGTCATTGGAACCATTACCCAAAAGCCTCATGCCACTAATACCTTTCCGAGAAGTCTAATTGAATGTATGAGTCATCTCATACTAGTGACTCATTTGATAATTGTTGTTGTAAAAGCTATAGGATTGGAAATTAAGTGTTGATTATATCGAGCTTTTATTGCCCTATTAAGGTTTATGAATAAGGTTGAAAGTATTGGAAAATGAGGTAGGATGTCGAATTGAGTATAAATTGGTTAAAACTTGAATAAAGTAAAATTTAACCCGTATAGAATATGAGATTGTTAAGAGGAAGTTGTTGAGATCTGTGATTGAATTATAAGGTTTTAAATGATTGTAGGTTCGTGTTAAGGGTTGTTCCTAGGCCATTGTCCACTAATGAGGATGCCCAGTGTCCAAGAAATAAATTGAAGAAATCTTCTTCTGAATTGGGACCGATGGATCTTTCGGGACATGTGGAACACCTAATGACTCTTGTAGATTAGTATTCATTGTGGTATCTTTTAAAAATCCCTAACTTAACTGAGACATTAGTTGGTAGGATGAGTTCTGGGAATTGTATGACATAGTGACACGTAATGTGTTACGGTACAATTTGACTTGTTTGTGATTAATGAAAATACTACCTTTGATTGCTAAATCCTACATGTATCGATGTTATCTATCTTTTCTTGCTTCTTTCTAATGCTCGCATTAGTGATGCAACCATTGAACAAGTACTCATCTTGAATTGAGTTACGTTGTGGATTATTCTTTTGAGTGCTATCGAGATCATGAACCTCATGATTATTCGGCTAAAGCTCATTTTCCATCATATTATAGTTAGTTCTTGGTGAACAAGCTTTCATCACTCTTTTGTAGATCACTCATTGTTTTTATAAGATAAAACAGTATCCCTTGAGAAAAATTGAATTTTCATCGCTATAAGGATTATTCAAAGTGAGATTTATAAGTGGTCATTATCGAAATGAAAGTTGTTTATAAAACATGTTGGGAAAACTTAATTGTTTTCATAACAAAGAAAATATTTGTAAATTTATTTTTGATTCTTATTTAAGAATTAAGCATGAAAATGTTTTTATTATAAACATGATGATAAAATTTTGACGAACTGAGTATTGCATCGTTAATCTTGAAATTGTATATAGTTGCGCGCCTACATACAATTTGGAAGTGACCATGCAAGGCTGATTAGTAGTCACCATGAAATTATTAATAAACACTAAATTTTCTTTGAAGATTGTGAAAGATTAAATTTTATGAGATCTGCAAGAAGTGAAAAATAGGGAAATATTGATAGGGACACCTACATATGTGCCCGTACTATTTATTCTTCTGAGTCGAATTTACTCATCTATGAAAATTGTCTTATTTGACAATTGACAATTCTTTCTTGTCCAATTCTCCCGTAGTGAGATTCTTAGGAAAAGTATTTGATTACCGAGTGTTGATACCCGACTGGATGTATTGACGTTCTTATCATTTCTTATGATTTTATTTCATTTGAATGACCTGGGTAACGATCCGAGGAGCTTTCGAATGCGTACTCAAATTATGAAAACATGGGATATACTCATATTCGTTAAATGTTTTCGTCTGTATCTGATTTGAAATTCTCTCGCATAGATTATGCGTTGACCTTACTCTTTTAAGGTTAGTTATGTCTCCAGATATCTTTGAACTTGTGAAGGATTATGAGTTATTATTAGTCTTTTGAGAAGTTCACATCTTATCGACGGTAATAAAACTGGAAAGTTGATAGTGCCAGTAGAATGGATTGATTGATTATGACATGACGACATTGTCTTAATTGATGGGAACTCGAATAGAATTCCCCTAAATAATAAGATGTTGATTATCAAAAGTAATGATGACCATATCCTGTAATTAGACTTGAAATTATACCATGAATGGTTGTGAACTAGTTATAGATATTGTAATCTAGAAGAACCTAATATGAATTTATTAAAAGATGTTTCTGTTATCTGAAACTTTAGGAGGTATTTATTGGTGAATTACCTAGACTTTTGCCATTAAGGCAGATTGAAATTGGTATTGATTATATTCCCGGTGATGCACCTGTGGCATGTGCATTGTACGTCAGCACCATCCGAATTAAAGGAATTGCCGTACAACTGAGAGAGTTATCGGAGAAAGATTTTATTCTACCTAAGCTCGTCATTATGAAGAGCTATGGTATTATCATTTCTTATATTTATAGATTACTGTGAACTGAGTAAATTGACAATCGAAAACGATATCCATAACTCGAAATGGAAGATTTGTTCGATCATTTACAAGGTTCTAGCGTTTGTTTTAAAGATTTGATCCATGGCATGGTTATCATCAACTTCGAATCCGCGAAGAAGATTATCTATTCCAATCACTACATCCAGAACTTGTAATGAACATTATGAGTTTCACGTGATGTCGTTTGGATTGACCAATGCACATGTAGCATTCATAAATTTGGTACACGTGTGAAGGCTGTAATTTGATAAATTCATGCTTGCGATCATTAAGGACCATTTATTTGTTTATAAGAATAAGAATGAGTTAATAATTATTTATAGATTGCCCTGAATTGGCCGAATGATAAAAACCTGTACTTTGAATATTTAACATGTGACTTAAGACTTAATCCTTTACATGATTTAACCGTGTGATTAATAGATAATGGAATATATTGACTCTTCAAAAATTAAGAGCCCTTTTAAGGCTTAGGGTTATAGCAAAAAAAATGGAAATATGTTTTTACAAATGTTTTAACAAAGGATTTTTAAGGGATCATTCCTTTATAACCAAAACATTTAACTAAACTCTTGTTTAGGGGTAAATGTTTTTGCATACCTTAAGACAACCTAAGCGAAATTGAGGAAACTATTTAAACCATGACTTGAAATTGAAACGACACTTTTTGCTTTTCAACTAAGAAAATTTTGACCAAAGTAGAACCAAATATTTTTCAAACATTTACGAATCTTATTAATTATTTTCGATAAATCAGCAAAAAAAAAAATCGTGTTAATTAAATTCAAATGTATTTTGAACATTTTATATAATTGGTCGAACTAAGAAATTTAAAATTTTTACGTTTATGTTTCATAAAAAATTAATAATTATTATTTAATTAATTGTAATAATTATCGACGCTTTAGATGTCGGATTGAGTGAAACAAATAAAGATAATAGTAAAGACGAAACTAAAACATAGAAGATATGAAGAAAGAATTTTGAATAAATACGGTTATCATATTTATTTCATCAGGAAAGTGAACGTAATTACTGACACATTATGTGTAAAAGATAAAGAACCAATTAGGACATGTTCCTTAATAATGAAGGTGCAAAAAAAATTGCCGAGCAATTTAAAAATAGCCGATGATTGTAAAAAGGATAATATAAATAATAAAAAGTGGTTCGTGGCTAATATGAACCATTAGAATTGAGAAACCGATAGCGTTAAATATTTTAAAGACCACTTGTGATTGTCTAAATATGGAGGACTGTGAGATATAGTTATGTTGGAATCTGTAAGTATAAGTATTCTATCTTGTCATTCCTAATTTAATGTATCTTTGTCTGAAGAAGTTGTACTGATGGCAAATTATGAAGGCAGACATCGCCTCATACATTAGTAAACGTCTAACTATTGCAAAGGTCATCATCTGAATTTGATTTGATTTGGGTCATCGTCGACAGACTGACCAAATCTGCTAATATCATTCTCGTTAATGATAAATTCTTGATGAAGAAATTGACTCTTTTGTATTTAAAGGAGTTGTGTAAACATGGTGTACCTGTATCGATCATCTCTATCAAGATCCTCGCTTCGCATCGAATTTCTAGAGATTTGCTCCCAGAAATCATTAGGAACGAACCTTGATGAGAGTACTGTTTACCACCCCAATCGAAGGGACTAGGTAAAGTAACGATACAAAACACTAGAAGTCTTGTGTTATGCTTGAATAATTGACGTTTGGTAATAAACCATATAATCGTTTTCCTTTAGAGAGATTATCATTGATAATTATCGCATTAGGATCGAGATCGAATCTTGTCATGATCTAATTATTAGAGCATCTGTAAGCAGGAGTTGAGATGAAGACACCCGAGATACACCCATTGTGAGTTGGACATGTCTTTTAGGTTTAAGGTTTCCTATGATGGCAAACCTAACCTTGCAAAATACTCGACCCGCGAGACCTGAAATGATTGTTGAAATTAGGATCTGATTATTGACTGCCGGTAGTGGGCAAGAGGTTATGTGAATATGAAATGTAGATCTTGAAGTGCCAGATGGGTAGCGAAGTTATGCCAAAAATTTTAACCTTGGGAAAATGAATTAATGATCTGAAAGATCATGGGATATAAGTCCCCGTTGTATGGGACCATTGAGATGATGTAAAAGATTGGTTTGAAAGGCATATAAGCTGGATCTACCCTAGGACTTCAAGAGATGCGTGAATTATGTTTCGTATATCGAACTTGATAAAATGTCTATCAAGTGAAAATCTGAATGTTTCTTAGTAAAGTTTAGATCGACGAAAAGTTGCATTCATCTGAAACCCATGAACATCATGGATAGAGAAAGTAAGTCAACATTAAGTCTGATCTTATTCTCGTAGTTATGTTCTATGAAACTCGCGTATTGTAATGAATTACACTTGTGAGAAAAGACCGAATGTGGAGGAAATACCCACATGGCTTTAACTCTATAAGAAGCGAGTAGTAAGATAAGATGATCTTTGAGGACAAAGATCCTGTTTAGGGGTAAATGCTGTGATAATCCGTCAATTTATGGTTTATATTTTATTCTCAATATTTAATTGAAAACATTATTTTAATGTTATAATATGAACTCACTTATTTTTGGGAAGAAATTAGGATTTACGTCTTGAAGTAGCATCGACAACGTTTAAACTGGAGGATTCTACGTTACGTGCTTACGTTTACTTACACCGTCTTTGGTGACAGTCCGACATTTCAGAAAATAAATTTATCCGTGAATATTAATTTGGAATTTTAAATTTGTGTTGGTTCATAAACTCACAAATTTACGAGAAGAGATTAGGACTTACGATTTTAATTTAACGTCCTTTACGACTAAACCGGAAACCTTAGGATTACGTATTTACGTTTTCGAACTCCGTTTTTGATGAGACAATTTTTATTAGATTCGTTTTGTGTCGTTGATTCATAATTTATAAAAACGTTTTTCGTAAAACGACCCGAGGGCACGCAAATCGAGGAAACTAGAATCGAGGAGTACCCGTAAATAATTGGGGATGAGACAAAACCAAGTTTTGCCCCACCCCCACATATGGGAAGGCCACATTGTGACACCACACTAACTTTGTGTCAAGTTTTACACAAGTTGCTTACACTTGTTAAGCTAGCTTAACTTGTAAGCTACACCAAAACAAAACCATTCCACCCATACCACTAGCTCTCATTTCATCTCATGCAAACCACCAACTCCTCTCTTCCTCTCTCTAAAATTCGTCCCAAACTCATCCAAAACAACCCCCATTTGATCTTGATTCAACCATAAATCATATGTATAATTTACATATGATGAAAACCCATTGAAGTTATGAAAATTGGAGGTGATCTTAACATGTAAAAAGGAGTTTTCAAGGGAGTTTGGGGTTGATTTGTCAAGGAGTTTTCATGAAGAAAAAGGGCTTATTTTTGGAGGAATCTACAAATACTTGGTGATCCTAGAAGTGGTGTTGATATCTCATAAGATTGGTTACCCAAAACCATGTCTTGTTCATTCAAAAGCTCATCATTTCATCACTTTGGTGGTATAAAGATTGTTCTCCCCCATCCTCTTGTTATTTTGATTATGTAATCATGTATTTTCTTTCTTATTGTATATGTATATGATGAATATATGATGATAAAAATATTGTGTGGGGATCAAGTGTTGATAAATATGATTAAAGAGATGAAAAACTATAAGAAACAAGGCTAAAATCTTGTTTAGATTGTTGGCTGTAAAAACAGTAAAGAACCACATGTTAGACTGATAAAATGATGGAATAGAATCAATTTACAGTAAGCTATGGGTCTAGTACACATGTGAGAGTTGGCCATGCAATGGAATCATTAAAATGAGTAAGATATGATCAAAACAAGATGGGTGTGCTAATCTGAATAAGCTGTTTTGTAAGGACTGTTAAGTATAGATAAACTTAAAATGAGCAGTAGCTATAACTAAGTTAAAAGTAGCACATAATATGAAGATCATGCCATCCAAAAATGAGCTTCTAATTCATCGTAGAACTCTAGATATGATAAAAATGGTGAAGATGAAAATAAAAATCAGATTTTGAGAATTAATGTTTATTACTATTATATAAGCACTCAAAATTATATTGTATAAAATGTAAAATTAAAACCCACTAACTCATGAATTTTATTTATATAAATATGTTAAAGGTTAAATAAATGGATAAATTATAAAAATGGTAGTGGAATAATATTTATAAGTTATAAAAACTATAAACTTGATTTTTACGACTTTTTCGGCTATTTCCGTAAAATTAACGTTTTTCGCCAATTAAAACTTAGACGATCAAACCCGTCTAATGTAAAATTTTTAAAAGTCATATACTGATATATAAGTAACTAATACAATTAAAAACCGATAAAACCCGAACTATATAACATACGGACATTAACGGACTAAGTTAACATTATTGGACTAATAATACAACAAAATGGACTAAAACACTTATAAACTTATTTATTGGGCTTAACCCATTTAGGCCCAACTTGTAAAGTGTAGATACTGATAATACAAGTATGAAATGGATTAACACAAGTTAATAAACTTATAATAGGCTTATTGGACCTAAAACACGTAAATTGGTAAAACTAGAAAACTAGTAAGAAGTTACCGACACATAACACTAAAACGAGTAAATGAGAATATGTAAACCCACTTGATCATCATATATATATAATCATCATATGTTTACATAATTGTTATTTTTATAAAATCATTGGACATGAGTCTAAGACAAGTATTATTTGTCTAGGTTTCCGTGATTGAAGCACGTACCGTACGTCCGAATTGCCGATAACCCGCCTTCCCATATCAACGTGAGTTCATAGCCTCACACTCTTTTAAATGTTTTTATGAAATGTTTTATAAACCCGCGAGGGAGATAACATGATAGTTTTTATAAAATAGGACACCATTTGTCCCGATTGTTTGTTTATTGATTTAGACCCGAATGATTGTATGACCCGATTGTATGACCCGATAAATGATTAAAGGACCCGATAGATGAAATAAAATGGATTATTAAAGTTAGGTTATGTCACTAAAAGTCCCATTAGCATGAATTGTGAACTACCGGGATTTGGTAGACGCTTATGCATATAATAGTACTATTTGGGGACGATCACCCCAGTTCGCGCCTTGACGGTTGATCCCTGTCGTGCTACATTGATTGGTAAGCGAATTTATGTATGAGAAGATTTCCATAGCGTGACCTTTGTGACGACACGCTAATTTAGATAGGCAAATTGAGTATCGGGTTAGCTACCCGTTGTTTGGTTTAGTAAGGTAGCAATGTCATGCGGCTTATAATAATCTAGTTAACAAATTACTACTATACGCACCGAATTAAGATGTATTGCCTGACTAGCAATACGGGGTCATACTATTGATATTATGTTCGTGTTTTGGTTTTCATAACCATATTCATATAACGATTTTTATTTAACTTTATACAACGTCTTAAGACGTATTGTATGATGTTTTTACGACATTGGTTCGTATAATGATTTTTAAGACAAATGCCTATATTATGATTTTCGATAAGAATTTGTATAAAAATGACTTTGGCTATTTTATGGCCTATTACAATGATTTGTACGAAATGATTTTTGGTAATAATTTTATACCAAAGTTATATTGATGGATTTTATTAAACTCTATGAATTCACTCGGCGTTATCGCTGACCTTTTCTTTTAACATGTTTTATCTCAGGTACTTGAAGGTAATTCTCGGGAAGACAACAAGAATTCATGGCCCGCACTTAAACAATAATTTCCATTCAAATACTTTGTAAAACTTTGTATGAAATAATATGACTTGGGACCTATGTAAATTTGATATTTATGAATGGAAATGCTTTATTATTAAACGACGCGATTTTTATGTGTTGTCTATGATGTGAGTAATGTGCTATCCCGTAACACCAACTAGTCTTCCGCTGTATTGAGTTGTATAAATTTTGGGGGTGTTACAATTGTCCTTCTACTCAAGGCAATTTTTGTGAAAACGTTAACGCGGCATACGGTACTTATCCCACGGGAGGCTATCAAGCTCGTCCTCAAAGAGACCGTAGCTTGCTAAGTTATCGTTCAAACAACTATCTTGCACCACCTGGTTTTACTCCTCAAAACCAAAACCAACAACAAAGCTATAACCGAAATAACCAATCCCAACCTCGTGCTAACAATCAATATCAATCCCAAAGAAACCCATACCCAGCTCAAGGAAATTCTCAAGCTTACCAAGCTCCACCTCTCAATCAACCGATGGCATTGAATCAAGACGTCGAGACGTTCAAGAGGACTAATAGAGAGATGGTGACGAATCTTCAGAGTCAATTCATCAACTTGAAGGGAGAAATGGCGAAACAAGGGAGCGATATTCGAGCCGAGCTAAGGAATGACATGGCGAAACAAAGCAATGATATTCGTGCAGACATGAGAGACTTTTTTAGCAATCAAGCGGATAACATACGTGATATGATCGGTTCGCTCTTCCAAGGTAATCCACCCTCTTCTTCGGGTACTCTTCTGAGTAACACCGTTGCGAATCCAAGAGGGGAGATGAAAGCAATCACCACTCGTAGTGGAAAAGGTTATACGGAACCCGAGCTTCCTACACCTCTACCCGTGATTGTGAACAAGGAAAAAGAGCAACTTTCCTCACCTCCTTTGCCTTCTACCCCCATTCCCCCACCACCCGCGGTTGTGAGTGATCCTCCTCCCCTAAAGCCTTCCTCTTCATCCGATATACCTTGTCCTTCAAGGTTGAGGAAAGAGAAGCAAAAGAGCAAGGATGATATTCAAGTTTCAAACTTTCTCAAAATGTTTAAACAATTGAATTTTAACATCTCCTTTGCCGAGGCTCTCGCTCACATGCCTAAATATGCGAAGATGTTTAAAGATCTTCTTAGTGACAAGGAGAAGCTTCTTGACATTGCTCAGACCCCACTTAATGAGAATTGCTCTGCGGTTCTCTTAAGGAAATTGCTAACCAAACTTGGTGATCCGGGTCGCTTCTTGATTCCTTGCAACTTCCCGGGAGTAGAGAATTGCATGGCCCTAGCCGATCTAGGTGCCAGTATAAACTTAATGCCTTTAAGTGTTTGGAAGAAATTATCTCTCCCCGAGCTAGTCCCCACCAAAATGACTTTGGAATTAGCTAACCGTACGGTTTTCTTATCCAGTGGGGATAGCCGAAGACGTCTTCGTTAGCGTTGACAAATTCACCTTCCCGGTGGATTTTGTTGTCGTTGACTACGAGATGGATCCTCGTGTTCCATTAATAGTTGGACGTCCTTTCTTGAGGACCGGTCGCACTCTCATTGATGTAGTCGCGGGCGAAATAATCATGGGAGTTGGTGATGATCAAATTGTCTTCAACATGGGTAAGATTTCTAAGCAACCTTATTCATATGAGAGTGTTAATGCTATTGATGTTCTCGATGAGGCTTGTGAAGAACACTTTCATGATGCTTGCAAAAGTAATCTCTCTTCTCTACCCAATGTTGAGACCGTTGCCTCAATCGCTCCGTCATTGACTCCATTTGGAGAAAGTGACTTTCTTTTGGACGAATTTGAAGCTAGCTTGGGTCCACTTGATCTTAAGTATGATGATTCTCCCACCGATTGGGAAGAAGATATTCGTACAATTGAGAAACTTCTCAATGAAGACCCTTTTTCTCCTCCTTCTCCTAAAGAGGTGACTAATGATGATCCATCGTTAGTTACACCATCTATTGAGGATCCTCCTACTCTTGAGCTTAAGGACTTACCTCCTCATCTCGAGTATGTTTTCTTAGAAGGCATTGATCAACTTCCCGTTATCATTGCTAAGGACTTAAAAGCCGATGAGAAAACTCGTCTCATTGAAGTTCTCAAGAAACATAAAAGAGCTATCGCTTGGAAAATCTCCGATATTCGCGGAATTGATCCTCACTTTTGCACACATAAAATTCTCATGGAGGACGACTTTAAGCCCACAATTCAAAGCCAACGAAGGGTGAATCCTAAAATCCATGACGTTATCAAAAAAGAGGTTATCAAACTTCTTGATGCGGGCATGATTTACCCTATTTTGGATTCACCATGGGTTAGTCTTGTATATTGTGTGCCTAAGAAAGGCGGAACCACCGTTGTGCCCAATGCAAACAACGAGTTGATTCCTACACGTCTCGTTACTGGGTGGAGAGTTTGTATAGACTATCGCAAACTCAATGATGCCACGAGAAATGATCATTTCCCTCTTCCTTTTATGGACCAAATGCTTGAACGTTTAGCGGGTAATGAATATTACTGCTTTCTAGATGGTTTCTCGGGTTATTTCCAAATACCCATTGATCCTCAAGATCAAGAGAAGACAACATTCACTTGTCCCTATGGCACATTTGCTTACAGAAGAATGCCTTTTGGCTAATGCAATGCCCCCGGGACTTTCCAAAGGTGCATGTTGGCTATCTTCCATGACATGGTTGAGCAAACCATGGAAGTCTTCATGGATGATTTCTCGGTCATTGGGGATTCATTCTCTTCTTGCCTTGCCAATTTAGAACGTATGCTTAAGCGGTGCGAAGACACTCGCCTTGTTCTAAATTGGGAAAAATGCCATTTTATGGTAAAAGAAGGCATTGTGCTAGGACACAAAATCTCAAAAGCCGGTTTTGAAGTTGACCGTGCTAAAGTGGATGTCATAGCCAAATTACCTCCACCTTCAACCGTGAAGGGTGTGAGAAGTTTTCTGGGTCATGCGGGCTTCTATCGTCGATTCATTCAGGATTTTTCTAAAATCGCTCGCCCGATGACTCACCTCTTGGAAAAAGATAACCCTTTTATCTTTTCTAAAGAGTGTATTGAAGCCTTCAATCTTCTTACGGATAAGCTAACTCAGGCACCGGTCTTGGTTCCCCCTAATTGGGAGCTACCTTTTGAGTTGATGTGTGATGCTAGCGACTTTGCTATTGGATCGGTTTTTGGACAAAGGATCAACAAACACTTCCAACCAATCCATTATGCTAGCAAGACAATGACGGGGGCTCAATTGCATTATACGAGAATCGAAAAATAGCTTTTAGCTGTTGTCTATGCTTTTGAAAAATTTCGCCCCTATCTTGTTTTATCCACCACCATCGTATACACGGACCATTCCGCGTTGAAGCACTTGATGACTAAGCACGACTCTAAGCCAAGACTTCTTCGCTGGGTTTTACTCCTTCAAGAATTTAACATTGAAATTCGTGACAAAAAGGGAGCTGAAAACCTAGCCGTGGATCATCTAAGTAGACTTGAGGATCCATATCAAGGGGATCATCCGAACAAAGAGATCAATGACTCTTTTCCTCTTGAGACCTTACTGTCTATTTGTGCCAATCTTGATGACACCCCGTGGTTTGCCGACATTCCAAACTACTTAGCGGGTGATGTTCTCATCAAAGGGTTAACATCCCAACAAAAGAAAAAGTTCTTGAATGATGTTAAGACTTACTTTTGGGATGACCCTTTTCTCTTCAAACAATGCGCTGATTTGATTATTCGCTGATGTGTTGACGGATCGGCAGCTTTAGACATTCTCAAGGCTTGCCACAAAGGACCCACTGGTGGTCACTTTGGTCCCAACTACACCGCCAAAAAAGTGTTTGACTCGGGATTCTTTTGGCCCACCCTTTATCGTGACGCTCACGCAATGGTAAAAAACTGTGATGATTGCCAAAGACAAGGCAAGATCAGACATAAAGATGAGATGCCTCAAAATTTCATACAAGAATGTGAAATCTTTGATGTATGGGGCATCGACTTTATGGGGCCATTCCCTTCTTCTAAAGGAAACAAATACATCCTTGTCGCCGTTGACTACGTTTCTAAATGGTTTGAAGCCAAAGCTTTACCCACTAACGACGCAAGGGTGGTTTGTAATTTCTTGAAGCAATTATTTGCTCGATTCAGTGTTCCTCGTGCCATAATCAGTGACCGCGGGACTCATTTTTGCGATGATCAATTTGCAAGAGTCATGGCTAAGTATGGTGTCAATCACCGTCTTTCCACCGCTTATCATCCTCAAACCAACCGTCAAGCCGAGATATCCAGCCATGGATTGAAGCGAATTTTGGAACGTACTGTGGGAGAGCATCGTGCCTCGTGGGCCGATAAACTTGATGATGCTTTGTGGGCTTTCCATACCGCATATAAGACTCCGATTGGTTGTACACCTTATCGTCTTGTGTATGGGAAAGCATGCCACCTCCCTATCGAGCTGGAACATAAGGCATACTGGGCCTTGAAGTGGGCTAACTTCGACATCAACAAAGCCGGTGATCTTCGCAAGATTCAACTCAACGAGCTACATGAATTGAGGAATGAAGCTTACGAGAACTCATTGATCTACAAGGAGAAGACCAAGTTTATCCACGATGCTAAAATTAAGAACCGAGAGTTCCACGTTGGTGATCAAGTCTTACTTTTTAACTCTCGGTTGAAGATCTTCTCGGGCAAGTTGAAGAGCCGTTGGTCTGGTCCATTCACCATCGCCAATGTCTTTCCCTATGGCACCATTGAGCTTTCTCAGCCAAATGGGCCAAATTTTAAGGTGAATGGCCAGCGTTTGAAGTTGTACTTTGGTGAGTACATCTCTCATAAGATGATTCCATCCCTCACCACGTTTCCCATGAACTAGTTTCAGGATCGAGTCAGGCTTGTGACTCGGTTAAGAAAAACAAGCGCTCCTCGGGAGGCAACCTGAGTATCTATCCCCCCTTTTTTTTGTTTTTCATCCTAAGTGTAGGGGGAGTTATATAGGTTGCTTGTGTTTGTATGGTGATGTGATTACAGGGATAAGTGCACTCTTGGAATCTTTGAAGAACCGTGCTCCCGTGTTATCCGCAAATCTGGTTCTATCTCTCAACTATCGTGATTCAATCTTCTTCATACTCACATTTGAAATTGATCACTTTAGTTGTCTCCTCCTTAACTTGATTTAACCAACGTGCACAATGTCATAAGTGTAGGGGAGACTTTTCCCACATGCTTAAACATTGAGGACAATGTTTATATTAAGTGTAGGGGAGACTTCTATCGACGTTTTAAGTGGACTTTTCCATTAAAGTGCCTTCATTTAACCGGAAAATTCGATTTTTTCGACATTTTTCAAAATTTTTAATCTATTTTGGCCTAGTTGTATAGTTATATTTTCCTTTGTTATGTTTATTTTATTTCCTTGCTAGAATAAAATTTCAATAAAGTGGTTTTAAATTTTTCAAAGTCGTGAATATTTTTACTCAACCCGAGTTTACTTATCTAAGTTTACTCTTGCTAGTATCCTTAACGTGTTTAAGTCAACTTTTGCTAGGCTTTTATATAAGGAGCTTTAAAACGCGAAAGTATTAACTCTCATGGGTTAAGAACAAGAACTTTTCGCAAGTTTCTATAATTGATCCTAGAGAGTCGTTTATCAAGGGAACTTTAAAATGTGATTTCTAAACTTGAAAAAGTCTAAGAATTTGCAAGATCCTATAGATGACTCGAAAACCCAAAACTTTGATTTAATTGGCTAAGCATCCACGAGTCTCATTCCTTGAGATTTTAAATTGTGGAGAACGAGAGATGATAGAGTCAATTATGAGTTTGGTATTCTTTCGTAAATTTATGTGAGTTGATTATAAGCCTATTCTCCCATCGCTTGCTAATAAATTTATCTGCAATAAATAAGGTTGTACGATTTGAAAAGTTACTTAGCTTCTAGCCTAAGATCATTTAAAACTTGCTCGGTATTAATTAGAGTTCATAGCCAAGGCATAACTTATTGAAGCGGGATGCGAAGATTGGCGAGTTCGAAAAGGCCCTAACAAGGCATGAGGGCTACATTTTGTTGTTAAAGATCCAAAAGTGATGTGAAGAATCATTTATCGAAAATCAATATGAAGGATCGAGACACACGACGAAAAGCAAATACTCCCCAAAAGATCATGGAGAAGTCTATCCGAAAAGACCCTAACAAGGTATGAGGATAAATAGATCCAAGTACTTAAAGGAGGCGGATCGTTGTATATCAAAGTCCAAAATAAAGATTGGAGAAAAATGAAGAATTCGTGGTCCAAAGATGAAGTCGCTACCAAATATCGGTCCGAGAAAGGTCTCAAATCGTGAAGCGAGTTATGCCAATATATGAACTTTATGAGGTCCCGAGAAGCAGTTTTAAAAGATTTTGTCCTTTAGCTAACTATTGATATCGTCCACTTTGTTTTCAGCCTAAATAACTATCGAAATAAGTCAAACAATGCATCCTCGTGATCATTCAAGTCAACAATAAAATATAAGAGATACACCTAGGAATAAGGGAGTCTAAGTGAATAATTGGGCCACATGAGTTCGTGTTAGTTTGCTAACTTATAATAACAATGATCTCGTTTTTAAGCTTGGTATGGTGAATGTGAAACTTGAGAATGATGAACATTCATGACAACCTATGTGGATTTGTTATTTGCTAATCCGGTGGTCTAGGTGGGTGGTGGAAGGTGGTAGCCATTGTTGAGAGAGAGAGAAGAGAGGTTGTGTGTGTGAAAAATAGAAAATGTATTAAAAGAAGGAAATGAAAACACAATCAACACCCCTCCTTGGAAGCCTAGGAGGGGTATATATAGTCACACACACTACTTAAACTACACAACGTTCCTAGTCTAGTCTAAGCGTTTGTGACTATGATAACTAATGGGAATTCTTAAATCTCGTCACATAAAGTGAATTTCCAACAATCTTCCCCCATGGGACGACGTGTAGAATTCCTTACAATATTCTTCCTAACAAGTACATAATGATTAAGAACAAGAGCTTTCATGAAGCGTCCAATGCTGATGAAGTCTTCTGAGGCCTTCATCTTCAAAATGACTCATCTTTAAAGTAACTTGTAGAAGAAATACTGTAACGGCACGAGCTAAGTAACCCATACACTTCTTGTTAAGGAGAAGCTTCTAAATTAACTTCCCCCTAATTCATGCCACATAAACTTGATGTAGAAGCTTTTAAATAGCTTCCCCCTAATCCGACAATCCTTGTAAGCAACTTCAAAGCTTTCAATAAAGCTTAGAATGATTAAGCGCACAGCGGAAATCTAACAAGCAAATCCCATCATATAACATGATAACGTTGCTAAGAGAGACTGAAAGCTTGGGGCACACCAAGTAGATCAACAACTTCTCTTCTCACGCTTGAAATAATTCTTCTGAATTTTTCTTCCCCCTGAGAGTTCAAGTTATGCATACTAGAAAGAATCAAGAAATTTTAATTCAATCCCAAGTATGAAGTTCAAATACTGAAGTAGACACTTTATCCCATTCATGAAGTTGACATCGTAACACCAGAGTCAATTAAGTCCCGGAAATGCACATATCTTCTTCCGGAGATGCACCAGAGTCAATTAAGTCCCGGGAATGCATATAGGATAATGATGATGAATAATTGCAACAACCAAACAATTAAACATCGAATCAGTAGTGTACCGTTTAGAGATTGATAACGCCACGAGTTAAAACACTGATTTTCTCTACGGCTATGACAAATGTCATCTCGGAATGTCTTCAAATCAAAAGAAGGTATGAAGTTCATCACGTGTACTCGTTGTGCGTTCAATGTGTCTTCTTCTTCCCCCTTGATGGTTTCGAAAATCGGAACCATCAACAAATCGTACGCACATATACCTGAAATCTCGTGAGAATAATAAATAAGCAGAATTATATATTTTGTGAGAATAGCTGCTGATCGAAAATCTCTACTCATAAACTCTCCATGGCTATCTTTACCAACCCACTTGAAAGCAATTTGAAGTGACCACTGATAGAATGAACCAGATACATCAAACATGAAGCTGAATAAAAATCCTTCAATCTTGTGACTTAAGCTTGCACTATTGTTGAATGAAGAACGGTGGAGAAATCTCTAAGTACCCAATGCATCACTGAAGAAGTCTATAGGCACAACACCTCTTGAAATTATCCACGTTGACTAAGCGCGTGACACTTAGTACAACAATGTAACCCCTTTAAGTGATAGTTATCCGAGTCATCAACCAACCACCCCGAACCCGGAAACTAGATAACCAAGTCGTCATTCTAAGATTAAGCACGAGCAAGTTATCTTTGAAGATAAAATAAATACACGCCTTCGAAAAATCCGTCTTCAACTTCCTATAATTTATACCCGATCCAAAAAAATCCGTAGTCACTAAAAAATATACCTATTTTTCTTCGGTCTCGTCAAAATAAATTTCGTCACTTTCTCACTTTAAACCCGAACCTATAACCATTAACCACATAACATAAATTAATAGTTCATCAGGAACCATTAATTCATATCATGCGTCTCGTCCCATCTTAGCTAAAGTCATCACACAACATAAATTATTGGCCTTATTACCCATGAATAAATTTACTAGCAATCATACTAGTAAAATATGTAAATAACAATTTCAGCCAATATTTTGTTGATTGACCACTAGTGACAAGCCGATAACCATTCCAATGTCTGACGTTGGACAAATTACAAATCAACTTAATAACTAAGTTATATGAAAGTCCAATTCAGCCCACCCATGATAATATTACGTGGCCTTATGGAACATATGTCACGAGATCAATTTATAACTCCATTCACCACTTTTTAAATAGAGACATGGAAGTACGGCCCATCATGTATTAATTAGAACCCGGTCCAATTAGAATTGGGGTTATATAAGACACTAACCTTGACAAATTAGGTCATATGATACCCTAATCTCATTTTTCCAAACTTACGCAGCCACACATTCCAATCTGAAATACTGTCTCTTTCCTTTCATCTATAATACGCAGCCACAAACTCAAACCCATGAATACCTCTAACTTAAAACATTCAATTATAATCCATCAATCATTCTTGACGATAATCCTATGTTTGAATCATTGAACAAATAATATATGACGTTGACAGAGGCTTCAAGATCATCTAATGATCTCGGGTAAGGTAGAAATTAATTGCATGTCGTTTTTGGTTGCTTGTCGGTTTTGATTTTGTTTTTATTGGAAAAAATTGAGATGATTATAACGAAAAATGTTATAAATTGGTCAAATATTTCGAATAAAAACACAGATCTATGATGAAGTGAATTTTCTCGTGTCGAACTTAACATATCTTACTATGCATGTGAGAAAAAAATCTGAGATCAAGTTAATTTGTCTGTTTGAGTCTAGATTTGAAGGGATTAAGAGACGAAGGGATAGGTAGATTATTGTTGGATTTGATTTTATTGTGATAAAAGGTGGGAGTGTTAGACTCAGTGAGTTAACTGAGTCAACTCGGTAATTACCTAGTTGACTCGGTTGAGATGGTTTCGGTCAAAAACTACATGGTCAAGATTTTATAAAACTACATCGTAGTCATACTTTTAAACCATCGCAGTCAAAAAGAATATGGCCATCGCAGTCAAACATTTTTAACCCATCGTAGTCTAAAAAGGTTGAGTCCATCGTAGTCTTAAACTTTAGACCCATCGCAGTCTAAAAAAGAATTATGTCCATCGCAGTCTGTTTTTAAACATCATCTTGCTGGTTCCATCACAACTTGATGGACACCATCGCAGTCCCATCGTAGTCTTAAGACAGATATGGCCATCGCAGTCATGATGGACACCATCGCAATGGACACCATCGCAATGGTTCCATCGCAATGGAGCCATCGCAGTGGTACCATCGCAGTGTTACAATCGCAGTCTACCCATCGCACTCAATGCGATGTACTGTATAGCAGAAATCTTATCCATATCTGTACTTTTTCCGTTTTTCTAGGAACAAAGTTTTTGGGCACTTTTCATCTTCATCTTCAAAAAATGTTACATAACCCAGAAAAGATATAAACCAGATAAAAAATAAGATCAGAAATAGTAGACATATAACCAGATTTAAAAACATGAAGGGACTTAAAATGATGACCACTTTTGACTAGTGGGTTCTGAAAACCAGATGTGGACTGTGAGACAACCATTTGACCAGGATAGATGTAACAATTGTTGACCATGATAAGAATGGATATAAGAACATGTGAACATGACAAAAACTTGTGAATATTGAAAGAAAACACAAACCGTGACAAAGAAAATGATACATACGGACCAAAAAAAAATTGACCATCGAATCGAAAACAATAAACACGATCCAAGGATGGAACCGAGGCTCTGATGCCAATTGTGGATTTGTTATTTGCTAATCCGGTGTCTAGGTGGGTGGTGGAAGGTGGTAGCCATTGTTGAGAGAGAGAGAAGAGAGGTTGTGTGTGTGAAAAATAGAAAATGTATTAAAAGAAGGAAATGAAAACACAATCAACACCCCTCCTTGGAAGCCTAGGAGGGGTATATATAGTCACACACGCTACTTAAACTATACAACGTTCCTAGTCTAGTCTAAGCGTGTGTGACTATGATAACTAATGGGAATTCTTAAATGTCGTCACATAAAGTGAATCTCCAACAACCTAAAACCCCAATGTAAGTCTTTAAATACTTTACTTGTTTTGTTCTTTTAGGTTTCCTTAGTGTTTAGAATTTAATAAAGGCCAAGGTGGGTTATTTATGATGAGAAATGTAAACCGTGCTTTAATAGGTGTGAAAACACCCATCCTTTTACCACTTATTTCTTGCTAAAACGAGACCAAAACGCGTATTTAATGTCATTTGTTTGTAATTATGCGTGGTTTGTGTGTTTGTTGTGTTTTCAGAGCCAACCGGATAAATATTAAAGAAAACATGGGATTGCACGGGTTTTATCGAAGAAAAAGACGAAAAGACAAAGTCTATAGTCCAAGAGATGCAAAAGATTTGAAGTCAATGGGCCTATTTGAAGATTTATCGAAGAAAAGGACCAAAGATGGAAGATTTGCATATGTCGAAGAACTCAAGTCTATTAAATGAAGAAATTAAAAGACGAGTTGAATTTATTCGTCGACAAATCCCGAATCGAAATCGAAAACGTCAACTTTTTTGAAAAGACGAGAAGACAAAAAGAAAGGGAGAAAGCCCACTCACCAACCAAAGATAAGGCCTATAAATACCCTTCCCATTCACATTTTCAAGACTAGTTTTTCTTTTCTGTTTCTTTCTCTCCTAGTTCGTAGGACACCAACTCCATTAAGGAGATTGGTGTTTTTTATTTTCTTTGATTCCTTCATGATTATGTAAGTTTAATCTTTCCTTTTGTTTGTTTGAATCCTAATCCTTGATGCAAGTTTGCATTTAATCTTTCTTTCTTCTCTTGTTAATCCAAAGTTCTAAGTTTTTATTTTATTGAGTTTGATCTTCAAAAGTAAGTGGGTTTTGAGTTTTTGTTGTTTTGGATTGATGTTTGTCATTAGTAAATGATTAGTGGTTAAATTGGTTTAAGTTTTGGTTAAAAACTTGGTGGATTTTGGTTAAATTCGTGATCAAGTAACTCCCCTGTTCTTCGCACTTCTGTTTCATTTCCCCAGATTCCGAATGAAGCAATCATTCCGAATCAAGGTTTTGAACTAGATATTCCGGATGAGTATTATGTATTAAGTATTCCGGATCAGCAACATTCCAAACAAAGCTTTTAGTTTTTATTATTCCGAATGAATCTTTTGTTATTCCGAATCAACAAATTTATTCCGGATCAGTTTTCTTTTGAGTATTTCGAATAAACATTCCGGATGAACGTTTTTACTATTTATTTCGAATGAGTGTTATATTCCGAATGAGTTTATTAGTGTAGATATTCCGAATAAACACAATATTCCGAACCAACGTTTTTACTTCAATTATTCTGAATAAACCCTGTGTTCCGAATGAAGCATTTTTGTTAAGATATTCCGAATCAAACTAAGCATTCCGAACCAATGATTATTCCGCATGAAGGGTACATTCCACATCCGCTGTTATTCCGGATGAAAGGTTTTTCCGAATGAGCATATTATTCCGAGTAAAGCAATATTCCGAGTAAAGGAAATATATTCCGGATCAAGCACTTATTCCGGATCACCATATATTCCGAATGAAGCAGTTTTTCCGAATGAAGGATGTTTTGTTGAATGTTCCGAATGAAGCAGTTTTAGGTTATTCTGCATGAGCTAATATATTCCGGATCAACAGAATCATTCCGAATCAGCTGATTTTCTTAGTTAAGGTATCTTAATGTTTTGAGGTTTAATCTTAATTCAAGTTCTATTTTCAGTAATTGCTTTTAGTTTAATTTTATTACTTCTCACATTTATCGTTTTAGTAGATATAGATCAAAAGCTCCCCCTTTTTAGTTACCAATTACAACTATTCCACTTTGAACCGTGATCGATTCGAGAAGATACCGAGAACGAAACAACGACAAATATAATTGGGTACGAGCAACACAAAGAAAGATCTTGCAACAAACCTTTTTATTAACTAACTAAAAATCAGTTATTAAAAAGATATGCATATCAAGAGTTACACGTTTATGTTTAATGTAGTTTTAAGGTTTCCTTGTAGTATAAAAGGAACCCATTGGCAGAAGGGTTAGACACACCTTTCACCATTATTCATTTCATATCAATAGTAGAAATCCTTAGTAAGGATCAAGTTATTTAGTGATTCTGTTTCTTCTTGATCTTAGTATTTGTATTCCGCACTTATACTTTGTATTACATTAAGAGTCCCTCTGTGAATAGACTTGTGATTACAGAAGTCGTTCACCATCCTTAACAGGCTGCAAGATCCACATCTAGTGGACCCAACAAGTGGTATCAGAGCCTGGGAGAGTCTTTGCACAAGAAGAACCATTTTTTCTAACTATTTTGTCTAAATCATGTTTGCTTCTAGTTCTACTAAAACAGGACAACCAACCACCACAACAACACAACAAACACAACAAATCATTGCTACTATTTCCAATACAAATGGAAAATTCCCACTCCTGAAGAAGGAGGAGTATGATAGTTGGGCCATGAAGATGGAGTGCTGGATCACCAACACTGATCTAGACCTTTGGAAAATTGTTCAGAATAGCAACAGAAAGAAGACTAATGGTAGAGACAAGAATGGTAATATCACCATTCTAGATCCTAAAACTCATGAAGAAATCACTGCTGTTTAGAAGGAAATCAAAGCAAAAACTATTTTGCTTCAGTCTCTTCCTGATGATCATATGGGTGATTTCTATCACTTGGATGATGCTAGGGAGATTTGGAATGGAATCAAGGAAAGATTTGGAGGGAATGAGGAATCCAAGAAGATGCGCAGATCAATGCTGAGAGATGAATTTACAGAATTCAAGATTTCTGAGACAGAAGGTCTTCATCAAGGCTATGACAGGTTTCAAAATATTCTCAGCCAATTGAATCAACTTCGCTCCAAACCTGAAAATGAAAACATTAATGCCAGGTTTCTTAGAGCCCTGCCTCACTCATGGAACTAGGTAGTCATCTCTCTAAAGGATAAAAGTGGACTTGAATATCTTTCTTTTGATGACTTATTTTACAAACTCAAAACTTTTGAGTCTCATTTGAGAGGGTACTCAAGTGATTCCTACTCCACTCCTACTAATTCTGCTTTTGTGAGTTCCATGGGCTCTAGTCCAATGTCTTATGCCAGTAACCCAAGCTATACTTTGTCATCCCAACATACTACTACTCCTGAATCAAAAGCCAAGCCTAGTAGCATGGTAGAAACTGTTCTTCACTCTTTTGTTGCTGATGTTGATCCATGATTGTGGTAAAATACGTCCTTTAGGAAAAGGAGCGTAAAAGCGGCAAGTATTAAGTGATGATTTAGGAAAATCAAGCACTAATGACCCAATGAAGTTCAAGTTCGTTTCCCAAGGAGGTATATGTGTGTGACTAAGATGTAAATGATTTGAGATTAATATTGGTTTAGAAGGGGATGAGAAAAGAAGATGACGAAGACGTGAAATTAATACTACGATGACAAAACGTAAAACCGTAAAATCTACACAATTAAAAATTAATTCTAAAAATTACCAAAAATTTACCAAAAATCAAAATAAATAAACTAAGAGTTTACCAATGATCAAAACTTTTTCAAACCTTTTAAATAATTAAATATTCAATTTTTAAATGCTAATTAAAGCCCTAAAAATCAAATAAATTATCAAAAAGCCCAAATAAATATTTTTCAATTGGTAAACCTCTAAAATGACCTAAAAAGATTAAAAACTATTTTTATAAATTTTTAAACTAATAAAAACTATTTAAAATGATTTAAAAACTATTAAAACTTGAAATAATTATAAAAATTAATCTAGAAGTGATAAAATTATTCTAAAAGTTTCAAAAATCCTATTTTAATGTATTTAAGCTAAGAAAAATGTAAAGAGTTGAAAAATGTGAAATTTGAAAAATAATAATAAAATAATATTAAAATAATATTAAAAATCCAAAAATTCTAAAAAATTCTAAAAACAAGTGTTAAATCTAGGTTAATTACACCAGGGAAAGAGATTTGAGTGCTTGAATTTGGATCTATGGTCAATTAGATCAGCAAACTGTTTGCATATTGTTCATGTTCATCAGTGACTGTTCTTGGGTGATTTTTAATTGATTCTTGTGTGCAACTTGTTGTTTATTGTGTTTGTATTGACTCTCAGTAAGCCAAAGCTTATTGAGGTGCCTTTTGTTCCATCAGACAGCAACAAGCAAGGCTTGAAATCAAGCCAAAACATCACTGCATAACAAGCAGTGGGAACTCCTTTCCCACTAAAGGTTCCCCCTGCTAGTGTATTTTGGGGTTCAGCTTATTAATAAGCTATAATAGCTTATTTTAACCAGCAACAACTTGGATTTTGTAATAGGTGCTCATTATTTGACCCATTTGTTCATACTGGAGCATTTGGAGGGTTGACTTTAGGGTTTGACTAGAAAACCAACTTAATTGACTTTTTCATAAGTGCTTATTGGCTTATTCTGGCTTATTGGTTTTGCTTATTGTATTTTTATTGATTGTTTTGGCTTATTGAGTTCATTTGTGACATTTTGCAAGTTGAATCAAGTCCTGAGGTGCCTTATTTCACAAAAACGACTATTTTGTCTTTTAGTGAAATAATACTTTGCTTATTTCTGGCTTATTGAGTGTGCTTTTTAAAAATTTCTTTTTAAAGATCTCTTAAGAATCCCAAAAGAAGTTTGTGTGTCAAATTAGAGCTTATGGCATTAGCTTATTCCTTAATGGGCTAAAAAGCCCAATAAGGATAAGCTGTTTGCATAATAAGTTGTGATAAGCTCACTTTCAGCTTTTGGGCCTGTAGAGTTTTGTGTTTAGAATTAAATTTTGAGTCAGATTGGGCTTTTCCAAGTTAATTGGGCCAGGTTTGACTTTTTTGGCTAAAAAGCCCATTAGTGTTGACTGATTTTGGTTTTGGCCCATTTGAGGGCCCAATAGGGGTATTCTGGTCATTTCACTTTCATTTTCTGATTATTTAGGTTAAATTAAACTAGTTTGTCTATGATTAGATCTAGGTGTCCTCTAAATTTCAACCAATTATACCAAGTAACAAAGATTTTATAATACTTTTTATGAATCAAGGTGTTTCAAACCATAAAACCTGCAAACAGATGAACAAGAGCACCAATAAAACAGATACCAACAGATAGCAACAATAAACAACCACTTAACAATCCACAAATCCAAATTATGCAGTTGACCCAAACACCCCTTAAAAACCTATTTTCACAATTTTTCAAAGGATTATCCAGTTCTAACTCACAAATCCAGTCAATAACAACTCACAAACCTCAAACAAGAACAGATTAACAATACTCAACCACAAAAACACAGATTCACCAATAATCATGCAATAATCACAAAATTCAGAAAAATAAAGTGGAAATGAAAAGGGAAGAAGGTGCAAACCTCCAAGACCTACATCCAGGCCTTGGATTGTTTGAGCTTAGGTACTAGCAGAACAAGTACCAGCTTGCAATGCTGCTAAGATGAACAAACAATAAGGTGAGATCAAATAAACAAGACTTTCTGATTTTTGAGACCCAAGCTTTATCACTTAAAACCTTGCCTCAAAAACCTTCAAACATGTAAATGGAACTCAGAAACAGGCTATTCTAACACCAACTTTTAACAAATATAAAAGAGATTTCTCAAAATTCAGAAAATCAAATTTGATTAATTTAAAAAGGAATTACAAAGATTGATAGCCTAAAACTGGAACAAAAGCTCTCTCACAGGTTGAGGAGTCTTTTTATAGGTAAATGCCAAGCTAGCACTATTCATAAACCCTAGAAGTGAAATTCCTATTCTATCCTTGAGTCTTCTAGACGAATTCTTGGTGTGAGCTGTCCAAAATGATCCTGAGTGTTCATTTTAGCTTTGAGATGAAGCAATGACTCTCAGCTGTTAATTTGGCCACGTCAGATAACATGGAGGGCAAGTAGTCATGTGATTGGTTGAACGGGAATTGGGGGTGGGGTCCATAGTAAGTGGGATTAAGGGTTTTAAGGTTGGGATGTGTTTCTGCACATGTGAATCGAGCGTGGGAGTGGGTAATTACTTTTTACCCTTTGTTTAAGTGATGTAAAATCTGGGTGGTGAAAAAGGTGAATAGTGGTGAGTTTGATCCGAAATTGGGGGAAGGTAAGTGTTTGGCGCGTGTTATGGGATTTGAAGTTTGGAATTGGCAACTTGGGTCCTTGTTCTTTGGCAAAACTTGTAAAACGTGTTTATTCAGCGAACAAACTCATTCCCTTTGTTAAAAACTTTCAGCACTTTGCACTTTTGGCACAAAACTTTGGTAAAAAGATATCAAGGGTTGTTTTTGCCATTTTTCCATAATTCAAGGACTGATCTTAGACATTGTTGATCTTCAAAGGTCTTCAATGCAACTTTAACTCCATAAGGGACCATATTTGGCAATTTAGAATTGTTGAGGGACTAAACTTGCCATTTCTTCAAAGTTGAAGAACCATTTGTGTAATTTTGACAAACTTAAGGGACCAAACTTGTAATTATGATTTCACAAGGGTTTTAAGTGTCATTTCTTCATTCATTGATGATCAATCTTGCATGTCTTCAAGTCTTCAAGACCAAAACGCGTATTTAATGTCATTTGTTTGGAATTATGCGTGGTTTGTGTGTTTGTTGTGTTTTCAGAGCCAACCGGATAAATATTAGAGAAAACATGGGATTGCACGGGTTTAATCAAGGAAAAAGACGAAAAGATGAAGTTTATAGTCCAAGAGATGCAAAAGATTTGAAGTCAATGGGCCTATTTGAAGATTTATCGAAGAAAAGGACCAAAGACGGAAGATTTACCTATGTCGAAGAAACTCAAGTCTATTAAATGAAGAAATTAAAAGACGAGTTGAAATTATTCGTCGACAAATCCCGAATCGAAATCGAAAATTTCAACTTTTCTGAAAAAGAAAAGAAGACAAAAAGAAAGGAAGAAAGCACACTCACCAACCAAGGGAGAAGCCTATAAATACTCCTCCCATTCAAGACTCCGCATCTTCTTTTTCAGTTATTTTATTTCCGAGTTCTTAGGAACCATCTCCCTTAAGGAGTGGTTTTCATCTTTGTTTGATTTTCTTCCAATCTTGTAAGTTTGATCTTTCCATTTTGTTTGTTGAATCTAAAAATCATTAATACAAGTCTACTTTTAATCTTTTCATCATCTTGTTCTTCATCTCTTTGTGATTCTTAAGTTTTTAAAGTTTTCATTTTATTGGTTTGATCATAAAAAGTAAGTGGGTTTTATGTTTTTGTTGTTTTGAATTCATGTTTACCTTAGGTAAATGATTAGTGGTGAAATTGATTTGAGTTTTGATTGAAAACTTGGTGAAATTTGGTGTTAAATTCGTGCCTTTGCAACCCTCTGTTCTTCACTTTTAAGTTTCTGAGTTTCCCCAGATTCCGAATAGGGAGTCTGGGATTGTGTTGGTTCGGATTATCTAAATATTCCGGATCGAGGTGGTGAATTGTTGTTTATTCGGAATATTCAAAATATTCCGAGTAGTGTTTCAGTTTCTTGATTATTCGGAATATCAATATATTCCGGATAGTGTTTTCATCAAAATATTCCGAATAGGGTTTCTCTACAAATATTCCGCATGGTTGATTTTTAATTATTCCGCATAGCCTTACTTTTCAAATATTCCGCATAGATATTCCGCATAGGGTTATTCTTCCAAATATTCCGCATAAGGGTTTTTCTCAAACATCCCGAATAGGTTATTCCGCATAACTAGTATTCAGCATAGTCAAAATATTCCGCCAGCATTCCGCATAGCACAAAGTTCCGCATGGTCTTGATTATTCCGAGTAAGAACCAACATTCCGCATAGGCCAATTATTCAGCATTAGAGTACTTTTTCCGAGTAAGGTTGTTATTCCAAGTAGAGCACTATATTCCGCATAGCAATATTATTCCGAGTAAGAGCAGACATTCTGAATAGAGACTTCCAGTTTTATTCTTCATAAAGGTATTTACTTACTGTTTCATTTAAATTCTGGATTTATTTTTAGTTCTTGTTTCTAGTTTAATTTTATTATTACTTGCCCTTATCATTTTAGTAGATTTAGACCAAAGCTCCCCCTTTTTAGTCACCAATTACAACTATTCCACTTTTGACCGTGATCAATTCGAGAAGATACCGAGAACGAAACAACGACATATATCAATTGGGTACGAGCAACGCAAAGAAAGATCTTGTAAGCAAAACCTTTTATTAACCATCCAAAATTGAGTTATTAAAATTGCGCCGCTGCCGGCTCTTCTCGTTAAGATCAACAGTTTTTTTGTGAGAAAAATTGGATTTTGGGATCCGTTCTTTCGGGAACGTTATTTTCAAGCACAAAATTTTTCAAAAAAAAAAAAAAAAAACCCATAAAAATAAAAAAATTTCCAAAATACAAAAACATTAAAAAACCTATAAAAACCAAAAATATTTTCTCTTGCATTTTCTTTTTAGTCTATGCGTACTCGATCAACGTCTTATTCAGAGCCCGAGACTCTCGAAAATTTAGACATGGTCGGTGTACACAACAACAACAATAATAACCCACCCCTCCCAAATAACAACAACAATAATCATCCACCCCACCAAAACATGAATAATCCACCCTTACCCGACCTTCGAACCATGGAGGAGCTATGTCAACCCACCATGAACGGACGTGGAGGCCCGATTGCACCGATGCATGTCACGGCCCAGGAGTTTTCGTTGAAGCATCACATGATCCAGCAAGTGCAAACTAACCCATTTCACGGAATTCCGGATGATGATGCCAACAAACACCTCGACAAATTCATTACCATTACCCAAAGCATGAAGTCCCCCGGTGTTTCTATGGATGACCTTCGCCTTCAACTCTTTCCCCACTCGCTTTCTCACCATGCCGAAAAATGGTTTGACCGTCTTCCCAAGAATTCTATTCATACGTGGAATGACATGACTCAACGCTTTTTGTCGCGCTACTTCCCACCATCCATGGTCACGAGCCTTCGTAACCAAATCAGTGGATTCATGCAAGACAATGATGAATCGCTTTTTGATGCTTGGGAAGGATACAATGATTTGATCGACCGCTGTCCTAATCACAACATGCTCCCCGTCACTCTCATTGACACTTTCTACAATGGTCTCACTTTTGGTGATCGTGACACGATTAATGCCGCCGCCGGTGGTACTTTTATGAAAAGGAGACCGGAGGAGTGTAGAGAGTTGATTGAAAACATGACTACTCACCACAAGAATTTGGATTCATCCGCATCCTCAAGATCTAACTCGAGAGTCAATGTTTCTTTTACTACTTCCAATCCTGAGATGACTGAAATTTCTCGACAACTCGCTGAGATGAACAAGAATTTCATGACCATGGCCACAAACCACTTTCAACAAGCTAAAGCCGTTGTTATTTCTTGTGACACATGTGGTGGTCCTCACTCTTATAATGATTGTCCTTCTACCCAAGGCAATTTTTCTGAAAACGTTAACGCAGCATACGGTACTTATCCCATGGGAGGCTATCAAGCTCGCCCTCAAGGAGACCGTAGCTTGCTAAGTTATCGTTCAAACAATTATCTTGCTCCACCCGGCTTCCTTCCTTCAAACCAAAACCAACAACAAAGCTATAACCGAAACAACCAATCCCAACCTCGTGCTATCAATCAATATCAATCCCAAAGAAACCCATACCCACCTCAAGGAAATTCGCAAGCTTACCAAGCTCCACCTCTCAATCAACCGATGGCAGTGAATCAAGACGTCGAGACGTTCATGAAGACTAATCGAGAGATGGTGACGAATCTTCAGAGTCAATTTGTCAACTTGAAGAATGACATGGCGAAACAAGGGAGCGATATTCGAGCCGAGCTAAGGAATGATATGGCAAAAGAGAGCAATGAGCTCCGTGCCGACATCAGAGATTCTTTCAGCACTCAAGCGCTTAACATTCGTGATATGATTGGTTCGCTCATCCAAGGTAATCAACCCTCTTCTTCGGGTAGTCTTCCGAGTAACACCGTTGCGAATCCAAGAGGGGAGATGAAAGCAATCACCACTCGTAGTGGAAAAGGTTATACGGAACCCGAGCTTCCTACACCTCCACCCGTGATTGTGAACAAGGAACAAGAGAAACTTTCCTCACCTCCTTCACCTTCTATCCCCATTTCCCCACCACCCGTGGTTGTGAGTGATCCTACTCCCCTTAAGCCTTCTTCTTCATCCAATATACCTTATCCTTCAAGGTTGAGGAAAGAGAAGCAAAAGAGCAAGGATGATATTCAAGTTTCAAACTTTCTCAAAATGTTTAAACAATTGAATTTTAACATCTCCTTTGCCGAGGCTCTCGCTCACATGCCCAAATACGCTAAGATGTTTAAAGATCTTCTAAGTGACAAGGAGAAGCTTCTTGACATTGCTCAGACCCAACTTAATGAGAACTGCTCCGCAGTGCTCTTAAGGAAATTGCCCACCAAACTTGGTGATCCGGGTCGCTTCTTGATTCCTTGCAACTTCCCGGGAGTAGAGAATTGCATGGCCCTAGCCGATCTAGGTGCCAGTATAAACTTAATGCCTTTAAGTGTTTGGAAGCAATTATCTCTCCCCGAGCTAGTCCCCACCAAAATGACTTTGGAATTAGCCAACCGTACGGTTGCTTATCCAGTGGGGATAGCCGAAGATGTCTTTGTTGGCGTTGACAAATTCACCTTCCCGGCGGATTTCGTTGTCGTTGACTACGAGATAGATCCTCGTGTTCCATTAATCGTTGGACGTCCATTCTTGAGGACCGGTCGCACTCTCATTGATGTAGCCGCGGGCGAAATAATCATGAGAGTTGGTGACGACAAAATTGTCTTCAACATGGGTAAGATTTCTAAGCAACCTTATTCTTATGAGAGTGTTAATGCTATTGATGTTCTCGATGAGGCTTGTGAAGAACATTTTCATGATGCTTGCAAAAGTACTCTCTCTTCTCTACCCAATGTTGAGACCGTTGCCTCAATTGCTCCGGCATTGACTCCTTTTGGAGAAAGTGACTTGGATGATTTCGAAGCTAGCTTAGGTCCTCTCGATATTAAGTATGATGATTCTTCCACTGATTGGGATGAAGACATTCGTACTATTGAGAGACTTCTCAATAAAGACCCGTTTCCTCCTCCCTCTCCTAAAGAGGTGACTAATGATGATCCATCGTTAGTTACTCCATCTATTGAGGATCCTCCTACTCTTGAGCTTAAGGACCTACCTCCTCATCTTGAGTATGTTTTCCTTGAAGACAACGAGAAGTTACCGGTCATCATCGCGAAGGACCTGAAAGAAGAAGAAAAAGCCCGACTTGTCGCCGTGTTGAAGAAGCATAAAAGAGCTATCGCTTGGAAAATCTCCGACATTCGCGGAATTGATCCTCACTTTTGCACACAAAAAATTCTCATGGAGGACGACTTTAAGCCCACAATTCAAAACCAACAAAGGGTGAATCCCAAAATCCATGAAATCATCATAAAAGAGGTTATCAAACTTCTTGATGCGGGTATGATTTACCCTATTTCGGATTCACCATGGGTTAGTACAGTCCATTGTGTGCTTAAGAAAGGCGTAATTACCGTTGTGCCCAATGCGAACAACGAGTTGATTCCTACCCGTCTCGTTACTGGGTGGAGAGTTTGTATAGACTACCGCAAACTCAATGATGCCACGAGAAAGGATCATTTCCCTCTACCTTTTATGGACCAAATGCTTGAACGTTTAGCGGGTAATGAGTATTACTGCTTTCTTGATGGTTTCTCGGGTTATTTCCAAATACCCATCGATCCCCAAGATCAAGAGAAGACAACATTCACTTGTCCCTATGGCACCTTTGCTTATAAAAGAATGCCTTTCGGCTTATGCAATGCCCCCGGGACTTTCCAAAGGTGCATGTTAGCTATCTTCCATGACATGGTTGAGCAAACCATGGAAGTCTTCATGGATGACTTCTCGGTCTTCGGGGATTCCTTTTCTTCTTGCCTTGCCAATTTGGAACGTATGCTTAAGGGTGCGAAGACACTCGCCTTGTTCTGAATTGGGAAAAATGCCATTTTATGGTAAAAGAAGGCATTGTTCTAGGACACAAAATCTCTAATGCCGGTCTTGAAGTCGACCGTGCTAAAGTAGATGTCATAGCCAAATTACATCCACCTTCAACCGTGAAGGGTGTGAGAAGTTTTCTGGGTCATGCGGGCTTCTATCGTCGATTCATTCAGGATTTCTCTAAAATCGCCCGCCCGATGACCCACCTCTTGGAAAAAGATACTCCTTTTATCTTTTCTAAAGAGTGTATCGAAGCCTTCAATCTTCTTAAGGATAAGCTAACTAAAGCACCGGTCTTGGTTACCCCTAATTGGGAGCTACCCTTTGAATTGATGTGCGATGCTAGCGACTTCACTATTGGTGCGGTTTTGGGACAAAGGATCAACAAACATTTCCAACCAATCCACTATGCTAGCAAAACAATGACGGGGGCTCAATTGCATTATACGACAACCGAAAAAGAGCTTTTAGCTGTTGTCTATGCTTTTGAAAAATTCCGCCCCTATCTTGTTTTATCCACCACAATCGTATACACGGATCATTTCGCGTTGAAGTACTTGATGACTAAACACGACTCTAAGCCAAGACTTCTCCGCTGGGTTTTACTCCTTCAGGAATTCAACATTGAAATTCGTGACAAGAAGGGTGCTGAAAACCTAGCCGCGGATCATCTGAGCAGACTTGAGGATCCATATCAAGGGGATCATCCATACAAAGAGATCAATGACTCTTTCCCCCTTGAAACCTTAATGTCTATAAATCTCAATCTTGATGGCACCCCGTGGTTTGCCGATATTGCAAACTACTTAGCGGGTGGTGTTCTCATCAAAGGGTTAACATCCCAACAAAAGAAGAAGTTCTTGAACGATGTTAAGACTTACTTTTGGGATGACCCTTTTCTATTCAAACAATGCGCTGACTTGATTATTCGCCGATATGTTGACGGACCGGCCGCTTTGGACATTCTCCAGGCTTGCCACAAAGGACCCACCGGTGGTCACTTTGGTCCCAACTACACCGCCAAAAAAGTGTTTGACTCGGGATTCTATTGGCCCACCATTTATCGTGATGCTCACGAGATGGTTAAACATTGTGATGCTTGCCAAAAACAAGACAAGATCACACATAAAGATGAGATGCCTCAAAATTTCATACAAGAATGTGAAATCTTTGATGTATGGGGCATCGACTTTATGGGGCCATTCCCTTCTTCTAAAGGCAAAAAATACATCCTTGTCGCTGTCGACTACGTTCCTAAATGGGTTGAAGCCAAAGCTTTACCCACTAACGACGCGAGGGTGGTTTGTAAATTCTTGAAACAACTGTTTGCTCGTTTCGGTGTTCCTCGTGCTATTATCAGTGACCGCGGGACTCATTTTTGCAATGATCAATTTGCAAGAGTCATGGCTAAGTATGGTGTCAATCACCGTCTTTCCACCGCTTATCATCCTCAAACCAACGGTCAAGCCGAGATATCCAACCGTGGATTGAAGAGAATTTTGGAACGTACTGTGGGAGAGCATCGTGCCTCGTGGGCCGATAAACTTGATGATGCTCTGTGGGATTTCTGTACCGCCTATAAGACACCGATTGGTTGTACACCTTATCGTCTTGTGTACGGGAAAGCTTGCCACCTCCCTATCGAGCTGGAACATAAGGCATACTAGGCCTTGAAGTGGGCTAACTTCGACATCAACAAAGCCGGTGATTTTCGCAAGATTCAACTCAACGAGCTACAAGAATTGAGGAATCAAGCTTACGAGAACTCAGTGATCTACAAGGAGAAGACCAAGATTATCCACGATGCTAAAATCAAGAACCGAGAGTTCCACGTTGGTGATCAAGTCTTACTCTTTAACTCTCGGTTGAAGATCTTCTCAGGCAAGTTGAAGAGCCGCTGGTCTGGTCCATTCACCATCGCCAATGTCTTTCCCTATGGCACCACTGAGCTTTCTCAGGCAAATGGGCCCAACTTCAAGGTGAATGGCCAGCGCTTGAAATTGTACTTTGGTGAGGACATCTCTCAAGAGATGATTCCATCCCTCACCACGTTTCCCTTGAATTATTTCGGGACCGAGTCAGGCTCGCGACTCGGTAAACAAAAACAAGCGCTCCTCGGGAGGCAACCCGAGTATCTATCCCCCTTTCTCGTTTTTCATCCTAAGTGTAGGGGGATCTTTATAGGTTGCTTGTATTTGGATGGTGATGTGATTACAGGGATAAGTGCACTCTTGGAATCTTTGAAGAACCGTGCTCCCATGTTATCCGCAATACCGGTTCTATCTCTCAACTATCGTGATTCAATTATCTTCATATTCACACTTGAAATTGATCACTTTAGTCGTCCCTTCCTTAGCTTGATTTAACCAACGTGCACAATGTCATAAGTGTAGGGGAGTGATGAGATGGCATTTATACATGATCTCATCGTTCTTTTCGGGCTTTAAATGCATAAAAATGTCATAAAATACCATATATATGCTTGTGTTTGTTTACTTGTGTATTTTAGGTATGGATATCGTGAAAAAGACAAAATATCACAAGTTACAAGGAAAAACGGACACGAGAAACAAAGCCGTACAAAGAACCGGGCCCTAATCATGGAAAATTCAACAAATACCATTGAAGACTTGAAGACAAACAAGATTGATCCTCATTCATTGAAGAAATGACACTTAAAACCCTTGTATAGTCATAATTACAAGTTTGGTCCCTTAAGTTTGTCAAAATTACACAAATGGTCCTTCGACTTTGAGGAAATGGCAAGTTTAGTCCCTCAACAATTTAAAATTGTCAATTATGGTCCCTCATCAAGCCAAAAATACATTGAAGACCTTTGAAGATCAAAAATGTCCAAGATCAGTCCATCAAATATGCAAAAGTTCCAAAAATAACCCTTGATACACCTTTTGGAAAGTTTTGTGCAAAAATTGACAAGTTGTAAAAGTTGTTACAAGTATATTTGGGCGCTGATGGATTTTAAAACACAAGTGACAAAAAAAGGAAAAAGAAGGGCTAAAGTTGTGCTATTGAAACATTCAAACCAGAAACACGCGCTAAACACATCCACTCCCCCAATTTCGGATCAAACAAGTTACTATTCACCTTCATCCACCCAGTTTTACCTTCACTTAAAACAAGGGGTAAATCAAAATTACCCACACCCACGTGTGATTCCCACATGCAGAATCCCATCCCACACACAAAACCCTCACTCCCAATACTCCCTGGACCCCACACTCAACATTCTCAACCAATGAAAACACAACTTGTCCTCCAAGAAAAATGACGTGGCCAAATCAACAGCCAAGGATCATTGCTTCATAACAAAGCTGAAATGAACGTCCAAGATGAAATTGAACAGTTCATTCAATCAAAACGTCTAGAAGGACTTAGGGCATTTAGGGAATTTCACTTCTAGGGTTTATGAATAGTGTTTAGCTAGGCATTTGCCTATAAAAGGAGACCTCAACATGTGAGAGTCCCTTTGTTCCAGTTTTAGGCTATTATCTTTGTAATTCCTTTTTAAGTTTAAATAAAATTTGAATTTCTGAAATTGTGAAATCTCTTTTTGATTTAATTAAAAGTTTGGTGTTTGAGTAGCCTAATTCTGAGTTCCATTTGATTGTTAAGGCCTACCTTAATCTTGTGGTTAAGGCACGTCTTGTTTTATAAGGTTTTTAAGGTTTGAATACCTTGAAATCCTAGGTTCTGTTTTGGCTTATTTTGTGTACTAACCCTTGACCATTTGCTATAAGCTCTTACAAGCTTGTTGACACCAAGCTTGTGAAGGGATTAGAGCCCTTGGTTGAGTTGTTTGCTGCTTGTGTTGAACACATAAAGTCCTTGAGGTTCTACTTTGAACCATCAACCAAGGCAGTTTGCATCATCTTCATTGAAGTACCTTGGTTTTGTTCTAGTTGTTGAACAAGGTCCAAGGAGCATTGCTGGCTTTCCTAGGATGTTGTGGAAGGCAGGTATAATCTCTTGGTTAAGATTCCCCTAAAAATTTCATGTTTATGGCTGTTTTGAATTTGGTGCTTTGATTTTGAGTATTGGTGTTTGTGCTGGTGATTTTTGTGTTTGATTGTGTTAGTTGCTATTGTTTAAGTGTTTTTGATCATTAAAATCAGTAGGTTATTAGTTAAAATCACAAGTTTCTTTGTTAAGTGGTAGATTAAGGAGTGTTTGGGTCTACTGCTTGAATTGGGATTGTGGTTTGCTAAGTGCTTGTGTTGTGGTTGCAAGTGTTTGTATCTGTTTGTTAGGAGCATATGTTCATCTGTTTGCAGGTTTTGTGGGTTTGATCACATAGATTCATTATTTGGCTATAAAATCTTCAAAACTTGGTAAAATTGGCTAGGATTTTGAGGACACCGAGATCTAAGCTTAAGCTAGGGCTAACAAGTGCTAAATCATAGTTAATCACATCAGGGAAGAAGGATTTGAGGCTTGAAATTGGATCAAGTGTCAAGTATATCAGCAAACTTGTTTTCTGCATATGTTCATTGTTCATCAGTAACTTCTAGTGCCTTGATCTTGTTATTTACTTTGATTCAGTGTTTGATTCTTGTTGCTTTGTGTTTGTTCTTAGTTTATATAGCTTGTGTATGCATCCTGTTAAGTTTGGTTGGCTTATTGTGGCTAAATCTGCTTATTAATTGCTTAACTGCTTATTTCCATATCTGGTGCATATCTGGTGACTGTTTGGCTTTTTGTGGCTTATTATGTGAACCAATTTGTGATTTTATTGTTGCTATTGACTCCTTGTGATTCACTGATCACAAGGGTGCCTTTATTTCCAATTGAATCAAACCAGAACTCTCAAATAAGCTTGGTCAAATAGTCAAAGCAGTGGGAACTCCTTTCCCCTGCTAGTTGCCACTGATAGTGTAAAACTGGTGTCAGCTTATCAATAAGCTATAATAGCTTATTCCAACCTGCAACAACTTTGTTTTTGTAATAGGTGCTCATATTTTGACCCATTTGTTCATACTGGAGCATTAGGGTGTTTGACTTTAGGGTTTGACTAGAAAACCAACTCCTTTGACTTTTACATAAGTTCATTTGTGCTTATTCTGGCTTATTGGTTGTGCTTATTGGATTTTTGTTGATTGATTTTGCTTATTGAGTCCATTTGAAAGCTTTTGCAAGTTGAATCAAGTCCTGAGGTGCCCTAAATCTCTAAAACGACTATTTTGTCTTTTAGTAGAATTTTTCTTTGCTTATTTCTGGCTTATTGAGTGAGCTTTTTCAAAAATTCTTTTTACAGATCTCATAAGCATCCCAAAAGAAGGTTGTGTGTCAAATTAGAGCTTATGGCATTAGCTTATGGCTTAATGGGCTGAAAAGCCCAATAAGAATAAGCTTTGTGTTCAATAAGCTGTGATAAGCTCATATTCAGCTTTTGGGCCTTTAGAGTTTTGTTCTTAGAATTGAATTTTAAGTCAGATAGGGCTTTTCCAAGTCAATTGGGCCAAGTTTGACTTTTTGGGCCCAAAAGCCCAATTTGGTTGACTGTTTTTGGTTTTGGCCCATTTGAGGGCCCAATAGGGGTACTCTGGTAATTTCACTTTGATTTTCTGATTATTTAGGTTAAAATAAACTAGTTTGCAAGTTTTTAGAATTTTTTATAATTTTTGGATTTTTAATATTATTTTATTATTATTTTATTATTATTTTTAAAATTTCACATTTTCCAACTTTTTACATTTTTCTTAGGTTTAATACATTAAAATAGGAATTTAGCAACTTTTAAAGTAATTTTATCTCTTTTAGATTATTTTTATAATTATTTTAAGTTTTAATAGTTTTTAAATCATTTTAAATAGTTTTTATTAGTTTTAAAATTTCTAAAAATAGTTTTTAATCTTTTTAGGTCATTTTAGAGGTTTACCAATTGAAAAATCTTTATTTGGGCTTTTTGATAATTTATTTGATTTTTAGGGCTTTAATTAGCATTTAAAAATTGAATATTTAATTATTTAAAATGTTTGAAAAAGTTTTGATCATTGGTAAACTCTTAGTTTATTATTTTTTATTTTTGGTGGATTTTTGGTGAATTTTTGGTAATTTTTAGAATTTATTTTTATTTTTGTGGTTTTTAAGGTTCTACGTTTTAACTTTCTAGTAGTGATTTTTTTTGTTAATTTTTATTTTTACGTCTTCGTCATTTTCTTTTCTCATCCCCTTCTAAACCAAATATTAATCACAAATCTTGAACATCTTAGTCACACACATATACCTCCTTGGGAAACGAACTTTCATTGGGTCATTAACACTTGATTTTTCCTAAAGTCATTTGTTCAATACTTACCGCTTTTACGCCTTTTCCCTAAAAGGTCGTATTTTACCACAATCACTTTGGCGCCGCTGCCGGGGAGGTGTGTCGTGATTAATTTGCATTGTTGTTTTTAATATTAACCAAATACTATTTGTATTAGTAGAACTCTACTAATACGTATTATCGGTTTTCTTGGTTTTTCTTGTACAAATATTATTACTATATTGTATTAAGTATCACAATAAATTTACAATATCTCCAAAAGTGTGAAAACACAACCTTAATTGGGATTTCATCACTCAATTATTGTATTCGAATCTCAAACAAAAATAAAAAGGCAAAAATAGATAAATACTTTCGTGAAGCTCGATTTTGAAAGATACAAACTATAAGGTAGGTATAAGGCGGGTATAATAAAATATACCCTAAGGAATAAGGCTCTTAAGTGCTTCGCGCCGCCCGTTTCCCCGCTTGCTTGTGAGTATTTTGAGATTGAAGGCTAATCGAGGGTTTTGCCGCCCAAAGTATTATTACGTATAGTATATTTGCTTGGTTTCTTTGTGATTAAACCCTCTTGAACAATTTGGTTTTCACCAAAGTTCTAAAGTCATTCGAAGGCGTTCACTCCACGTGATCGTTTTCATTCCTTTGAGGCTTGTTTAATCAAGAGTTTGATTCGAGGAGAGATTTTGTAGATTGTTGTCTACGAAGATACACCAAAAAAAAAAAATTTGAAAATTCACAAAACACCCAAAAAGAATCTTCTTTGCTCACCTCCCATTCTTCGTGAAGTTTATGATCACTCGTAATCAAGCAAAACGAGCTCGTAAACGACTTCAAAAACAAGCCAATCAAGAGACGTTGATTGTTGAACAATCTCCAATTGTTGAACCTATTCTAGAACAAGAAGTCGTCATGGCTAATCGTACTATGATGGAGTTGCTACAAGCACCCACCGAGGGTTTTGGAGAGGCTATTGTGATTCCCGCCATCCTTGCGGAGAATTTCGAGATCAAGACGGGTTTAATGTCGATGTTGCAAGCAAATAAGTTTAGAGGTCACGAGAAAGACAACCCGCACTATCACATTAGGAATTTTAACCGTCTCACCGCCACTAGCAAGTTTAAGGATGTTCCACATGACGCCATTAAGATGATGTTGTTTCCATACTCGTTAGATGGACCCGCAAAAATTTGGCTCGAGAAAGAACCGCCAAATTCGATTTTGACATGGGCCGATCTCGTTTCTAAGTTTGTGAACAAGTTTTTTCCACCTTCTAAAACAACACACTTGAAAAATGAGATTTCACGATTTGTGCAAAGAAATAATGAATGTTTTTCAATGGCATGGGAACGATTTAAAGAAATGTTACATGAATGTCCACACCATGATTTTACGGAATTTCATCAAGTGGATACTTTTTATAATGGGCTTAATGATCATGAACGAGATTATTTGAATGCCGCCGCGGGTGGTAATTTTTTGTGCAAGACGACAAATGAGGCTTTACAAATCATTGAAAATAGATCTAAGGTTTATAGCCCTCGTAGCACACCGAGTGTTGCCAATATGGGTTCGTCATCATCGTCACAATCGTCTCGTAGCATTAATGCCTTACATGATGAAGCTAATGAGGAAAATCGGTTTTTTGATAGATTTGCTAATCTTATGTCCCATTGGAAGGCTCAACAAGCTTCCAATTCCGCTTCGGTTAAAGCGGTTGCTAAGAGTTGTTTATCTTGTGGTGGAGCTCATGATCTTTCCGAGTGCATTACCGCGGATGGTAACACTTCGAGTGCTTATGTAGCAACGGGAACTTATAACCAAAACGGTCAAGGTTCCCGCCAAAATCAAGCTCCACCAAACCAAAATGTTAATAATTATTGAACAACAACCAAGGTAATTACCAAGGCAACACACGCAATTACAATAAGGGGAATTATCAAAATGGGAATGGACAAATTTCTAATCAAAACCAAAACCGTGATTTTCAAAACACTACACAAGGTTTTCAAAATGCTCACACTAAAAATTTGCAAGGAGAATTTTTGGATTATGCAAAAGCAAATGATGCTAAATTTGATAACATGCAACGTGAGATGATTAGCTTAAGATCCGAGTTGAAAAACGAGCTAAAAAATGAACTTGCTAATGAACTTAAAACTCATGCAAATAAAATGGAAGGAAATGTCCAACGTCTTCAACAAAACCAACAAAAGATGGAATTAGGACAACATGAGATTAAGCAAGAGTTATTAAAAGCGGATGCTAGGCAATAAAAATTTGAGGACCGAATGGCTAAGATGTTTGAAGCAATCATGTGTAAACCCTCTTCCTCGGGTGGTCTTCCTAGTGATACCATTGCAAACCCGAAGGGAGAAATGAAGGTTATTACTACACGAAGTGGTAAAACTTTCAAGGAACCAATCTCTCGTCCAAGTACTTCTACGGAGAAGGAAATCGAGAAAGAACCCGAGGTGATGGTCGAAAAGGAGCACATTACAATCCCACGAAGTACCGCTCATACCACACCTACGGTTGAACAAATACCAATTGTGGAACCCGAGTTTCCAAGGCCGTTGCCTAATGTCCAACCCACACCACCTTTACCCTACCCTTCGAGACGAAACAAAGAGAAGTTGGAAGAACGTAACAAACAACAAATCGAGCTTTTTATAAAAATGTTTCAACAAGTGCATTTTGATGTGAGTTTAGCCGACGCGTTGTTATATATGCCTCGTTTCGCTTCCACTTTTAAAAGTATGATGAGCGATAAGGAAAAGCTTTCAAAGCTTGCTAATTGTTCTTCGGTTTATCTTAACCGCATACCGGAAAAAGTTGGTGATCCCGGAAAGTTTCTCATTCCTTGTGACATACAAGATATGAAAGAATGCCTCGCCTTGGCCGATCTTGGTGCGAGCATTAATTTGATGCCATTTTCCATTTGGAAATCGCTTTCGCTTCCGGCTCTCATTCCTTCGAACATGTCCATCGAGATGGCCGATCATTCTACGATTATGGCATGTGGAGTAGCCGAAGATGTTTTCGTGAAAGTGGGGAAGTTCTACTATCCCGTTGATTTTATAGTAGTTGACATCCCCGCGGATCCTCAAGTTCCTCTAATTCTAGGTCGTTCATTTTTAGACACTTTGAGATCGCTTATCGATGTTCATGCGAGAACTATCACTTTGAGATTCAACGAAGAGGAACTTGTTATAAACGCTACTCAAAACTCGAAACCTTCTCATGTTTATGCAATCGCTACCATTAATCACATTGACATCGTTGATGTGGTTTGCGATGAGTTTTCACAAGAAGTGTTAGGTTTTTCCGATAGCTCGTCAAGTGGCAATCCCACTATTTTGGATCCGATTCTTGCTAATTCCACACCAAATCTCACTCCATTCCAAGGAGGCGATCTCACTTCAAATGAAATCGACAATGAAGATGAGGTGTTGATTAGTGATGATACTTCTATTCCACCATTTCTTTCGCCGATGGAAGTTATGAGTGTTGAACCAAAATCTTCAATCGAGGAACCACCTATCCTTGAATTGAAAGATCTTCCTTCTCACCTTGAATACGCATTCTTGGAAGGTGATGACAAGTTGCCGGTTATTATTGCAAAAGGTCTTGCTAATAATGAAAAAACCGAGCTCTTGAAAGTTATTAAGGCTCATAAAGGGGCAATTGCATGGAAAATATCCGACAATAAGGGTATTGACCCAAAATTTTGTACTCACAAGATTTTAATGGAGGAGGACTACAAACCTGCAATTCAAAGTCAAAGAAGGGTGAATCCCAAAATTCACGATGTCATTAAAAAGGAGGTCCTTAAACTCCTTGACGCGGGAATGATTTATCCTATATCCAATAGCCCATGGGTGAGCCCAATCCATTGTGTCCCTAAAAAGGGAGGAATGACCGTTGTGCCTAATGAGAACAACGAGTTAATTCCCACTCGTGTTGTGACCGGTTGGAGGGTGTGTATTGACTACCGAAAGTTAAATGATGCCACTCGTAAAGACCACTTTCCTTTGCCCTTCATGGATCAAATGTTGGAGCGACTAGCGGGAAATGAATTCTATTGTTTTTTAGATGGTTTTTCCGGTTACTTTCAAATCCCTATCGACCCTCGTGATCAAGATAAGACTACGTTTACGTGTCCTTATGGAACGTTCACTTATCGTAGGATGCCTTTCGGACTTTGTAATACACCCGGTACGTTTCAACGGTGTATGATGAAGATTTTTCACGATATGATCGAGAAGTCGATGGAAGTGTTTATGGATGACTTCTCGATGTTTGGTAATTCGTTCACGTCATGTTTATCTAATCTCGAACAAATGTTAAAACGTTGTGAAGAAACCAATCTTGTGCTTAATTGGGAAAAATGTCATTTTATGTGTAAACAAGGAATCGTCTTAGGACATAAGGTGTCGAAGGCGGGGATTGAGGTCGATAAAGCTAAGGTAGACGTCATCGCCAAGTTACCTCATCCCAAAACCGTTAAGAGAGTTAGGAGTTTCCTAGGCCATGCGGGCTTTTATCGTCGTTTCATCAAGGACTTTTCGAAAATCTCTCGACCGATGACACACCTTCTCGAGAAGGATGCTTCTTTTAACTTCAATGAGGATTGTGTTAAGGCTTTCGAAACTCTCAAAAGGAAACTTACCGAAGCTCCCATTCTTGTTGCTCCTAATTGGATATTACCCTTTGAAATCATGTGCGATGCAAGTGATTATGCTATAGGGGCCGTCTTAGGGCAACGTTATGACAAGCATTTCCGTCCCATCCATTATGCTAGTAAGACGATGACCGAGGCTCAATTAAAGTAAACCACAACGGAAAAGGAATTCCTTGCCGTGGTCTATGCCTTTGAGAAATTCCGACCTTATCTCGTCTTGACTAAAAGCATCGTGTATACCGACCATTCGGCTATCAAGTATCTCTTAGCTAAGCAAGATGCTAAGCCGAGATTGCTTCGTTGGATGCTACTCCTCCAAGAATTTGATGTCACCGTGCTTGACAAAAAAGGAGCCGAGAATCTAGCGGCCGATCATCTCTCTCGTCTAGAAGATCCTCACAAAGATGTTTTCGAGAACAAGGAAATCACCGAAACATTTCCTCTTGAGACTCTCGGTGTAGTGAATTCTAAAGACACCACCCCACGGTTTGCCGACATTGCAAATTACCATGCGGGCAATTTCATAATCAAGGGTATGACGACACAACAAAAACGAAAATTCTTTCGTGACGTCAAGTTCTATTTTTGGGACGACCCTTATCTCTTTCGAGTTTGTGCGGATCAACTCGTTCGACGTTGTGTTTTTGGTGCCGAAGCTTCTAATATCCTTAGAGCTTGTCACGAGGGACCCACGGGTGGTCACCACGGTGCTAATCTCACGGCTAAGAAAGTGTTCGATGCTGGTTTCTTTTGGCCTTCTATCTATCGTGATGCACACGCACTTGTGAAGTCGTGTGATTCGTGCCAACGTCAAGGAAAATCGTCTCAACGTGATGAAATGCCACAAAACATAATTCAAGTGTGTGAGATTTTCGACATATGGGGAATAGACTTTATGGGGTCGTTCCCATCGTCTCATGGCAACAAATATATCCTCGTCGCGGTGGACTACCTTTCTAAGTGGGTGGAAGCTAAGGCTTTGCCTACTAATGATGCTCATGTGGTAGTAAAGTTTTTGAAGCAACTATTCTCTCGGTTCGGAACCCCTCGTGCTATTATAAGCGATCGTGGAACCCATTTTTGTAATGACCAATTCGAAAAGGTTCTAAAGAAATATGGAGTTACTCATCGTCTTTCTACGGCTTATCACCCGCAAACAAATGGGCAAGTCGAGGTTTCGAACCGAGCTTTGAAGAGGATTTTAGAGAGGTCAATTGGAGAAAACCGTGCTTCATGGTCCGACAAACTTGATGATGCTTTATTGGCCTTTAGGACCGCTTATAAGACACCTATCGGTTGCACTCCTTATAAGTTAGTCTATGGGAAGAATTGTCATTTGCCCATTGAGTTGTAGCACAAGGCATATTGGGCCCTTAAGCATGCAAACTTTGACTTGAAGATCGCGGGAAATCACCGGAAAATACAATTGAATGAATTGGATGAATTAAGAGATAATGCTTATGAAAATTCATTAATTTTTAAAGAAAAGACTAAAAAGTTTCATGATTCAAAGATTAAAAACCGGGTTTTTAACGTTTGTGATCAAGTGTTGCTTTTTAACTCTCGTCTTAAGATATTTTCCGGGAAATTGAAATCTCGTTGGTCGGGTCCGTTCACCATTACACAAGTGTTTCCATATGGGACCATTGAGCTAGCTCAAGATGATGGTCCTAATTTCAAGGTCAATAGACATAGGCTTAAGCACTACTTTGGTGGGGAAATTCCTTCAATGGTTGCCCTCGACCAAGTCACCTTCCCCAATGATAATTAGCATTGAGGGGATCGAGTCGAGCTCATGACTCGGTAATCAAAAACGAGGTGCCTCGTGGGGGAGATCCCATGCTTATCCTTTATGCTCACTATTCACTAATAAGGGTACTTGTACCCTTTCAACTCGTTGTCTCGTGGTTGTTTGTGATTGTGTTATCTAGATCATCATCATCATCTACGATTGAAGACTCTCGTGTTCGTTTACGTGAGCCTCCATCGTTCGTTTGAAGAAGTTTTTCACGATTCCATGACATATCCTTTATTGTTCTAACAGTTATCTTTTAGCATACTTAATAAACGGCTTTAGATATATTGTTGATCACCCTTTCCATGCTAGATCCTAAGCATTCGACTCTTCGTCTCTAGTATGGGGGTGCTCCACCTTTAGACTCGAAACATTAAGGACAATGTTTATTTTTAGTATGGGGGGGTGAATAGGTACTTGCTTTGCTACGCCCTCACGCTTTCAAACTTTCAATGTTTTGTTTTGCTAATAAGGCTAAAAATGGCCAAATTTTAAAATTTTTCTTAGTTTTCATAAGTGTTTTTAAGACACGAATGTATATTTTCCGTTGGGTAGAATAAGAGTTAATTTTTGACTTGATGGGCATTTGGAGCCATTTACATTCTTTAACCCGCTCAATTCAAGTTTTGCTAGACTTTTATATAGGGAGCTTTAAAACGCGAAAGTCTTAACTCTTTCGGGTTAAGAACAAGAACTTTTCGCAAGTTCCTATAATTGATCCTAGAAAGTCACTTATCAAGGGAACTATAAAACGCATTCTCTAAACTTGAAAAGGTCCAAGAAAGTGCAAGATCCTATAGGTGGCTTGAAAACCCAAAACTTTGATTTGATATAGTCTTAATGAAAGCTAATCCAAATTTGGCTTAATTTTGACTTGCATGGCTAAGTATTCACGAGTCTCTTTAGTTAGAGGTCTTTATATAGTGAAGAACGAGAAATGATAGAGTTAGACAAGTGATCATGCTAAACGTAGAACATGAAAGTGTTCTTTCAAAAACTCATATGTTTTTAATTGTGGCTTTTTCTTCCCATAAAATCAATGCATTAGGAATAAATCATAATTGCAGTAAGTAAGGTCGTACGATTTGAAAGGTTACTTAGCCTCTAGCGCAAGATCGTTTAAAAGTTGCTCGGGGTTGAATAGAGTTCATAGCCAAGGCATAACTTATTGAAGCGGGACGCGAAGAATGGCGATTATCCAAAAGGCCCTAACAAGGCATGAGGAGCTCTATTTTTGCTAAAGATCCAAAGATGATGTGAAGTATCATTATTCCTAAATCAATATGAAGGATCGAGACACACGACGAAAAGCAATTACTCCCCTAAAGATCATGGAGAAAGTCTATCCAAAAAGACCCTAACAAGGTATGAGGATAAATATATCCAAGTCCGAAAAGGATACGGATCGTTGTATATCAAAATCCAAAGTAAAGATTGAAGAAAAATGATGAAGTCGTGGTTCAATATGAAGAATCTCTCAAAAACTTCAAGTGAAGAAATTCCAAATATATGAAGAGAAGACCATAATTTCAAGAACGTCTTCCCAAGATTTGAAGTGTGAAGTACATGCCAAATATCGGTCCGAGAAAGGTCTCAAATCGTGAAACGAGTTATGCCAAGATATGAACTTAAGGAGATACACGAGAAGCCGTTTTAAAAGATTTTGTCCTTCGGCTAACTATTGATCAAATCATGCTACTTTGCTTTCGGACTAATAACTACTCAAATAAGTCAATATGAATCACTTGTGATCCATGACAAATAGATAAAAAATGCTAGCAACCCATTTCCTTTTATAATAACTAGGATTGCGGGGAGAAAAAGTATTACACAATTTGGACGTATGAGTAGTGTTAGCATTGTGACTTGTACCAACAATGATCTCGTTTTTGCACTTAGCATGGAATGTATGACGATCAAGGACGACGAAGTTTACTCTAAGGGACATTTACTTGTTTCTATTCTTTGACCCTAAAAGTCACTTTTTGTGATGAAAATCATATATTATGTCTTTACACATCTTCGTAGTATGTTGCAAGTCTTTTACTCTTCAATAAAGGTTAATAAAATTGAACTTTGGTGATGCTAAGATACTTTATTCTAGCATTGCGTGAGGGCACGGCAATGGCTTAGTATGGGGGAGTGATGAGATGGCATTTATACATGATCTCATCGTTCTTTTCGGGCTTTAAATGCATAAAAATGTCATAAAATACCATATATATGCTTGTGTTTGTTTACTTGTGTATTTTAGGTATGGATATAGTGAAAAAGACAAAAGATCACAAGTTACAAGGAAAAACGGACACGAGAAACGAAGCCGTACAAAGAACCGGGCCCTAATCATGGAAAATTCAACAAATACCCTTGAAGACTTGAAGACAAACAAGATTGATCCTCATTCATTGAAGAAATGACACTTAAAACCCTTGTATAGTCATAATTACAAGTTTGGTCCCTTAAGTTTGTCAAAATTACACAAATGGTCCTTCGACTTTGAGGAAATGGCAAGTTTAGTCCCTCAACAATTTCAAATTGTCAATTATGGTCCCTCATCAAGCCAAAAATACATTGAAGACCTTTGAAGGTCAAAAATGTCCAAGATCAGTCCATCAAATATGCAAAAGTTCCAAAAATAACCCTTGATACACCTTTTGGAAAGTTTTGTGCAAAAATTGACAAGTTGTAAAAGTTGTTACAAGTATATTTGGGCGCTGATGGATTTTAAAACACAAGTGACAAAAGAAAGGAAAAAGAAGGGATAAAGTTGTGCTATTGAAACATTCAAACCAGAAACACGCGCTAAACACATCCACTCCCCAAATTTCGGATCAAACAAGTTACTATTCACCTTCATCCACCCAGTTTTACCTTCACTTAAAACAGGGGGTAAATCAAAATTACCCACACCCACGTGTGATTCACACATGTAGAATCCCATCCCACACACAAAACCCCTCACTCCCACTACTCCCTGGACCCCACACTCAACATTCTCAACCAATGAAAACACAACTTGTCCTCCAAGAAAAATGACGTGGCCAAATCAACAGCCAAGGATCATTGCTTCATAACAAAGCTGAAATGAACGTCCAAGATGAAATTGAACAGCTCATTCCATCAAAACGTCTAGAAGGACTTAGGGCATTTAGGGAATTTCACTTCTAGGGTTTATGAATAGTGTTTAGCCAGGCATTTGCCTATAAAAGGAAACCTCAACATGTGAGAGTCCCTTTGTTCCAGTTTTAGGCTATTATCTTTGTAATTCCTTTTTAAGTTTAAATAAAATTTGAATTTCTGAAATTGTGAAATCTCTTTTTGATTTAATTAAAAGTTTGGTGTTTGAGTAGCCTAATTCTGAGTTCCATTTGATTGTTAAGGCCTACCTTAATCTTGTGGTTAAGGCACGTCTTGTTTCATAAGGTTTTTAAGGTTTGAATACCTTGAAATCCTAGGTTCTGTTTTGGCTTATTTTGTGTACTAACCCTTGACCATTTGCTATAAGCTCTTACAAGCTTGTTGACACCAAGCTTGTAAAGGGATTAGAGCCCTTGGTTGAGTTGTTTGCTGCTTGTGTTGAAGACATAAAGTCCTTGAGGTTCTACTTTGAACCATCAACCAAGGCAGTTTGCATCATCTTCATTGAAGTACCTTGGTCTTGTTCTAGTTGTTGAACAAGGTCCAAGGAGCATTGCTGGCCTTCCTAGGATGTTGTGGAAGGCAGGTATAATCTCTTGGTTAAGATTCCCCTAAAAATTTCATGTTTATGGCTGTTTTGAATTTGGTGCTTTGATTTTGAGTATTGGTGTTTGTGCTGGTAATTTTTGTGTTTGATTGTGTTAGTTGCTATTGTTTAAGTGTTTTTTATCATTAAAATTAGTAGGTTATTAGTTAAAATTACAAGTTTCTTTGTTAAGTGGTATATTAAGGAGTGTTTGGGTCTACTACTTGAATTGGGATTGTGGTTTGCTAAGTGCTTGTGTTGTGGTTGCAAGTGTTTGTATCTGTTTGTTAGGAGCATATGTTCATCTGTTTGCAGGTGATGAGACTGCATTTATACATGGTCTCATCGTCCAAAACGGCCTTAAATTGCATAAAATATCATAAAACATGCCATATATGCTCGTGTTTGTTACTTGTGTATTTTTAGGTACGGATATTGAGGAATTGGCAAAAGATCACAAGAATCAATCAAAAAACGAACACGGGAAATGAAGTCGCACAATGAACCGGGCCCAAGTTTGGATTTTGCAAAAATACCCTTGAAGAATTGAAGATTGGCAAATATGGCCCCTCATCTTTGAAGAACTTGTCACATTTGACCCTCAACATATCAAATGTACAAGTATAATCCTTAATGTTTGAAGATTGTTCAAGACCAGTCCCTGGAATTTGAAGAATATACATATAAGGCCCTTGGATAAAGTTTATAAAAGTTTTGTGCCACTTTTGACAAGTTGTCAAAAGTTGACAAGGCAAAAACAAGCGCTGTTGGACATTTATTACAACTTGAAAGAAAGTGGAAACCTTGGGGACCAAACCTGCCTAACCACCAAACTCCCACAACCAACCAGAACGTGCCACCTCAGCCCTACCCACCCATTTACCCAAATCACCAACCCATACCCTACCCAACCCGTCCACCCACCCAAGTCCAAAACCGGTTTTATTTATTAACTTGGTCAACCAGTCAACACCCCACCCATTCCTTCCTAAACACTAAATTTAAAATCACTTAATCCCATTTTAGATTAAATCCTAACCTGCTACCCACTTTAATCCCATAAACCCTAATCTCCACATTAATCAAACCAAAGGGTTTTTCCCTCTAAACGTGCAGATCACTACTTACCCGTCCCCTAATCCTTTCCCACCTCACTTGACAAACCCACATGGGCTGTGGACCCCTCCCCAAACCTCCCCTGCACCCGTCTCTTTCCCACAACCCCAAAACCCGACCAAGCCAACCATCCAGATACTCCCCTTGGTCCCCAAGCCCAAATGGACGTCCAAGATTCATTCAAGTGTCACCAACACCAGCTGGATCATCACATGGCACAATTTGACCAAGAATCAGTCAAATCCTCAAGGGTTTTTTAGGCATTTCAGTTAGCTAGGGTTTCACATTCTAGAATAGTCTTCTAAGTTATATTTAAAGGGGATGAGCCTGTTCATTCCCCTTTGTTCCAGTTTTTAAGCAATTCCTTTGTAATTCCTTTTTTATAAAATTAAAGTTTGGTATTTTTATTATAAATTGTAATTCCTTTTAATCATTTATAAAAAGTTTGTGTGTTTGGATTGCTTAAGCTGAGTTCCATTTAAATTTGTGATAGATTTTGGTGTTTGAAGTTTCATTTTTCAAAAGGGGTTTTAAAGAAATCTTGAATTCAGAAAGTGAAGGTTTTGGAAAGTGAAAGTGGACCTAAACCTTGATTTTCTGAGTGTAAAGGCTTGTTTAAAACGTGTTAAGTTCAAGGTTTCAAGGTTTTAAGTTTTCAGAAAAATCAGAAAAATACATATTTTTGTGTTTGTTCTTGATTTGCAGGTTGATTGATTGTTGATTTAGTTCAGCACCAACCCCAGTTGGTAGGGAGGTGGATTATCATCCACTAGGACCCTTGGATGTAAGGGTTCTAAGGTAAACTCTTTTACTTTTTGTTAAATTTCAGAAAATTGGTGGTTTAAGTGATTTTGCATGATTGTTTGATCTTTGTTGTTTAAAGCTGTTGGATTTGTGTTTATTTGTGTTATTATGCATATTGGATGCTAAGTGGATCAAGTTTGATTTAGTTTGTAAGGTTTTGATTTGAAAAATCTTGATTTAAGTTTTTAAAAGGGTGTTTGGATACAAGTTTTAGCAGGGTAAAGTTATTGACTCATGATTTAAAAACGTGTTAGAGTTTATCAATAGGGTTGAGTTAGGTTGCATGATAGTTTTAGTTTGGATTTGAACAAGTTTTGAAGCAAGTGTGTAATTGGAAAGTGAAAATAGAATAGCAAAATCTGCATGTTCTTCAATCTTCTTGTTTTCCTCATTTTTGGTGCATGATTTTGTGAATCCTGCTTAAGTATAGGGTGATTTAAGGATTGGTTTGGGTTGTATGCTAGTTGGTGCTTGTGTATGCAAGAGATTGAAGTTTAAATCTCATTGGTGTGTATTTGAAAGCTTAAACAGTCCCCAGACCTAGCCATTTATATCAGAAACTTGACTTGCCCATATGTGCTTTGTTTTGATCATTGGTGTGTGCTAAGTGGTTATATTTTGCTTGAATTTGACTCCTTGTGCTCCAAAGAGCACAAGGGTGCCTTTGTTCATCAACAAACATCACCATAATCATCACAGCCAAGTCCTCTTGGCCCAAAATAGCACAAGTGTGAAAACACACTTGTTCATCAGAAAGTAAACAAGACCTGGATACGTTTTGATTCATAACTTGTTGAATCTTGGGTAAAATTGGATTTGAATTTGAGTTTGTGAGCTTATAAGTTTCTGGATTCAAGTTTTTAACTTTAAAAAAAATATATATAATTGCCAAAAAGGACGTGGCCAGGACTCGAACCTGCGCCACTCCTCCCACAACCAAACGCTCTAACCATCTGCCCTAGGGTCTTTGACTGGTAAGAGTTTACCAGGTTAAATACTTAAGGAGTGTTTGAGTTTGGCTTATTTAAATAAGCCGTGGCTTATTTGCTCATTTTCAGCTTATTTATTAAGCTTTCTGGCTTCTTTTCATTTTTCCTAGGTTTTGGTTAGGTTTTTAGATTTTTCTGTCTAAAAGTATTATTTTTCCTTTTATTTAATTATTTAATAGGATTATTTTTAGTTTTTAATTTAGAAAGTCATTTAAAAATATTAAACAGTAATATAAAAATACAAAAAAATAGTTTTTAGGTTTTAATTTTTATTTTTGAGGTTTACATATAAAAAGTTTTCAAAAACTTTAATTTTTAATTTTATTTGATTTTAGGTTTTTTATTAAACTTTGAAAATTAATATAAAATTAACTAAAAGGGTTTAGGAACTTTTGTTTACATTTTCTTCTTAGTTAGATTATTTAGGATTTTTGAGAATTTTTTAGAATTTATTTGAGAACTTTTAATTTTTTAGAATATTTTAATATTATTTTATTCATTAAAATAAAAAGTTTTATTTTTATTTCTTTTTCATTTTTCCTAGATTCTAGACATTAAAATAGGACCTTTTTCACTTTCCATTTAATTTTTAGGCTTTTCAATTAATTTTTAGAATTAATTTAAGATTTAATAGTTTTTAATAGTTTTTAGGAGTTTAAAAATAGTTTAATTTGGTTTTAAAATTTTTAAAAATAGTTTTTAGTTTAATTAGGTCATTTTTGAGGCTTACAAACTATAAAATCTTGTTTAGGGCTTTTTAATATTTAAAAGTGATTTTTAGGGCTTTAATTAGCATTAAAAAGTCATTATTAAATTAATTAAAAGGTTTTGGCAAGTTTGGATTTTTTGTAAACTCTTAGAATATTATTTGGGATTTTTTAGTAATTTTTAGGAATTTTTAGGTTAAAATTTTAAATTTTGTGTTTTTTACGTTCTTCGTCGTAACTTTCTAGTAGTGTTTTTGCCTTATTTTTCTAATTTTTTTTCTTTCTAATTTTTTTCGTCTTCGTCATTTTCTCTTCTTTTCTTCTAGTTAATAATCAAAAACATAATCAATTCAATTCACAACGCACTAGCCTCCTCGAGAGAACGAACTCACCTCATTGGGTCATAAGTGCTTGGTTTTCCTAAACCGACACTTAACGCTTACCGCTTTTTGTGTTGCTTTGTTTTTCCTAAAATAAAGTATATACAAAATCATTACATCAATTTTGGCGCCGCTGCCGGGGAGGCGTGTTGTGTTTTGATTGAACCATTGTTGTTTTTCATACTAGCCATATAGTATTTGTATTAATAGCACTCTATTAATACGTATTATCGTTTTTTGGTTTTTGTGTAAATATTATTACTATATTGTATACGTAGAACAATAAATACACAAGTACTCCAAATACGTGAGCAATCACAACCTTGATTCGGGATTTCATCACTCGATCATTGTATTCGAATCTCAAACCAAAGAAAAAGGCAAAAATAGATAAATACTTTCGTGAAGCTTAATCTTGATAATACAAACTATAAGGTGGGTATAAGGCGGTTGCATTTCACAACCTAAAGGAAAAAGGCTCTTAAGTGCTTCGCGCCGCCTCGTTTCCTCCGCTTGCTTGTGCGTATTTGATTTTGAGAGTGAATCGAGGGTTTTGCCGCCCAAAGTATTATTACATATCATATATATTTTCTTGGTTTCATTTGATTAAACCCTCTTGAACGATTTGGTGTTCCACCATCGTTCTAAAGTCATCGAAGGCGTTCACTCCACGTGATCGTTTTCATTCCTTGAGGCCTTTTTAATCAAGAGATTTGATTAAGTGAGGAGATTTGTGGACTTGTTGTCTACTTAATACATTCACCAATTCCAAAAGGTTAATACAATCAAAAAAAACCACAAAAAAATTGAAAAAACACAAAATATCAAAAAGAATCTTCTTTGCTCGCCTTCTCGTTGTACGTGACGTTTATGCAAACTCGCTCTAAAGCTAGACGTGCTCGTAAACGAAGGAACAAATCACTCACTCAATCTAGTGAGGAGTCTCCAAGTGAGGAACCTATTATAGAACAAGAAGCTATCTGGCTAATCGTACTATGATGGAGTTGCTTCAAGCACCCACCGAGGGTTTTGGAGAGGCCATTGTGATTCCCGCCATCCTTGCGGAGAACTTTGAGATCAAAACGGGTTTAATGTCTATGTTGCAAGCAAACAAGTTTCGCGGTCATGAAAAAGACAACCCACATTATCACATTAGGCAATTTAATCGTCTCATCGCGACAAGCAAGTTTAAGGATGTACCACACGATGCCATTAAGATGATGTTGTTTCCTTACTCGTTAGATGGACCCGCCAAGATTTGGCTTGAGAAAGAACCGCCGAATTCGATTTTGACATGGGCCGATCTCGTGTCTAAATTTGTGAATCAATTTTTTCCACCATCTAAGACAACACATTTGAAAAACGAGATTTCACGTTTTACACAAAGACCAAATGAAAGTTTTTCAATGGCTTGGGAAAGGTTTAAAGAAATGTTACATGAATGTCCACACCATGATTTTTCCGAATTGCATCAAATTGACACTTTTTATAATGGGCTTAATGAACATGAAAGAGATTATTTAAATGCCGCCGCGGGTGGTAATTTTTTGTGCAAAACGACCAATGAGGCTTTGAAAATCATAGAAAATAGGTCTAAGGTCTATAGCCCTCGTAACACACCGAGTGTTGCCAATTTGGGCTCGTCATCATCTCGTTCCATCAATGCATTACATGATGAAGCAAATGAAGAAAACCGATTTTTCGATAGATTTGCTAACCTTATGTCCCATTGGAAGGCTCAAGAAGCTTCCAACACCGCTTCGGTTAAAGCGGTTTCTAAAAGTTGTTTGTCATGTGGGGGAGCTCATGATCTTTCCGAGTGCATTACCGCGGATGGTAACACTTCGAATGCTTTTGTAGCCACGGGAACTTATAACCAAATCGGTCAAGGTTCACGTTCAAATCAAGCTCCACAAAATCAAAATGCTAATAACTATCGAAACAACAACCAAGGTAATTACCAAGGCAACACACGCAATTACAACAAAGGGAATTATCAAAGTGGGAATGGACAAATATCTAATCAAAACCAAAACCGTGATTTTCAAAACACTACACAAGGTTTTCAAAATGCTCACACGAAAAATTTGCAAGGAGAATTTTTGGATTATGCAAAAGCAAATGATGCTAAATTTGATAATATGCAACGTGAGATGATTAGCTTAAGGTCCGAATTGAAAAACGAGCTTAAAAATGAACTTGCTAATGAACTTAAAACTCATGCAAACAAAATGGAAGGAAATGTCCAACGTCTTCAACAAAACCAACAAAAGATGGAATTAGGACAACATGAGATTAAGCAAGAGTTATTAAAAGCGGATGCTAGGCAATCAAAATTTGAGGACCGAATGGCTAAGATGTTTGAAGCTATCATGTGTAAGCCCTCTTCTTCGGGTGGTCTTCCTAGTGATACCATCGTGAACCCGAAAGGAGAATTGAAGGTTATTACCGCTCGTAGTGGTAAAACTTTCAAAGAACCCATTTCTCGTCCAAGTACTTCTATGGAGAAGGAAAAAGAGAAAGAACCCGAGGTTGTGGTTGAAAAGGAGCACATTACAATCCCACGAAGTACCGCTCAAACCACACCTACGGTTGAACCAATACCCATCATGAAACCCGAGATTCCAAGGCCGATGCCTATGCCTAATTTGCCCCAACCCACACCACCTTTACCCTACCCATCAAGACGAAACAAGGAAAAGGCACAAGAACGAAATAATTATCAATTTGAACTTTTTATGAAAATGTTTCGTGACTTGCATTTTAATATAAGTTTTGCCGACGCCTTAGTCATGATGCCTCGATTTGCCGCGAACTTCAAAAGTATGTTGAATAACAAAGAGAAATTGCAAAAATCGTCTAGTTGTTCATCGGTTTTTTTAAGCCGCATACCTCAAAAAGTCGGTGATCCTGGAAAGTTTTTAATCCCATGTGCTATCCAAGACATGGAAGAATGCTACGCCTTGGCCGATCTTGGTGCTAGTATTAATTTGATGCCTCTCGAGATTTTTAAGTCGCTCAATCTTCCAAATCTCACTCCTTCAAGAATGTCAATCGAAATGGCCGATCATTCTACGATTCTAGCTTGTGGAGTTGCCGAGGACGTCTTTGTGAAAGTTGGGAAATTCTATTATCCCGTGGACTTCATAGTTGTTGATATTCCCATCGATCCTAAAGTTCCGTTAATTTTAGGTCGATCTTTTTTGGATACCTCGAGAGCACTTATCGATGTGCATGCAAGAAAAATCACTCTTCGTTTCAATGAGGAAGAACTCGTCATTAATGCAACCCAAAAATCCACGCTTTCTCATGTTTATTCGATCACATCTTTGTACAATATCAATCCAATCAAAAACATTTGTCAAAAGATTTCAAATAGAGTTTTAGGAGTTGATAAAAATGAAGTTCCGTCCCCTCCGCCGATGGAGGTTAAGAGTGTTAAGCCTATGATTCCAATCTCGAGTGATTCTTCGGATGATGAATACGTTGATCCCGATGGGGAGGTTTTCTTCGTTGACAAAAGATTTGAAAACTTGCCACCACCTAAACCAAAACGTTTTCAAAATGTGAGAATTTTTAGTGTGACTAACATTGTTTTAGATACACCAAATATTTTTGACATAATTAAATCGGGTTTTCACGAGGAGAGTGTTAAAGATGAAAAAGGAAAAGATTTTGAATCTAATTTAAAAGATTTTTCTACAATTCTAACTCCGTCATCACCGCGTGTCTTGAGTACTACAAGCTCGTCTTCTCCTTTTGACGATGCTTTGTGTGGACCAAGTGTGGGGGAAGCCCCTTATGTTCCCTCCCCTTTCTCCACCGAGGACGAGATATTTGATCCTGGAATTGCTTTTATAGGGAAATCTCGGTCTTCCACCGATGCAATAAATGGAAAATCTTTTCATTTGATTGGTGCGAGTCTACCTCGAGTAGCTCAATGTTTTGCCTTACCCATTGTCCCACCCTTCTATTTCTTCTCTCCTATTTTCTTCTATCCCATTGGGATTTGTGTTGGAGTTGTGTTGTCTCGTCTTTCATCCGAAAACGAGGACGCTATCTTTGACCCCGGTATACGTTTATCGGATATTTAAAGTACTCCACGTACTTTTGGGCCTTGTTTATCATGTAAGCCCCACCAAAAATTGACCATACCATGATTATCCCTAAATGATCACATTTATGGGGATTCGAGTCGAGCTTTTGACTCGGTTATCAAAAACAAGGTGCCTCGTGGGGGAGACCCATGCTTATCCATGTACATATTATTGCTTTCTAATTAGTGTAATGTGAGGGGATTTGTGCCCTTCCAACCTTTGTTCCGTGGTTGTTTGTGCATTGTGTCTTTTAGATCATCATCTTCACGATAGGAGCCTCTCGTGTTCGTTTCATGGGAGCACTCGATCGTTTGCTTTGGAGGCCTTTCCCAATATCCACATGATATATCCTTTTATGTTCTAACCTTAGGTTTTTAGCACACTTCATAAACGGCTATTACTTATTGGTTACACCCTTTCCATGCTAGATTAGGCATTCGACTACGTCTCTAGTATGGGGGTGTGTGCACCCCTAGACTCGAAACATTGAGGACAATGTTTAACTTTAGTATGGGGGGGTGAATAGATACTTGCCTTGCCAAACCTTCACGCTTTCCAAAGTTTATCGTTTTGTTATCGTTTTCTTGCAAAATAAGGCTAAAAATGGCCAAATTTTAAAATTTTTCTCATATTTTATAAGTGTTTGAAGACACGAATGTAGATTTTCCGATGGCGAGAATAAGAGTAATTTTTGACTCGACCGTGCGTGTTGAGCACTTAGCTTTGATTCCTTAACTACACATTAGGCTAAGTCTCTTAAATGAGGACGAGAAATGATAGAGTTAATTATAAGTTACTATGCTAAACGTAGAGTACTCGTATTCTTTCAAAAACTCATGTGTTCTCGTTGTTTGCTTATTCTCCCTTCGCTTGTAAATATTTTTTGCTTAATAAATATTGATTTAGCGGTTTAGTTTTGATTGTTGGGTTTCTAGTCTTTTCTAGTAGCTTCCGTGTAATTAAATTGGGAAGACATTAAGGTATCGCCAGCGTCACGGTTTTGAAGTATTGGCAACCCGAATAATCGAAAGCTTCACCCAATAATAAGATTTCAAGTGCTCACCTAAATCTAGCAAACAATTTGAAGCCCCACAAGGCCTAAAATCTATGCAAAAATTGAAAGTGAATCAAGCCTTAATCTTCGAAGCTTTAAAGATCCAAAATTCGCTTTAGCGTGAGGATATACGTCTTTGGCTAATAAAACCACCGATGAGGCGGATAATAAAAGGCAAGGCAAGACCGAAGTCATAATAAAAGCTTCATGGCGAAGTTGAATAAAAGATGGAGGTAAACCAAAGATAATAAGGTCCTTCCGTTAGGGGACGTATAAAAGTCTTGGTAATAAGTCTCATGTTCAAAACCGTTATAAAACCGTGTTTATCGATTCTTCTTGTCAACTTAATTTTTTAACATCGTTGTCTATTAGGAGGGGTTATTGATTTGATGGTCTTAGTTACACCGTTAGGACTCTATTTTTAGACCTAAATCTCTATTATCGCATAAGTCAACAATGTATCCTCGTGATCATTAAGACAAAATAAAATATAAGAGATACGACTTAGGAATAATGGGAGAATAAGTACGTGATTAGGGCATATGAGTAGTGTTAGCATTACTAACTTATAATGACAATGATCTCGTTGCATGCTTGGCATGGAATTAAGGTGAAAATCGAGGATGATGAAATTATTTCTAACGAAGCATTCACGTGTTCTTATTCTATGAACCTAAACGTCCCATTTTGCGATGAAAATCATACATTATGTCCATAACACAAGTAGTAGTAATAGTGTAGTGTAGCTAGTTTCCATTTCAATAAAGTCATAAAATTAAATTTTGGAGATGCTTTGATACTTTATTCTTAGCATTGCGTGAGGGCACGACAATGGTTTAGTATGGGGGAGTGATGAGACTGCATTTATACATGGTCTCATCGTCCAAAACGGCCTTAAATTGCATAAAATATCATAAAACATGCCAAATATATGCTCGTGTTTGTTACTTGTGTATTTTTAGGTACGGATATTGAGGAATTGGCAAAAGATCACAAGAATCAATCAAAAAACGAACACGGGAAATGAAGTCGCACAATGAACCGGGCCCAAGTTTGGATTTTGCAAAAATACCCTTGAAGAATTGAAGATTGGCAAATATGGCCCCTCATCTTTGAAGAACTTGTCACATTTGACCCTCAACATATCAAATGTACAAGTATAATCCTTAATGTTTGAAGATTGTTCAAGACCAGTCCCTGGAATTTGAAGAATATACATATAAGGCCCTTGGATAAAGTTTATAAAAGTTTTGTGCCACTTTTGACAAGTTGTCAAAAGTTGACAAGGCAAAAACAAGCGCTGTTGGACATTTATTACAACTTGAAAGAAAGTGGAAACCTTGGGGACCAAACCTGCCTAACCACCAAACTCCCACAACCAACCAGAACGTGCCACCTCAGCCCTACCCACCAATTTACCCAAATCACCAACCCATACCCTACCCAACCCGTCCACCCACCCAAGTCCAAAACCGGTTTTATTTATTAACTTGGTCAACCAGTCAACACCCCACCCATTCCCTCCTAAACACTAAATTTAAAATCACTTAATCCCATTTTAGATTAAATCCTAACCTGCTACCCACTTTAATCCCATAAACCCTAATCTCCACATTAATCAAACCAAAGGGTTTTTCCCTCTAAACGTGCAGATCACTAATTACCCGTCCCCTAATCCTTTCCCACCTCACTTGACAAACCCACATGGGCTGTGGACCCCTCCCCAAACCTCCCCTGCACCCGTCTCTTTCCCACAACCCCAAAACCCGACCAAGCCAACCATCCAGATACTCCCCTTGGTCCCCAAGCCCAAATGGACGTCCAAGATTCATTCAAGTGTCACCAACACCAGCTGGATCATCACATGGCACAATTTGACCAAGAATCAGTCAAATCCTCAAGGGTTTTTTAGGCATTTCAGTTAGCTAGGGTTTCACATTCTAGAATAGTCTTCTAAGTTGTATTTAAAGGGGATGAGCCTGTTCATTCCCCTTTGTTCCAGTTTTTAAGCAATTCCTTTGTAATTCCTTTTTTATAAAATTAAAGTTTGGTATTTTTATTATAAATTGTAATTCCTTTTAATCATTTATAAAAAGTTTGTGTGTTTGGATTGCTTAAGCTGAGTTCCATTTAAATTTGTGATAGATTTTGGTGTTTGAAGTTTCATTTTTCAAAAGGGGTTTTAAAGAAATCTTGAATTCAGAAAGTGAAGGTTTTGGAAAGTGAAAGTGGACCTAAACCTTGATTTTCTGAGTGTAAAGGCTTGTTTAAAATGTGTTAAGTTCAAGGTTTCAAGGTTTTAAGTTTTCAGAAAAATCAGAAAAATACATATTTTTGTGTTTGTTCTTGATTTGCAGGTTGATTGATTGTTGATTTAGTTCAGCACCAACCCCAGTTGGTAGGGAGGTGGATTATCATCCACTAGGACCCTTGGATGTAAGGGTTCTAAGGTAAACTCTTTTACTTTTTGTTAAATTTCAGAAAATTGGTGGTTTAAGTGATTTTGCATGATTGTTTGATCTTTGTTGTTTAAAGCTGTTGGATTTGTGTTTATTTGTGTTATTATGCATATTGGATGCTAAGTGGATCAAGTTTGATTTAGTTTGTAAGGTTTTGATTTGAAAAATCTTGATTTAAGTTTTTAAAAGGGTGTTTGGATACAAGTTTTAGCAGGGTAAAGTTATTGACTCATGATTTAAAAACGTGTTAGAGTTTATCAATAGGGTTGAGTTAGGTTGCATGATAGTTTTAGTTTGGATTTGAACAAGTTTTGAAGCAAGTGTGTAATTGGAAAGTGAAAATAGAATAGCAAAATCTGCATGTTCTTCAATCTGCTTGTTTTCCTCATTTTTGGTGCATGATTTTGTGAATCCTGCTTAAGTATAGGGTGATTTAAGGATTGGTTTGGGTTGTATGCTAGTTGGTGCTTGTGTATGCAAGAGATTGAAGTTTAAATCTCACTGGTGTGTATTTGAAAGCTTAAACAGTCCCCAGACCTAGCCATTTATATCAGAAACTTGACTTGCCCATATGTGCTTTGTTTTGATCATTGGTGTGTGCTAAGTGGTTATATTTTGCTTGAATTTGACTCCTTGTGCTCCAAAGAGCACAAGGGTGCCTTTGTTCATCAACAAACATCACCATAATCATCACAGCCAAGTCCTCTTGGCCCAAAATAGCACAAGTGTGAAAACACACTTGTTCATCAGAAAGTAAACAAGACCTGGATACGTTTTGATTCATAACTTGTTGAATCTTGGGTAAAATTGGATTTGAATTTGAGTTTGTGAGCTTATAAGTTTCTGGATTCAAGTTTTTAACTTTAAAAAAAATATATATAATTGCCAAAAAGGACGTGGCCAGGACTCGAACCTGCGCCACTCCTCCCACAACCAAACGCTCTAACCATCTGCCCGAGGGTCTTTGACTGGTAAGAGTTTACCAGGTTAAATACTTAAGGAGTGTTTGAGTTTGGCTTATTTAAATAAGCCGTGGCTTATTTGCTCATTTTCAGCTTATTTATTAAGCTTTCTGGCTTCTTTTCATTTTTCCTAGGTTTTGGTTAGGTTTTTAGATTTTTCTGTCTAAAAATATTATTTTTCCTTTTATTTAATTATTTAATAGGATTATTTTTAGTTTTTAATTTAGAAAGTCATTTAAAAATATTAAACAGTAATATAAAAATACAAAAAAATAGTTTTTAGGTTTTAATTTGTATTTTTGAGGTTTACATATAAAAAAGTTTTCAAAAACTTTAATTTTTAATTTTATTTGATTTTAGGTTTTTTATTAAACTTTGAAAATTAATATAAAATTAACTAAAAGGGTTTAGGAACTTTTGTTTACATTTTCTTCTTAGTTAGATTATTTAGGATTTTTGAGAATTTTTTAGAATTTATTTGAGAACTTTTAATTTTTTAGAATATTTTAATATTATTTTATTCATTAAAATAAAAAGTTTTATTTTTATTTCTTTTTCATTTTTCCTAGATTCTAGACATTAAAATAGGACCTTTGTCACTTTCCATTTAATTTTTAGGCTTTTCAATTAATTTTTAGAATTAATTTAAGATTTAATAGTTTTTAATAGTTTTTAGGAGTTTAAAAATAGTTTAATTTGGTTTTAAAATTTTTAAAAATAGTTTTTAGTTTAATTAGGTCATTTTTGAGGTTTACAAACTATAAAATCTTGTTTAGGGCTTTTTAATATTTAAAAGTGATTTTTAGGGCTTTAATTAGCATTAAAAAGTCATTATTAAATTAATTAAAAGGTTTTGGCAAGTTTGGATTTTTTGTAAACTCTTAGAATATTATTTGGGATTTTTTAGTAATTTTTAGGAATTTTTAGGTTAAAATTTTAAATTTTGTGTTTTTTACGTTCTTCGTCGTAACTTTCTAGTAGTGTTTTTGCCTTATTTTTCTAATTTTTTTTCTTTCTAATTTTTTTCGTCTTCGTCATTTTCTCTTCTTTTCTTCTAGTTAATAATCAAAAACATAATCAATTCAATTCACAACGCACTAGCCTCCTCGAGAGAACGAACTCACCTCATTGGGTCATAAGTGCTTGGTTTTCCTAAACCGACACTTAACGCTTACCGCTTTTTGTGTTGCTTTGTTTTTCCTAAAATAAAGTATATACAAAATCATTACATCAGCAGGTTTTGTGGGTTTGATCACATAGATTCATTATTTGGCTATAAAATCTTCAAAACTTGGTAAAATTGGCTAGGATTTTGATGACACCTAGACCTAAGCTTAGGCTAGGGCTAACAAGTGCTAAATCATAGTTAATCACATCAGCGAAGAAGGATTTGAGGCTTGAAATTGGATCAAGTGTCAAGTATATCATCAAACTTGTTTTCTGCATATGTTCATTGTTCATCAGTAACTTCTAGTGCCTTGATCTTGTTATTTACTTTGATTCAGTGTTTGATTCTTGTTGCTTTGTGTTTGTTCTTAGTTTATATAGCTTGTGTATGCATCCTGTTAAGTTTGGTTGGCTTATTGTGGCTAAATATGCTTATTAAGTGCTTAACTGCTTATTTCCATATCTGGTGCATATCTGGTGACTGTTTGGCTTTTTGTGGCTTATTGTGTGAACCAATTTGTGATTTTATTGTTGCTATTGACTCCTTGTGATTCACTGATCACAAGGGTGCCTTTGTTTCCAATTGAATCAAACCAGAACTCTCAAATAAGCTTGGTCAAATAGTCAAAGCAGTGGGAACTCCTTTCCCTTGCTAGTTGCCACTGATAGTGTAAAACTGGTGTCAGCTTATCAATAAGCTATAATAGCTTATTCCAACCTGCAACAACTTTGTTTTTGTAATAGGTGCTCATATTTTGACCCATTTGTTCATACTGGAGCATTTGGGTGTTTGACTTTAGGGTTTGACTAGAAAACCAACTCCTTTGACTTTTACATAAGTTCATTTGTGCTTATTCTGGCTTATTGGTTGTGCTTATTGGATTTTCGTTGATTGATTTTGCTTATTGAGTCCATTTGAAAGCTTTTGCAAGTTGAATCAAGTCCTGAGGTGCCCTAAATCTCTAAAACTACTATTTTGTCTTTTAGTGAAATTTTTCTTTGCTTATTTCTGGCTTATTGAGTGAGCTTTTTCAAAAATTCTTTTTACAGATCTCATAAGCATCCCAAAAGAAGGTTGTGTGTCAAATTAGAGCTTATGGCATTAGCTTATGGCTTAATGGGCTGAAAAGCCCAATAAGAATAAGCTTTGTGTTCAATAAGCTGTGATAAGATCATATTCAGCTTTTGGGCCTTTAGAGTTTTGTTCTTAGATTTGAATTTTAAGTCAGATAGGGCTTTTCCAAATCAATTGGGCCAAGTTTGACTTTTTGGGCCCAAAAGCCCAATTTGGTTGACTGTTTTTGGTTTTGGCCCATTTGAGGGCCCAATAGGGGTATTCTGGTAATTTCACTTTGATTTTCTTATTATTTAGGTTAAAATAAACTAGTTTGCAAGTTTTTAGAATTTTTAATAATTTTTGGATTTTTAATATTATTTTATCATTATTTTATTATTATTTTTAAAATTTCACATTTTCCAACTTTTTACATTTTTCTTAGGTTTAATACATTAAAATAGGAATTTAGCAACTTTTAAAGTAATTTTATCTCTTTTAGATTATTTTTATAATTATTTTAAGTTTTAATAGTTTTTAAATCATTTTAAATAGTTTTTATTAGTTTTAAAATTTCTAAAAATAGTTTTTAATCTTTTTAGGTAATTTTAGAGGTTTACTAATTGAAAAATCTTTATTTGGGCTATTTGATAATTTATTTTATTTTTAGGGCTTTAATTAGCATTTAAAAATTGAATATTTAATTATTTAAAAGGTTTGAAAAAGTGTTGATCATTGGTAAACTCTTAGTTTATTATTTTTGATTTTTGGTGAATTTTTGGTAATTTTTAGAATTTATTTTTATTTTTGTGGTTTTTAAGGTTCTACGTTTTAACTTTCTAGTAGTGATTTTTTTTGTTAATTTTTATTTTTACGTCTTTGTCATTTTCTTTTCTCGTCCCCTTCTAAACCAAATATTAATCACAAATCTGGAACATCTTAGTCACACACATATACCTCCTTGGGAAACGAACTTTCATTGGGTCATTAACACTTGATTTTTCCTAAAGTCATTTGTTCAATACTTACCGCTTTTACGCCTTTTCCCTAAAAGGTCGTATTTTACCACAATCAGGGAGACTTTCCCCACATGCTTAAACATTGAGGACAATGTTTATCTTAAGTGTAGGGGGACTTCTATCGAAGTTTTAAGTGGACTTTTCCTTGAAAATGCCTTCATTAACCGGAAAATCATCTTTTTCAACATTTTTCAAATTTTTTATTAACTTTGGCCATGTAGTCGTAATTTTTAAATTGTTATCGTTGCTTTCATATGTATATATCCCGCAATAAAGTCAAAAATATTAATAAAGTGGGTAGCTAGTTTTGAAATCTTTGACATATTAGGCCCGTTGCGATTATTTTGACTCAACCCGAATAGACTTATCCAAGTCTATTCTAGCTAGTATCCTTAACCATGTAGACCTTAATTGGTTTATTAGGCTAAGCATCCACGAGTCTCATTATTTGAGATTTTAAATTGTGGAGGACGAGAAATGATAGAGTCAATTATAAGTCAGTATTCTTGCACAAGCTCACTTGGTGTAATTATTTGCCTATTCTCCCATCACTTGCTAATAATTTATCAGCAATAAGTAAGGTCGTACGATTTGAAAGGTTACTTAGCTTCTAGCCCAAGATCGTTTAAAAGTTGCTCAGTAATGATAAGAGTTCATAGCCAAGGCATAACTTATGAAGCGGGGCGCGAAGATTGGCGAGTCCAAAAAGGCCCTAACAAGGCATGAGGATTCCATTTTATTGCTAAAGATCCAAGGTGATGTGAAAAGCATTATTCCCAAAATCAATATGAAGGATCAAGACTCACGACGAAAAGCAATCAACTCCCATAAAGATCATGGAGAAGTCTATCCGAAAAGACCCTAACAAGGTATGAGAATAAATAGATCCAAGTCCGAAAAGGAGGCGGATCGTTGTATCTCAAAATCCCAATTAGAGATTGAAGAAATAATCATGAAGTCGTGGTCAACAATGTTGGAGTACCCCTCAAAAGTCTCCAAGTGAAGAAACTCTATTAACGAAGAGAAGACCATTATCTCAAGAACGTCTCTCGAAGATATGAAGTATGAAGTACATGCCAAATATCGGCCCGAGAAAGGTCTCAAATCGTGAACCGAGTTATGCCAAGATATGAAGTTTTTGATATCCCGAGAAGCAGTTTTAAGAGATTTTGTCCTTTAGCTAACTATTAATCAAATCGTCCTACTTTGCTTTCAGCCTAAATAAACTATCGAAATAAGTCCAAAAATGCATCTTCATGATCATTCTAAGACAAAAATTAAAAATAAGAGATACACTTAGGAATAAGGGAGTTTAAGCATTTAATTAAGCCATGTGTGTAAGTGTTTGAATTGCTAACTTATAATAACAATGATCTCGTTTTTAAGCTTAGTTTGGGGAACGTGAAACTTGAGGATGATAAATCTTCGCAGCACCAAAGCCCTAATGTAAGTCCTTGATCTCTTTGCAAGTTATTTCCATGAAGCTATTTTCAAGTGAAAATGGTTTTCTATCCTTTAGTTTATTTTAAAGTTTTAATTTCTCTTAGTACTTTAATTTTTGTTTAGTAGTATGTTAATAAGGCCAAGGTTGATTAATTATGAGAAAAATGTAAATTTGCTTTATCACTAAGCATTGCATGAGGGCATGGCAATGGTTAAGTGTAGGGGATTTGATAGGTGTAAAAACACCCATCCTTTTACCACTTATTTCTTGCAAAAACAAGACCAAAACGCGTATTTAATGTCATTTGTTTGGAATTATGTGTGGTTTGTGTGTTTGTTTTGTTTTTAGAGCCAACCGGATAAATATTGGAGAAAACATGGGATTGCACGGGTTTAATCAAGGAAAAAGACGAAAAGATGAAGTCTATAGTCCAAGAGATGCAAAAGATTTGAAGTCAATGGGCCTATTTGAAGATTTATCGAAGAAAAGGACCAAAGACGGAAGATTTACCTATGTCGAAGAAACTCAAGTCTATTAAATGAAGAAATTAAAAGACGAGTTGAAATTATTCGTCGACAAATCCCGAATCGAAATCGAAAACGTCAACTTTTCTGAAAAAGACGAGAAGACAAAAAGAAAGGAAGAAAGCACACTCACTAACCAAGGGAGAAGCCTATAAATACTCCTCCCATTCAAGACTCCACATCTTCTTTTTCAGTTATTTTATTTCCGAGTTCTTAGGAACCATCTCCCTTAAGGAGTGGTTTTCATCTTTGTTTGATTTTCTTCCAATCTTGTAAGTTTGATCTTTCCATTTTGTTTGTTGAATCTAAAAATCATTAATACAAGTCTACTTTTAATCTTTTCATCATCTTGTCTTCATCTCTTTGTGATTCTTAAGTTTTAAAAGTTTTCATTTTATTGGTTTGATCATAAAAAGTAAGTGGGTTTTATGTTTTTGTTGTTTTGAATTGATGTTTACCTTAGGTAAATGATTAGTGGTGAAATTGATTTGAGTTTTGATTGAAAACTTAGTGAAATTTGGTGTTAAATTCGTGCCTTTGCAACCCTCTGTTCTTCGCTTTTAAGTTTCTGAGTTTCCCCAGATTCCGAATAGGGAGTCTGGGATTGTGTTGGTTCGGAATATCTAAATATTCCGGATCGAGGTGGTGAATTGTTGTTTATTCGGAATATTCAAAATATTCCGAGTAGTGTTTCATTTTCTTGATTATTCGGAATATCAATATATTCCGGATAGTGTTTTCATCAAAATATTCCGAATAGGGTTTCTCTACAAATATTCCGCATGGTTGATTTTTAATTATTCCGCATAGCCTTACTTTTCAAATATTCCGCATAGATATTCCGCATAGGGTTATTCTTCCAAATATTCCGCATAAGGTTTTTTCTCAAACATCCCGAATAGGTTATTCCGCATAACTAGTATTCAGCATAGTCAAAATATTCCGCCAGCATTCCGCATAGCACAAAGTTCCGCATGGTCTTGATTATTCCGAGTAAGAACCAACATTCAGCATAGGCTAATTATTCAGCATTAGAGTACTTTTTCCGAGTAAGGTTATTATTCCGAGTAGAGCACTATATTCCGCATAGCAATATTATTCCGAGTAAGAGCAGACATTCCGAATAGAGACTTCCAGTTTTATTCTTCATAAAGGTATTTACTTACTGTTTCATTTAAATTCTGGATTTATTTTCAGTTCTTGTTTCTAGTTTAATTTTATTATTACTTGCCCTTATCATTTTAGTAGATTTAGACCAAAGCTCCCCCTTTTTAGTCACCAATTACAACTATTCCACTTTTGACCGTGATCAATTCGAGAAGATACCGAGAACGAAACAACGACATATATCAATTGGGTACGAGCAACGCAAAGAAAGATCTTGCAAGCAAAACCTTTTATTGACCAAGCAAAAGTGAGTTATTATAACCTTAAACCGTAGCCTAACCCGTATCAAAGTCTAAATGGTGGGTTGCTAGTTGCTTGTATGGTGGATCATTTTTTATGATTATTTGTTGTCACACTTCGCTATATGTGTGTGCCATTCCAACAAAGATGGAGAGTGCACGCTTCTATTTGTATTTTTTGTGGTGTGTGCTTAAGCGAAGTGTGAGGGGAGCATGTTATGTATGTTGAAAAAAAAATAAAAGAATAATAAAAGAGGAGGATGAGAAAAGAGAAAAAGAAAGAAAAAGAGAATAAGTCATCGCAAAAAAAAGTAAAAAAAAAGTGATGACAAAAATAGCCAAAGAGCTATATTATGAAGATGAAGGAAGAAGAAGTATGTTTAGATATCGATTAGCCAATGTGCTAAGACGTGATATATATTTGTGTTGATCGATATGTGTTGAATAAAGCTCGTAGCTATGATCACTTTTGGGCTTGTGATTTATTCGGTAACTAGCAACATGTGACTTAGACTTTTAACTTGTATATTCGTGATACACCTCTCATAAAATTCCCATGTCTTATCCATACCCCATTAACCCGAAGCCTTATAACCCAATAAAAGTCCTCTTTAGATGTGTACACTTGGTGCCCACGCCATTTTGTTTAGTCTTTTTGTACTTGGTAGATTTACATCTTATTTTTCAATAAACCATTTTCATGTACCATGTGGGAAGTTTTCTTTTACTTGCTTGAGGACAAGCAACCTCTTAAGTGTGAGGGGGTTTGCACCTTTAGCCTTTTTTTATAAAAACCAAAAATATTTTCAAATTTTCTTAGATTTTTCAATTTTTCATAAATTTTTAAAATTTTCTTTTCTTTTAGAACCTAGGTCTTTAGTTTCTAACTTTATTTTTCTTTTATTTGCTTGAGGGCAAGCAAAGTTTTTCTTTTCCTTACTCGAGGACGAGCAAAACTTAAGTGTGAGGGGATTTGATTACGCTCAAATCCAACATATTTTCTTTGGGCGTTATCCGTATATTTGCATGGTTTTTTGTTATAATAACGAGCTATTTAGCTCAAATATGTGTGAAGTTGTGTTGTGTGTTGTTAGTTAGCCAAGAACAAGAAAAGTGAAGAAAATAAAGAATAACTGATGACATGCATATACGAAGGAATCTCGACTAGCTACAAGCCTTTGAAGATCAATTCCGGGTGCAAGAACAAATGTTTCCAAGGAGCATACAAGTCACTCAGCATGGAAGTTGCCACTGGCGGAATACAAGTTGCCACCATCAAAACACATCCAACTTGCCACTGGCAAGAGTGAAGTTGCCACCATCACATGGGAGTTGATTTGCCTCCATCATGAGTGAAGTTGCCACCAACATTTGTCTAGACAAAATTGTGTCCACATTCATGCAAGCTTCTTTGGAGCATTCTAGAACAACTTTGGCTCCAAACATACACCTTTGGCTCCAAGTACATTTCTTTGGCTCCAAGTTCATGCATTGATGACCAAGGCCTTAACTCCACTATAAATAAGACCCTCGGGGTCATTGTAACATATCAATCTCATAACCAACCTCATTATTCACCAAGGGAACTCTCCCAACCTTGGAGAAAGACCCCATTCCCGGATTTAATATTGAAGTGCCAAAAAGTGACATTTTTGGAGCTCCAATCATCAAAATAACCTTGCCAAACTCTAAGGGATCATTACCCTTATCATTGGTAGTGTTTCTTGATACCTAAATCACCACCAAACTTCACCAAACCTCTCCAAAACCAGTCTCAAATATCAAATACGAATTTCAAATACATAACCCGAAAGACCACATAACTTGTAGTCAATTGGAGGCCTAAGGATTGCTCTAATTCCTTCATTTACTTATTGTAATAGCACTTTGGTAAACTCTTTTTATTATTTCAAGAATGATTATGAATGTCATGAATATTATTCGTATGAGTTTTGTTGAAATAATTATGGAGTAGTTTCATATACACTTGTTTGGATGAAGTCGTGACATGAGGATTGTTTATGTTTTATTATTGTTTTTCTCAATTTCATGTTATGTTTGAAATCCAATTGTGCTTAAGTTCTGTTCTATTTGCTTATCATACTTGATTAGTTGTTGATGATTTCATAGGTCGAAAGGGTTATCATTCACCAACTAGTTATAATCGTTTTGTCTATGGATGATTATCTATTGTATTGACCATTTCTTTAATGGTATGATTATGCAAAGGAACATAAGTGTAATTGTTAATAATTTTGTAAAACGACCGTGAATCAAACTTGTTAAACTAAACATAGTCTTGAATTGGTTTGTCTTAATTCTTGATTTGATTGTGTTATGATCAAACGCGTTGGTTATATACTTTAAATCAAAGATTGGAATTTGTGACAATCATCTTCTTTACTTGTAATCAATTTGTCAAAACGATCCTCATATGACCAATCTAAATGTTATGAACTAATCCAATAAAGTGTTGTCTTTAATCTTATTGAATTAGCTTAATCATCATATTCTTGCTACTTGTTTACTTATTTAGCTTAATTGTTACTTGTATGGTAATTTTGGGAGTGACAACCATTTTTACCACTAACGTTACATTGTTACAAAGACTCTTTACAACCGAAATCACCCAAATCCTAGTGAACGACCTCGGCTTACCACAACAAGCTAGCTACAAATGAAAGGGTCATACTTGCCCGTGTGTTCTTAGCTTATTTGGAAATCCATGAATAAATTTAAAACTTGTGTATACTCACAAAGAACGCATCAGCTAAGGATGTGTTTGCTTGATTCAAACGTTTATTAGCCTCTTTGTTTTCCTCAATTTCATGTTTTAAAGAATCACTAATAGACGCAAGCAAATCACGGTCCTCATCCGAGTCGGTATCCTGGGCAGCATTACCGTCATCATTACACATATGCTATGAATCCGTAGAAATATTGTTATCCTCCGTGTCCATTACATAGGTGTCATTGATGCTTTCGGGTTGCTCAGGATGCCGTCGTTCATTAGCAAACACATTATAGTTATCATATGTTGGTACCTTTTCAATTGGATCAGTATCAAAGATAGGTCCAGAAGTATCAGCAGTCTCTGGAATCACTTTTTGAATCTTTGCCATGTACACATAATGTGCCTCTAACTCTTGATCATCGGCTTCATCATCAGTGTCATCACGCCAGTGAACTTCATCTGCTGTGAGTGGAATTCCTGCTTCTTCTTTCTTACACAACACCATCTTTTCCTTGTGATATCCCGAATCCTTACCCATTTTGGCTTCTTGCATTCCCTAGCCATGTGCTCAAATCCCTTGCAATTGAAGCATTGAATCCCAGTCTTCTGCACAACCGGAGTGCCTACAGTATCTATAGCCCCAACTTGATTTGACATCCTCTTATTATCATACCTAGCATCACGATCATACCTAGGTGCATGATCAACTTCCTTATATCGAGCATTGGATGATGATCTGAGGTTGTTGTTGGTAGGTTTGTAGATCTTCTTATAAGTTGTGGTGAGTAAAGACATGAGTTCTTCAATCTTCTTGTCCCTTGAAGTTTGTTCATCATCACTATCTCCATCTGACTCGGTGTCATACTTTGGAGGTGGAGTGGGGACAATTGCTTTTGCTTTGTTTCTAACAGTGGCTAGAGGTTTGGTGGATGAGCTAGATGACCTTGAGGAATGTGTAGCTGGTTGTTGACGGGAAACGGGTTTTGTTGAAGTAGCAGCCACAAAAGCAATAGAATTAGCAGACCGTTCTTCTTTTTCAACCTTAGTTCATTCACTTCATTCTGATGTTGTTTCAAGATATCATAAAGTTTGTGATAAGAGATAGTCTTGATATCCTCCCTTTGTTTAACCAAGGTCACAAACCTTTGCCATTCCGGTTTGATTTGAAGTAGAAACTGAACATTGGCATGATGATTGGAGATGGTACACTGATTTCTAACAAGCGCATTCATCATCTTGTAGAATCTCTAGTAGTATGAGTCAATGGATTCACCATCTTCAGATGTGAATTTTCCAAACTCCCAAAGTAGATTAGTCTCGAGATCTTGAACATTGATTGACTCACCTTGCTTCAAACGATTAATTGCATTCCACATTTCCATAGCATTAGGACATGCATCAACCGTGGAATAGATATCGTCATCAATCCCAGTGAGTATGTAGTTAACAGCATCAGCTTCATCTTGGAGGAGTTTCTTTTTCTTAGCAGGACATGTATCGAAATTCTCCATAGCTCGCGTAGTTGACGAAGTACCATCCTCTACTTGAGTGGTAATGGGTCTGAATTCAAAAACTGGAGGTGGATTCTCAAGGCAGTGACGAAGAGCAGTTCGGTTCTCTTTTCCGTCGAGAAATCTGAGAAAATCTCCATTGAACGTAGCAACCGACAGTGAGCACAGGTGGATTACCGTTGCCACCTTGTTCTAGACGAATTTGATTAGCAGCCGCAATGTTGATGTTGGTGTTAGACATGGTAAATACTTGTGAATGAATTACGGATCTTAGTAGATTTGTTGTGATGAGGTGTGGTTAAAATTTCGTAGCGTTCTGAGAATCTTCAGTTCGACAATAAATTCCTCAGTCCGACAATAAATTCCTCAGTCCGACAAAACGGTAAGCCAAAAAAAAAATTATCACCAAATTTTGAAATTGAGTTAGAAATAGCCAAAAACTAGTAGGGAAAAAATTTGAAATTTAATTGACCTAAAATTTTTAACTCTTTTTTTTTGGAAATGATGTTCTGAAACTAGTCTAGATAGTCGCTAAGTCTAGAAAATGCTCGAACAAAAAATGGCTAAGATTCCGTAATGTGGATATGCTATGATTTCGCAATGTGAAGAGTGTCAGAATTTCGCAATAGGAATGTGCAATGATTCCGCAATCCACTCAATGACAAGATTCCGCAATACACTTGGTGGGTTCAATTTCGCAATCACATTAATGGTACAAATCCGCAATACTGATATGACCACAATTCCGCAATACGAAGATGACCACAATTCCGCAATAAGAGAAGGACCACAATTCCGCAATCAAGATTTAAGATTCAATTCCGCAATCCCACTAAGGATTCAATTCCGCAATCCTACGAAGGATTCGATTCCGCAATCAGTAATTAGAATTCGATTCCGTAATACGTAGAGTAACACAATTCCGCAATACGAAATATGAAACAATTTTGCAATGCCTAGATTGGTTACAATTCCGCAATATCTGAACGTGTAAGATTCCGCAATGTAACAAGAAGTTGGATTTCGCAATACCAAACAATTTCGCAATGCAACAATTGCGAAATTATGCCAGAAATTGCGGAATGATGCTAAAAACAAGAAACTCGGATGTACTTTTAGATTTTCGAATCTTGATGCCAAAAATAAAGCCAAACACCCAAAATTTGTGTTTTTGACCAAACCAAATAACAAAAATCACTACCACGACTATGTAGATGATTTGTATAACGATCTAAACCACAAAAACACAAAAAAAAATTAAATTCGAGCTTGAGGAATCTTGAAAAACCCACGAATTTTAATAGAACAATACCACACGAACTTCAATCACCTATCTACTATAGGCTCTGATACTAAATGTTGTTCCCACTTAATCCATAACACAAGATGCTAGAGAGAGAAAGAGAAGAAAAGTAGAGAGAGAAACAAGAGAGATGGTGGAAGGTTTATTTTTACTGGAGAGAGAAAGTAAAATGAACCAACACCCTGTTCCATACATGGAAGAGGGTTTATATACCCATGAGCTTGGTGGGCTCATGGGCTTGTTTCTTGGGCCGGGCTTGGCTTGCACTTGGGCTTACGCCCCTAACTTATACAATATTATCTTAAAGTCCAAGCCCGGTTAACCCGACTAACCTATTATAATACAAGACCAATAACGACTAAGATGACCTATTACATTCTTGTTAGACTATAATAAATATTGGGCTAACAATAGGGCTGAATTTGTTAGACTGTAAGTAAGAAAATTGGTCGATCTAGCTCGAGTAGACGTGATATCAATGTTGGAGTATAGATTGTCGAGTTAAGTAACAGTAACTTGTCAATCTCTATTCTTGTGTTTCAAACTTATCCAAACGAGTTAGACTACTATATGATTATCTTTTGAATGATTTGGTAAAAAAATCAGTCGTTTGATACTTTGGATTTTTCCTTATGGAGCAATTTTAGTTACAGCTCACATTTAGTTTGTTAAATAGGTTCGTTATATCACATATTGAGTAGGATTAGTTGCAAAGCAGTCTTGTTTGTCAAAATTGGTTTAGGCCCACTAGATTTTTAGGCTTGGTCGTTGGATTGGAACAATTTTATTGGACCAACTTACAGTAGTTTGAATAATATTCTGTCCTATTTTGTTAAAGATTAGATTTAGTGGTAAAATTTGGCAACTTATCAAATTTCACTTTTATAAAAATGGTTTTGTAAAGATTAGTTTTAATATTTTGTATTTTGTACTTTGCATTTGTAGTTGTAAGTTGTATTTTGCATCTTTTGTATTTTGTGCATTAAATTGCGATACTTGCAATTTGTTTTAGTATAGTACGTATATGTAGTAGACGATATTTTTACCTTTTTAATTGCTTTGTGTCAAGTAGCTTAGATTCCAAACAAGATTTGTTAACCAAAAACAATTAAGTCAAGCTTAAAAACGTTTAATCAATTCGATTAGATATCGGACGAACGATACTAAAAACGATATATTAGCCATTGCCGGTTCTTTTCGTGAAGATTAACGGTTTCGAGTGAGACGTATTGGATTTTGGGATCCGTTCACTTTGTGAACGTTATTTTTACGTATTATAAATCAAAAATATAAAAAAAAATCAGAAAGATAAAAATAAATTAAAAAACCACAAAATCAATTCTTTTCCTAAAGAATTGAACCAAAAAAATACAAAATACAAAAGTAATATTTTTCCTACAAGATTACACCAAAAATATTATTGTATATATCGTTTTTACGTACATATTATATTTTATTAAAAAAATAAAATAAATACAAAAATATTTTTGATATATTATTATATGTAAATAAGTATACGTAGATACGAACACTTAATATACCTACTTCCATAAGTATTGTCGAGGCAATACACCGTATTTGGGGGCGTTCCGGTCCTAAGTACGTGTATCGATCAAATTTAATTAAGGCACAATAGATAATTACTGCAATCTACTTGAACTTGAGAAAGAGGCCACTGTGTGGGGGGTATAAGGCGAGTATATTTCACATTTTAAAGAAGCAGGCTCTTAGGTGCTACGTGCCACCTCGTTTCTCCGCTTCCTTGTGGGTCTTTCAAAGGCGATAGTAGTGAGTGGTGTGCCACCAAAGTAGTACTACGTAGTAATATATTACTTTCTTGTGGATATTAATTATCGAACCTCGAGAAAGATAATCTCTTCTCTCTCAAAAGTCGACCGAGAGTTCCTCTCTCACTCCTCGAGTTTATTTACACGTGTACTCGCACACATGTAACCATACCACATTTGGTGTATTACTTCCTTCCCCGAAGAAGTGTTTAAACGTCGTTCACTTGTATATACATTCGGCCACCTTGTTACACATGGATACTCGTTCCATGTGGAAGATGTTGCATCCGACTTGTTCGACTTGTGGAGGTCCACATGATACTTATTTATGTGATCAAAACAATGACTATTATGGGGATGGATATGCTTATAATGGAACCGAGGACCGTAATCTTCAACCTAACCTTCACATGGACTATACTTATAATGATTGTATGGGATATTCCGGTTTTTCATCACAAAATCCACCATCATTTCATGATCAAACGTTTAGTGAGCCATACCAAAACCAAAGATTTTCAAATCATGAGGGTTTTCAAAATGATGATAATTTTCAAGGCTATAATCAAGAAACCTTTCATAATCAAGGATTTTCAAATAATGAAGGCTTTCAAAATGATGAAAAATTTCGATTCTATAATCAAGATACTTTTCAAAATCAAGGATTTTCACATTATGAGGGTTTTGAAAATGAAGGGAATTTTCAAGGTTATAATCATGAGAACTTTCATAATCAAGACTCTTTTCAAACCTATAATCCACCTAATTATGGAAATCCACCTCCACCCTATTATTTGACTTATTCATGTGAGTTTTGTGGAAAAGCACCCCATTATGGTTATGATTGTCAACCGAAGGATCCACCGTCCTATGTGTGACACCCCATTTGTTAAGATGGAATGCTACAGTAAATTATGGTGTGTCATCAAAGCATGCAAGGTAAATGTCTAAACATTCATGACCATAAATAGAAATACGAGAATCAAACATCGGTAGTCTAAGTAACTCACACACAAGCAATATTAAGTACTGTAGATGAAAGGACTAAACAATGTCCAAATGAAGTAAAGTATGAAAAGTAGGAATAAATGCATAAGGTAAAAGAGGCTGGGTTCGACAACGGGTTAGCCATGGCGACTATTGGTTCTACAACGGGTTCGACAATTGGAGTTTGTTCTTCAATCAAAGGCTCTTGATTTCCTTGACTTTGACGACGTTTACGAGCTCGTTTTGCTTGATTACGAGTTAGCATAAACTTGACGTAGAATGGGAGGTGAGCAAAGAAGATTCTTTTTGGGTGTTTTGTGAATTTTCAATTTTTTTGTGTTTTTTATTGTTTTTTAAAAAAAATTAGATTTTGTGTATCTTCGTAGACAACAATCTACCAAATCTCTCCTCGAATCAAACTCTTGATTAAAGAAGCCTCAAAAGAATGAAAACGATCACGTGGAGTTAACGCCTTCGAATGACTTTAGAACTTTGGTGAAAACCAAATTGTTCAAGAGGGTTTAATCACAAAGAAACCAAGCAAATATATATGATACGTAATAATACTTTGGGCGGCAAAACCCTCGATTAGCTTTCAATCTCAAAATACTCACAAGCAAGCGGGGAAACGAGGCGGCGCGAACCACTTAAGAGCCTTTTCCCTTAGGGTATATTTTATAATACCCGCCTTATACCCACCTTATATTTTGTATTTTTTCAAAATCGAGCTTCACGAAAGTATTTATCTATTTTTGCCTTTTTCTTTTTGTTTCAGATTCGAATACAATAATTAGGAGATCAAATCCCAATTAAGGTTGTGTTTGCAGACTTTTGGAGATATTTTGATTTTATTGTGATACTTAATACAATATAGTAATAATAATTTCACAAGAAAAACGAAAATAAATCGATAATACGTATTAGTAGAGTTCTACTAATACAAATACTATTTTTGGTTAATATTAAAAACAAAATGACAAATTAATCACGACACACCTCCCCGGCAGTGGCGCCAAAATGATTGTGGTAAAAATACGTCTTTTAGGAAAAAGAGGGTATATGAGCGATAAGTATTAAATACGACGGTTTAGGAAAACCGTGTACTAATAACCTAATTAAGTTCGTATCCCAAGGAGGTACATGTGTGTGACTAAAATGTAATGATATTTAAGATTAATATTGAGAAAGAAGGGGATGAGAAAATAGAATGACGGATACGTGAAAATTATTACTACGACGACTAAATTAAAAACCGTAAAAAGTGCCAAAATAAAAATAAATTCTAAAAATTCCCAAAAATCAAATTAAATAAACTAAGAGTTTACAAATGATCAAAACTTTTTCAAACCTTTTAATTAATTAAATATTAATTTTTAAATGCTATTTAAAGCCCTAAAAATCAAAATAAATATTAAAAGGCCCAAATAAAGATTTTTCACTTTGTAAACCTCTAAAATGATTAAATAAGAATAAAAACTGTTTTTATTAGTTTTTAAAAATAATTAAAACTATTTAAAATGATTAAAAACTATTAAAACCTTAAAATAATTCTAGAAATTAATAAAATGATGATAAAATTAATCTAAGAGTTGCAAAAATCCTACTTTAATGTATTTAACCTAAGAAAAATGTAAAAATTGCTAAAATGTAAAAATTGAAATTTAATAATAAAATAATATTAAAATAATATTAAAAATCTAAAAATTCTAAAAAATTCTAAAAACTTGCAAACTAGTTTATTTTAACCTAAGTAAACAGAAAATGAAAGTGAAATTACCAAAATACCCCTAATGGGTTGAAAATGAAAACAGTCCAATCTAATGTGCTTTTTGGCCCAAAAAGTTCAACAAGGCCCAAATGACCTAAAAAGCTCTATCTAACTCAAAATTTAATTCTGAACACAAAAGTCTGAAGGCCCAAAAGCTGGTTTTGAGCTTATCACAACTTATTGGTATAACAGCTTATCCTTATTGGGCCAATAAGCCCATTAAGCAATAAGCCAATGCCATAAGCTCATATTAGACACACAACCTTGTTTTGAGATGCCTAAGAGATCTGTGAAAAGAAATTTTGAAAAAGCAAACCCAATAAGCCAGAAATAAGCAAAGTAGAATTTCACTAAAGGACAAAATAGTTGGGTTAGAGTTCAAGGACGTTTTAGAAGCTCTGGTTTGTTGCAAAAGTTCACAAATAGCTTAACTAAGAATAATCAACAAAGAAAACCCCTAATAAGTCAAGTACAATAAGCTGTTTGAACCAATAGGCACTCTCTTAAAATAAGAAAAGTTGATTTCCTGGTGAAAAGCTCTTTTTAAGTTCTGGTTTCTTCCAGTTAAGCTTATGAGGTGAGATAATTGATGAAAAGTACAAAAATAAAGTTGTGGCACGTTTCAAAAAGCTGGAATAAATGATAAGCTCTTTTTGCCTTGGTCAACGAAATTCAACGCGTCCAAAAAGTTACCAAACTTGCAGGATTAGGTTATGAGATTGAAATAAGCTTGTTTGAAGCTGTTTTGTAGAAAGTATAGAGGTCTAGACCAATGGACTTAGCAAGACAGTGGTCTTACTATGCTTAATTTTGGCAAGAAAAGCACTATAAGCCAGTTAGCTTAATAGGCTTCAAATAAGCACACAACCAGTTTAAACAAGCAAATTAGCAGCCAATGAAGAGATAACAAGCAACACAATCCAAAAATCTTATGGGTGCAAGCAAATGTGGAGGTCAATTAGAGGTGGTCATTTGCTGATGCATTTGACCACTTCAGTGAACTTTGTAAGTTCCTAGCTTATCCAATAAGCTACCAATCAAAGAGACCAGATAGTGCAGAGATACACACCAATGAAAACTACTACCAAACCAAAATTAAACCCTTGAATCAAAGTTTTAAACAAATGGCAGCTTCTGATATGTTTGACCACAAACCAAATCCCTTTTGACAGATTTTTGATTACTTGTGCAAAACTTAGTTATAGATTTAGAAACCTTCCCAAATAGCTAAGACAGCTTAAAAACAACTATTACTGATCTATAAACCTTAAAAAACAAGGAGCAAAGGCCTTAAGGCCTTGCTCAACCAAACACCCCTTAAATCCTTCATTTTTTAATGATTTTAATTTGATTTCTAAATTTTCCCAAGTAACCTACCTTTTTTATGATTCCTACAAGTCTACTAGGTGACTACTAATAGAAATAAACTGAAAAATTGATCCTACAAACACAGGTACACAAAATCACATAGCAACTTTCACTTAACAGATTTTTAGATAAATTTGTTGAGTGGAATTTTAAAGAGAACACAAACCTATCCCCCACAACTTCCTAAGGGGATTCAGCTATGCTCCTTGGACCTTGTTCAACAGCTAGAACAAGACCAAGGTACTTGGACAATATCACACCCTAAAGGAGGATCAAAGGTTGATACCAAGGGCCTTCAATGGTTGATCTCCTTCCACAATGAACAAATAACCAAGCCAATGCTTCAATTCTTTCCTAAAGCCTGCTGGTAACAAGCTTTGATCAATCCTTGAAGCAGGGTTGGGTTTAGTAACAGATGTAATCAAAACAATGGGACAAACAATAATAGTGGCCTAATAAGCACTTTTTGAGTGCTTATAAAAGCTTTGTTATGTAAGACCAGTCCAAGCCCTTCAAGTATGAACAACTTGATGGACAAGACAACAGATCTACAACCTTATTATCCACAAACTCCAATAGTTGAAGCTATGAACAACAGGTCAATATGCTACCTCAGACCACTTTTGAAAACCAAATTTCAAAAGTGTACACTATCCTAGATTTGAAACCAAACCTCACACCTTAGATATGATGAACCTAAGATGGAAAGGAGTGTTTACAAACCCTAAGATCCAAAGTTCCTTGAAGAATCAAGAACTTAGAACCCTAAACGTTTTGATAGAAACTTGAAAATATTTTTGTGAAAATTTTTAAATCCGTGGCCAAAACAAACCACATACAAACATTAACAATGATAATGGAACTCAAATTCTAGCACCTAAACAACAACTTCAATCTCATAAAAAGGAATTACACTTGAACTTTTCAAAAACCAACTTTTATTAAAACTTGAAAGGAAATACAATTTAGGATGCTAGAAAATGGAACAAAGGGGTAATCCACAACTTGGGCCTCCTTTTATAGGCAATAACCAGGGTTTACAAATGCTGAAATATGAAAATTACAAGTGTTGATCTTCCTAAAATGCCCTTGATGTCTTGACGCATTTTTGTGCCTTGTAGAATCTTCCATTTGATCTTAACCGTTTAAATGGAGCTTGGAGGCTACGTATAGCAAAAGAGTGGTTAAGATTTGGCCACTTGTCACATGTTGAGGTTACATGGTCGGCGGATGTGACGTGATTGGTTGAGTGGGGTCCAAGAATGAATGGAGGAATGATTTGAGTGTGATGGGTGAAGCGTGTGGGTGAGATGATCGTGTGGGGAGAGTTAATTGGGAAATTACCTTGGGTAAGAGTAAATTTGTAACTGGGTTAGGGGACGGTGAATAGTAAAGTTTTTTATCCTAAACACGTGAACAGTGCATGTTTAGCGCGTGTTTTTAGGATTTAAACTTTGAGATATGGCAAAAGTAACCCCCCCCCCCCCTCTTTTCTCTTCTTTTGGTTTTGGCTGGTTTAACTTTTACAAAAGAAATTCCTTTTTTATCAAAGTTTTAACTTTGATACTTTGGACACCAAACTTTGTATAAAAGTTATCAAGGGTTGTTTTTGTAACTTTCTTGATTCTTTAGGGGCTGATCTTGGACATTTCTCATCTTTGAAGGTCTTCATTAGATATTTGACTTCATGAGGGACCATTGTTGATAATTTAGAAATGTTGAGGGACTAAACTTGCCAAATCTTCAAAGTTGAAGGACCTTTTGTAATTTTGACAAACTTAAGGGACCAAACTTGTAATTATGTATATACAAGGGTATTAAGTGTCATTTCTTCATAGATGAGGGATCAATCTTGTACATATTCAAGTCTTCAAGGGTTTTTCTTTGAGAAATCCATAACTAGGGCCTGGTTCATTGTATGGCTTCGTTTCTCGTGTCTGTTTTTCCTTGTTTCTTGATATCTTTTGTCTTTTCCACGATATCCATACCTAAAATACACAAGTAACAAACACAAGCATATATATGGTATTTTTATGACATTTTATGCATTTAGAGCCCGAAAAGAACGATGAGATCATGTATAAATGCCATCTCATCACTCCCCCATACTAAGTCATTGCCGTGCCCTCACGCAATGCTAGAATAAAGTATCTAAGCATCACCAAAATTCAATTTTATTACCCTTTATTGAAAAGTATAAAACTTGCAACAATACTACGAAGATGTGTAAAGTCATAATGTATGATTTTCATCACGAGTGTGACTTTTAAGGTCAATGAATGGAAATAAGTGAATGTCCCATAGAGTAAAGTTCGTCATCCTTGATTGTCATACATTCCATGCTAACTGCAAAAACGAGATCATTGTTGGTACAAGTCACAATGCTAACACTACTCATACGTCCAAATTGTGTAATACTTTTTCTCCCCGCAATCCTAGTTATTATGAAAGGAAATGGGTTTCTAGAATTTTTTAACTATTTGTCATGGATCATAAGTGATTCATATTGACTTATTTGAGTATTTATTAGTCCAAAAGTAAAGTAGCACGATTTAATCGATAGTTAGCCGAAGGACAAAATCTTTTAATACGGCTTCTCGTGTATCTCCTTAAGTTCATACCTTGGCATAACTCGTTTCACGATTTGAGACCTTTCTCGGACCGATATTTGGCATGTACTTCATACTTCAAATCTTGGGAAGACGTTCTTGAAATTATGGTCTTCTCTTCATATGTTGGAATTTCTTCACTTGACGTTTTTTGAGAGATTCTTCATACTTGGACCACGACTTCATCATTTTTCTTTAATCTTTATTTTGAACTTTGATATACAACGATCCGCCTCCTTTTAGGACTTGGATATATTTATCCTCATACCTTGTAAGGGTCTTTTTGGATAGAATTTCTCCATGATCTTTAGGGGAGTAATTGCTTTTCGTCGTGTGTCTCGATCCTTCATATTGATTTAGGAACAATGATACTTCACATCATCTTGGATCTTTAGCAACAAAATAGAGCTCCTCATGCCTTGTTAGGGCCTTTTTGGATCTTCACCAATCTTTTCATCCCGCTTCAATAAGTTATGCCTTGGCTATGAACTCTATTCAACCCCGAGCAACTTTTAAACGATCTTGTGCTAGAAGCTAAGTAACCTTTCAAATCGTACGACCTTACTTATTGCAATTATTTTTATTCCTATTGCATTGATCTTATGGGAGAAAAAACCACAATTAAAAACATATGAGTTTTTGAAAGAACATTTTCATGTTCTACATTTAGCATGATCACTTGTCTAACTCTATCATCTCTCGTTCTTCACTAATTAAAGACACTCGTGAATACTTAGCCATGCAAGTCAAAATTAAGCCAAATTTGGATTAGCTTTCATTAAGACTATATCAAATCGAAGTTTTGGGTTTTCAAGCCACCTATAGGATCTTGCACTTTCTTGGACTTTTTCAAGTTTAGAGAATGCATTTTATAGTTCCCTTGATAAGTGACTTTCTAGGATCAATTATAGGAACTTGCGAAAAGTTCTTGTTCTTAACCCGAATGAGCTAAGACTTTCGCGTTTTAAAGTTCCCTATATAAAATTCTAGCAAAAATTGAATTGAGCGGGTTAAGGAATGTAAAGGGCTCCAAATGCCCATCAAGTCAAAAATTAGCTCTTATTCTACCCATCGGAAAATATACATTCGTGTCTTAAAAACGCTTATGAAAACTAAGAAAAAATTTAAAATTTGGCCATTTTTAGCCTTATTATCAACAAAACAAAACAAAACTTTGAAAGTTGGAAAACGTGAGGGCGTAGCAAAGCAAGTATGTATTCACCCCCCACCCCCCATACTAAAATTAAACATTGTCCTCATTGTTTCGAGTCTAAAGGTGGAGCACCCCCATACTAGAGACGAAGAATCGAATGCTTAGGATCTAGCATGGAAAGGGTGATTAACAATATATCTAAAGCCGTTTATTAATTATGCTAAAAGATAATAGTTAGAACAATAAAGGATATGTCATGGATTCGTGAAAAACTCTTCAAGAAAACGATCGAGGCTCACGTAAACGAACACGAGAGTCTTCAATCTTGTGATTATGATGATCGAGATAACACATTCACAAACAACCACGAGACAACGAGTTGGAAGGGCACAAATCCCCTCTTTTTATTTATTAGAAAGCATAAAAGGATAAGCATGGGATCTCCCCCACGAGGCACCTCGTTTTTTATTACCGAGTCATGAGCTCGAGTCGATCCCCTCAATGCTAATTATCATTGGGAAAGGTGACTTGGTCAAGGTCGTCCAACGAAGGAACTTCCCCACCAAAGTAGTGCTTAAGCCTATGTCCATTCACCTTGAAGTTAGGACCATCATTTTGAGCAAGCTCGATGTTCCCATAAGGAAACACTTGTGTAATGGTGAAAGGACCCGACCAACGAGATTTCAATTTCCCGGAAAATATCTTTAATCGAGAGTTAAAAAGTAACACTTGATCACCAACGTTAAAAACCCGGTTTTTAATCTTTGCATCATGAAACTTTTTAGTCTTTTCTTTGAAAATCAATGAATTTTCATAAGCATTATCTCTTAATTCATCCAATTCATTCAATTTTATTTTCCGGTGATCTCCCGCGGTCTTTAAATCAAAATTTACATGCTTAAGGGCCCAATATGTCTTATGCTCCAATTCAATGGGAAAATGACAATTCTTTCCATAAACCAAGTTATATGGAGTACAACCGATAGGTGTCTTATAAGCGGTCCTAAAGGCTCATAAAGCGTCATCGAGTTTGTCGGACCATGAAGCACGGTTTTCTCCAATCGACCTCTCAAAAATCCTATTCAAAGCTCGGTTTGAAACATCGACTTGCCAACTCGTTTGCGGGTGATAAGCCGTAGAAAGACGATAAGTAACTCCATATTTCTTTAAGACCTTCTCGAATTTGTCATTACAAAAATGGGTTCCACGATCGCTTATAATAGCACGAGGGGTTCCAAACCGAGAGAATAGTTGCTTCAAAAACTTCACTACCACACGAGCATCATTAGTAGGTAAAGCCTTAGCTTCCACCCACTTAGAAAGGTAGTCGACAGCCACGAGGATATACTTGTTACCATGAGACGATTGGAACGGCCCCATAAAGTCTATGCCCCAAATGTCGAAAATCTCACACACTTGAATTATATTTTGCGGCATTTCATCACATTGAGACGATTTTCCTTGACGTTGGCACGAATCACACGACTTCACAAGTGCGTGTGCATCACGATAGATAGTAGGCCAAAAGAAGCCGACATCGAACACTTTCTTAGCCGTGAGATTAGCACCGTGGTAACCACCCGTGGGTCCCTCGTGACAAGCTCTAAGGATGTTAGAAGCTTCGGTACCAAAAACACAACGTCCAATGAGTTGATCCGCACAAACCCAAAAGAGATAAGGGTCGTCCCAAAAATAGAACTTGACGTCACGAAAGAATTTTCTCTTTTGTTGTGTCGTCATACCCTTGATTATGAAATTCCCCTCATGGTAATTTGCAATGTCGGCAAACCATGGGGTGGTGTCTTTAGAATTCACTACACCGAGAGTCTCAAGAGGAAATGTTTCGGTAATTTCCTTTTTCTCAAAAACATCTTTGTGAGGATCTTCTAGACGAGAGAGATGATCGGTCGCTAGATTCTCGGCTCCTTTTTTGTCAAGCACGGTGACATCAAATTCTTGGTGGAGGAGCATCCAACGAAGCAATCTCGGCTTAGCATCTTGCTTAGCTAAGAGATACTTGATAGCCGAATGGTCGGTATACACGATGCTTTTAGTCAAGACGAGATAAGGTCGGAATTTCTCAAAAGCATAGACCACGGCAAGGAATTCCTTTTCCGTTGTTTTGTACTTTAATTGAGCCTCGGTCATCATCTTACTAGCATAATGGATAGGACGGAAATGCTTTTCATAACGTTGTCCTAAAACGGCCCCTATAGCATAATCACTTGCATCGCACATGAATTCAAAGGGTAATTCCCAATTAGGAGCAACAAAAATGGAAGCTTTGGTAAGTTTCCTTTTAAGAGTTTCGAAAGCTCTAACACAATCCTCATTAAAGTTAAAAGGAGCATCCTTCTCGAGAAGGTGTGTCATAGGTCGAGAGATTTTCGAAAAGTCCTTGATGAAACGACGATAAAAGCCCGCGTGGCCTAGGAAACTCCTAACTCCCTTAACCGTTTTGGGATAAGGTAACTTGGCGATGACGTCTACCTTAGCTTTGTCGACCTCAATCCTCGCTTTCGAGACCTTATGTCCTAAGACGATTCCTTGTTTACACATAAAATGACATTTTTCCCAATTAAGCACAAGGTTGGTTTCTTCACAACGTTTTAACATTTGCTCGAGATTTGATAAACACGACGTGAACGAATTGCCAAACACCGAAAAGTCATCCATAAACACTTCCATTGACTTCTCGATCATATAGTGAAAAATAGCCATCATACACCATTGAAACGTACCCGGTGCATTGTAAAGTCCGAAAGGCATCCTACGATAAGCAAACGTTCCATAAGGACACTTAAACGTAGTTTTCTCTTGATCACGAGGGTCGATAGGGATTTGAAAGTAACCGGAAAAACCATCTAAAAAGCAATATAATTCATTTCCCGCGAGTCGCTCCAACATTTGATCCATGAAGGGCAAAGGAAAGTGGTCTTTACGAGTGGCGTCATTTAACTTTTGGTAGTCAATACACACCCTCCAACCGGTCACAACACGAGTGGGAATTAACTCGTTGTTTTCATTAGGCACAACGGTCATTCCTCCCTTTTTAGGGACACAATGGATTGGGCTCACCCATGGGCTATCGGAGATAGGATAAATCATTCCCGCGTCAAGGAGTTTTAAGACTTCCTTTTTTATGACATCGTGAATTTTAGGGTTTACCCTTCTTTGACTTTGAATTGCGGGTTTGTAGTCCTCCTCCATTAAAATCTTGTGAGTACAAAATTTTGGGTCAATACCCTTAATGTCGGAAATTTTCCACGCAATTGCTCCTTTATGAGATTTAAGAACTTTCAAGAGCGCGTTTTGTTCATCATTAGCAAGACCTTTTGAAATAATAACCGGCAACTTGTCATCACCTTCCAACAATGCGTATTCAATGTGAGATGGAAGATCTTTCAATTCAAGGATAGGTGGTTCCTTGATTGAAGATTTTTGCTCAACACTCATAACTTCCATCGGCGGAAGAAATGGTGGAATAGAAGTATCATTACCAATAATCACCTCATCTTCATTGTCGATTTCATTTGAAGTAAAATCTCCTCCTTGGAATGGAATGAGATTTGGTGTAGAAATAGCAAGAATCGGATCCAAAATAGTGGGATTGCCACTTGACGAGCTATCAGAAAAACCTAACACTTCTTGTGAAAACTCATCGCAAACCACATCAACTAAGTCGATGTGATTGATGGTAGCGATTGCATAAACATGAGAAGGTTTCGTGTTTTGAGTAGCGTTTATAACAAGTTCCTCTTCGTTGAATCTCAAAGTAATAGTTCTTGCATGAACATCGATAAGCGATCTCGAGGTGTCTAAAAATGGATGACCTAAAATTAGAGGAACTTGAGGATCCGCGGGGATGTCAACTACTATAAAATCAACGGGATAGTAGAACTTCCCCACTTTCACGAAAACATCCTCGGCTACTCCACATGCTAAAATCGTAGAATGATCGGCCATCTCAATATACATGTTCAAAGGAGTAAGAGCCGGAAGCGAAAGCGATTTCCAAATGGAAAATGGCATCAAATTAATGCTCGCACCAAGATCTGGCAAGGCGTGGCATTCTTCCATATCTTGTATATCACAAGGAATGAGAAACTTCCCAGGGTCACCAACTTTTTCCGGTATGTGGTTAAGATAAACCGAAGAATAATTAGCAAGCTTTGAAAGCTTTTCCTTATCATTCATCATACTTTTGAAAGTGGAAGCGAAACGAGGCATATATAACAACGCGTCGGCTAAACTTATATCAAAAGGAACTTGTTGAAACATTTTAATAAAAAGATCGATTTGTTGTTTGTTGCGTTCTTGCAATTTCTCTTTGTTTCGTCTCGAAGGGTAAGGTAAGGGTGGTGTGGGTTGGACATTAGGCAACGGCCTTGGAATCTCGGGTTCCATGATTAGTATTGGTTCAACCATAGGTGTGGTATGAGCGGTACTTCATGGGCTTGTGATATGCTCCTTTTCGACCATCACCTCGGGTCTTTCTCGATTTCCTTCTCCGTAGAAGTACTTGGACGAGAGATTGGTTCTTTGAAATTTTTACCACTACGTGTAGTAATAACCTTCATTTCTCCCTTCGGGTTTTCAATGGTATCACTGGGAAGACCACCCGAGGAAGAGGGTTTACACATGATTGCTTCAAACATTTTTGCCATTCGGTCTTCAAATTTTGATTGCCTAGCATCCGCTTTTAACAATTCTTGCTTAATCTCATGTTGTCCTTGTTCCATCTTTTGTTGATTTTGTTGAAGACGTTAAACGTTTCCTTCCATTTTATTAGCATGAGTCTTGAGTTCGTTTTTAAGCTCGTTTTTCAACTCGGATCTTAAGCTAATCATCTTACGTTGCATATTATCAAATTTAGCATCGTTTGCTTTAGCATAATTCAAAAATTCTCCTTGAAGATTTTTGGTGTGATCATTTTGAAAACCTTGTGTAGTAGTTTGAAAATCACGGTTTTGGCTTTGATTTGAAACTTGTCCATTCCCACTTTGATAATTCCCTTTGTTGTAATTACGTGAATTGCCTTGATAACCACCATTTTGATTGTTGTTTCGATAGTTGTTAGCATTTTGATTTGGTGGAGCTTGATTTGGGCGGGAACCTTGGCCGTTTTGGTTGTAAGTTCCCATTGCTACGTAAGCACTCGAAGTGTTACCACCGGCGGTAATGCACTCGGAAAGATCATGAGCTCCACCACAAGATAAACAACTCTTTTCAACCGCTTTAACCGATGCGGAATTCAAAGCATCTTGTGCTTTCCGATGTGTCATAAGCGTCGAAAACCTATCGAAAAACCGATTTTCCTCATTTGCTTCATCATGTAAGGCATTAATGTGACGAGAAGATGACGACGATGACGAACCCATATTGGCAACACTCGGTGTGTTACGAGGGTTATAAACCTTAGATCTATTCTCGATAATCTTTAAAGCTTCATCGGTCGTTTTGCACAAAAATTACCACCCGCGGCGGCATTCAAATAATCTCGTTCATGATCATTAAGCCCATTATAAAAAGTATCAATTTGATGCAATTCCGAAAAATCATGGTGTAGACATTCATGTAACATTTCCTTAAATCGTTCCCATGCCATTGAAAAACTTTCATTATTACGTTGTGTAAACCTTGAAATCTCATTTTTCAAATGTGTTGTTTTAGATGGTGGAACTTTCATTATTACGTTCTGTAAACCTTGAAATCTCATTTTTCAAATGTGTTGTTTTAGATGGTGGAAAAAATTGGTTCACAAACTTAGAGAAGAGATCACCCCATGTCAAAATCAAATTTGGCGGTTCTTTCTCGAGCCAAATTTTTGCGGGTCCATCCAACGAGTATGGAAACAACATCATCTTAATGGCGTCATGTGGAACATCCTTAAACTTGCTTGTTGCGGTGAGACGATTAAAATTCCTTATGTGGTAATGCGGGTTGTCTTTCTCATGACCTCTAAACTTATTTGCTTGCAACATCGACATTAAACCCGTCTTAATCTCGAAATTCTACGCAAGGATGACGGGAATCACAATAGCTTCTCCAAAACCCTCAGTGGTTACTTGAAGCAACTCCATCATAGTACGATTAGCCATGGCGACTATTGGTTCTACAACGGGTTCGACAATTGGAGTTTGTTCTTCAATCAAAGGCTCTTGATTTCCTTGACTTTGACGACGTTTACGAGCTCGTTTTGCTTGATTACGAGTTAGCATAAACTTGACGTAGAATGGGAGGTGAACAAAGACGATTCTTTTGGGTGTTTTGTGAATTTTCAATTTTTTTGTGTTTTTGATTGTTTTTAAATTTTTTTTGGATTTTGTGTATCTTCGTAGACAACAATCTACCAAATCTCTCCTCGAATCAAACTCTTGATTAAAGAAGCCTCAAAAGAATGAAAACGGTCACGTGGAGTGAACGCCTTCGAATGACTTTAGAACTTTGGTGAAAACCAAATTGTTCAAGAGGGTTTAATCACAAAGAAACCAAGAAAATATATATGATACGTAATAATACTTTGGGCGGCAAAACCCGCGATTAGCTTTCAATATCAAAATACTCACAAGCAAACGGGGAAACGAGGCGGCGCGAAGCACTTAAGAGCCTTTTTCCTTAGGGTATATTTTATAATACCCGCCTTATACCCACCTTATAGTTTGTATTTTTTTTAAATCGAGCTTCACGAAAGTATTTATCTATTTTTGCCTTTTTCTTTTTGTTTGAGATTCGAATACAATAATTAGGAGATCAAATCCCAATTAAGGTTGTGTTTTCACACTTTTGGAGATATTTTGATTTTCTTGTGATACTTAATACAATATAGTAATAATAATTTCACAAGAAAAACGAAAAAAAACCGATAATACGTATTAGTAGAGTTCTACTAATACAAATACTATTTTTGGTTAATATTAAAAACAAAATGACAAATTAATCACGACACACCTCCCCGGCAGCGACGCCAAAATGATTGTGGTAAAAATACGTCTTTTAGGAAAACGAGCGTATATGAGCGATAAGTTTTAAATACGAGGGTTTAGGAAAACCGTGTACTAATGACCCAATTAAGTTCGTTTCCCAAGGAGGTATATGTGTGTGACTATAATGTAATTATATTTGAGATTAAAATTGAGAAAGAAGGGGATGAGAAGATAGAATGACGGATACGTGAAAATTATTATTACGACGACTAAATTAAAAACCGTAAAAAGTGCCAAAATAAAAATAAATTCTAAAAATTCCTAAAAAAATACCAAAAATCAAATTAAATAAACTAAGAGTTTACTAATGATCAAAACTTTTTCAAACCTTTTAATTAATTAAATATTAATTTTTAAATGCTAATTAAAGCCCTAAAAATCAAAATAATTAAAAAAGCCCAAATAATAATTTTTCACTTTCTAAACCTCTAAAATGAGTAAATAAGAATAAAAACTATTTTTGTAAATTTTTAAACTAATTAAAACTATTTAAAATGATTAAAACTATTAAAACCTTAAAATAATTCTAGAAATTAAGAAAATGATGATAAAATTAATCTAAGAGTTGTAAAAATCCTATTTTAATTTATTTAACCTAAGAAAAATGTAAAAAGTGCTAAAATGTGAAAAATGAAATTTAATAATAAAATAATATTAAAAATCCAAAAATTATAAAAAATTCTAAAAACTTGCAAACTAGTTTATTTTAACCTAAATAAACAGAAAATGAAAGTGAAATTACCAAAATACCCCTAATGGTCCCCCAAATGGGTTGAAAATGAAAACAGTCCAATCTAATGGGCTTTTTGGCCCAAAAAGTTCAACAAGGCCCAAATGACCTGAAAAAGCCCTCTCTGACTCAAAATTTAATTCTTAACACAAAATTCTGAAGGCCCAAAAGTTGGTTTTGAGCGTACCACAGCTTATTGGTATAACAACTAATCCTTATTGGGCCAATAAGCCCATTAAGCAATAAGCCAATGCCATAAGCTCAGATTAGACACACAACCTTCTTTTGAGATGCCTAAGAGATCTGTGAAAAGAAATTTTGAAAAAGCAAACCCAATAAGCTAAAAATAAGCAAATTAGAATTTCACTAAAGGACAAAATAGTCGGGTTAGAGTTCAAGGACGTTTCAGAAGCTCTGGTTTGTTGCAAAAGTTCAAAAATAGCTTAACTAAGAATAATCAACAAAGAAAACCCTAATAAGTCAAGTACAATAAGCTGTGTGAACTAATAAGCACTCTCTTAAAATAAGAAAAGTTGATTTCCTGGTGAAAAGCTCTTTTTAAGTTCTGTTTTCTTCCAGTTAAGCTTATGAGGTGAGATAATTGATGAAAAGTACAAAAATAAAGTTGTAGCACGTTTCAAAAAGCTGGAATAACTGATAAGCTCTTTTTGCCTTGGTCAACAAAAGTCAACGCATCCAAAAAGTTACCAAACTTGTAGGATTAGGTTATGAGATGGAAATAAGCTTGTTTGAAGCTGTTCTGGAGAAAGTCTAGAGGTCTAGACCAATGGACTTAGCAAGACAGTGGTCTTACTATGCTTAATTTTGGTAAGAAAAGCACTATAAGCCAGTTAGCTTAATAGGCTTCAAATAAGTACACAACTAGTTTAAACAAGCAAATTAGCAGCCAATGAAGAGATAACAAGCAACACAATCCAAAAATATTATGGGTGCAAGCAAATGTGGAGGTCAATTAGAGTGGTCATTTGCTGATGCATTTGACCACTTCAGTGAACTTTGTAAGCTCCTAGCTTATCCAATAAGCTACCAATCAAAGCGACCAGATAATGCAGAGATACACACCAATGAAAACTACTACCAAACCAAAATTCAACCCTTGAATCAAAGTTTTAAACAAATGGCAGCTTCTGATATGTTTGACCACAAACTAAATCCCTTTTGACAGATTTTTTATTACTTGTGCAAAACTTAGTTATAGATTTAGAAACCTTCCCAAATAGCTAAGACAGCTTAAAAACAACTATTACTGATCTACAAACCTTAAAAAACAAGGAGCAAAGGCCTTAAGGCCTTGCTCAACCAAACACCCCTTAAATCCTTCTTTTTTTAATGATTTTAATTTGATTTCCAAATTTTCCCAAGTAACCTACCTTTTTATGATTCCTATAAGTCTACTAGGTGACTACTAATAGAAATAAACTGAAAAATTGATCCTACAAACACAAGTACACAAAATCACATAGCAACTTTCACTTAACAGATTTTTAGATAAATTTGTTGAGTGGGATTTTAAAGAGAACACAAATCTATCCCCCCACAACTTCCTAAGGGGATTCATCTATGCTCCTTGGACCTTGTTCAACAGCTAGAACAAGACCAAGGTACTTGGACAATATCACACCCTAAAGGAGGATCAAAGGTTGATCCCAAGGTCCTTCAATGGTTGATCTCCTTCCATAATGAACAAATAACCAAGCCAATGCTTCAATTCTTTCCTAAAGCCTGCTGGTAACAAGCTTTGATCAATCCTTGAAGCAGGGTTGGGGTTAGTAACAGATTTAATCAAAACAATGGGACAAACAATAACAGTGGCCTAATAAGCACTATTTGAGTGCTTATAAAAGCTTTGTTATGTAAGACCAGTCCAAGCCCTTCAAGTATGAACAACTTGATGGGCAAGACAACAGATCTACAACCTTATTATCCACAAACTCCAATAGTTAAAGCTATGAACAACAGGTTAATATGCTACCTCAGACCACTTTTGAAAACCAAATTTCAAAAGTGTACACTATCCTAGATTTGAAACCAAACCTCACACCTTAGATATGATGAACCAAAGATGGAAAGGAGTGTCTACAAACCCTAAGATCCAAAGTTCCTTGAAGAATCAAGAACTTAGAACCCTAAACGTTTTGATAGAAACTTGAAAATATTTTTGTGGAAATTTTCAAATCCTAACCAAACAAATCAGTGGCCAAAACAAACCACATACAAACATTAACAATGATAATGGAACTCAAATTCTAGCACCTAAACAACAACTTCAATCTCATAAAAAGGAATTACACTTGAACTTTTCAAAAACCAACTTTTATTAAAACTTGAAAGGAAATACAATTTAGGATGCTGGAAAATGGAACAAAGGGGTACTCCATAACTTAGGCCTCCTTTTATAGGCAATAACTAGGGTTCACAAATGCTGAAATATGAAAATTACAAGTGTTGATCTTCCTAAAATGACCTTGATGTCTTGGCGCGTTTTTGTGCCTTGTAGAATCTTCCATTTGATCTTAACCGTTTAAATGGTGCTTGGAGGCTTCGTTTAGCAAAAGATTGGTTAAGATTTGGCCACTTGTCACATGTTGAGGTTACATGGTTGGTGGATGTGACGTGATTGGTTGAGTGGGGTCCAAGAATGAGTGGAGGAATGATTTGAGTGTGATGGGTGAAGCGTGTGGGTGAGGTGATTGTGTGGGGAGAGTTAATTGGGAAATTACCTTGGGTAAGAGTAAATTTGTAACTGGGTTAGGGGACGGTAAATAGTAAAGTTTTTGATCCTAAACACGTGAACAGTGCATGTTTAACGCGTGTTTTTAGGATTTGAACTTTGAGATATGGCAAAAGTAACCCCTCTTTTCTCTTCTATTGGTTTTGGCTGGTTTAACTTTTATAAAAGAAATTCCTTTTTTATCAAAGTTTTAACTTTGATACTTTGGACACCAAACTTTGTATAAAAGTTATCAAGGGTTGTTTTTGTAACTTTCTTGATTCTTTAGGGGCTGATCTTGGACATTTCTCATATTTGAAGGTCTTCATTGGATCTTTGACTTCATGAGGGACCATTGTTGATAATTTAGAATTGTTGAGGGACTAAACTTGCCAAATCTTCAAAGTTGAAGGACCTTTTTGTAATTTTGACAAACTTAAGGGACCAAACTTGTAATTATGAATATACAAGGGTATTAAGTGTCATTTCTTCATAGATGAGGGATCAGTCTTATACATCTTCAAGTCTTCAAGGGTTTTTCTTTGAGAAATCCATAACTAGGGCCCGGTTCATTGTACGGCTTGGTTTCTCGTGTCCGTTTTTCCTTTATTTCTTGATATCTTTTGTCTTTTCCACGATATCCATACCTAAAATACACAAGTAACAAACACAAGCATATATATGGTATTTTTATCTCATTTTATGCATTTAAAGCCCGAAAAGAATGATGAGATCATGTATAAATGCCATCTCATCAGGTAACTAATAAAACATAAGCATTTAATCTGTAACTACTGGGGAAAATAATTGGCTGCATATGGGAAATCCTAATAAAGTAAGAGGTTGTCCTTACTGAAGGAAGGGAAATCCGTACCTTGTGTCCAGTAGAAGCTAACGAAAACGCTGAAGAAACTACTCCGCCTTGACGGATAATACTACATAAGAATGAGAACGTGTATGAGTTGTCTGAATTACATGTGTTTTGCTGGTTCTATGTGTTATTAGCTTGTTATAGTTATTCTGTCATGTTTTAGTGTGTTACTGTGTTATCTGTAGTTATACTGATGTTCTGTTGTATATTATTCATGTAATAGTGTATTATAATACTTGTATTGTAATACTAAGTAACTTTCTAAAAATAGAAGGTTTCCATAAATAGTAAGTTTCTAAAAATAGAAAGTTTCCAAAAATAGTAAGTTTCCATAATTAGAAATAAGCTGGATTATTAATAATAAGTAAAGTTTAATTAGTATAATACAAGTCATGGTTATAGCTTATTAATTAAATAACTTAGTTAATTTAATTAAACCATATATTATAAGAATTTAATTAAAATACATATTTTAATTAAATTAAGCTAAGTAAAATACTTTAAGTTATACACGAAATATTAATTTTAATATTTAACCTAAGTCATGAATTTAATTAAATTAGAAGTCTAGTAATTAATTTAATTAAACATATTTTCTGATTTTAATATTTTTCCCGAATCCTGAACCCGCGTTTTAAAAATTAACCCGAGCCCAAAACCCGGGGTCACATATAAGCCGAGCCAGACACCCTACCAGTGGCAAGACTGGCTAACCCGGTTGCCACTAGTGGCTCACTGTTGGCCACCGGTTCACACCGGTTCAACCCGGTTCCCCCTACTTGCTTTGTTCGGTTCCCACAGTTAGCCAAAAAGCCCCACCGAGACCCTATAGGTCTCGATTGGCACTCGATCTAAACCAAAACCCTACCCCGACGTGCGGTCGGGGTTTTCTTGTGTTGTCCGAGCCAAGACCAACCAAGCTGAGACCCCTTGTGGTCTCGGTGGTGGTGATGAAGACAAGCCGAGACCCCTAATGGTCTCGGTTGTGCCTCGGTCGAACCAAAAACCACACCAAACACCCCCTTAATCATATATTTATTAATCCCACATGTTTATTTACTTGTTTTTAAGATTAATTAAATAAGAGCATGAATTCTATAAGAATTTAAAAAGAAAAGGAAGTGTTTTGATTTACCGAACACGTGGAAGAAAGGATTAGATCACGATCACGTACACTTAATTAATCAATAACCAAAATCGTCCGGTTTCTCCTTTTTGTTTGAGGTGGTCGGCGGCAAGAGAGGCAAGGAGGAGGCAATGAGAATTTTTTTTGTAAACCTAAATTATGTTTAAGGTTTCCTGTGTTTTAACATGGATTTTAAGTTAGGTCATGGGCCAAAGCCCATCTTTTCCTTCCTCTTTGTCTTAGCCGCGGCATATAGGGCCCACGTGGGGAGACCCGTAGTTTTCCCGAGTTAAATTATTTACGTGATAGTTCATGTTTAATTATCGTGATTTTTATATGTCGTGTACTTAACACATTTATAATATATACGTAACTGCATGTTATTAAATATCATGATACGTGAATTATATTATAAATGGAAAGTTTTAATTTTACTGTATTTTTGTATGTTTACTGTTCATGTGTACTGTTCATGGCATTTTAATTCGGATTTTACAACTCTTCCCCTCTAAAATAACAATTCGTCCTCGAATTGGAGAAACATAAACTGAAAGAAAACATACCCGAATTAGAACTGGAAATGAGGGTAAGAAGTCCGTATAGACTCCTCTGTCTCCCAAGTGGCTTCCCGCTCAGGATGATCCCTCCAGAGGATTTTGACGAAAGGGATCGTCTTCCTCCGCATGACACGATCTTGTCGTTTAAGAACTCTCTCGGGTTCTTCGACATATGTTATATCCTCTCGAATCTGATCAAGCGGATACTGGACAACATGAACTGGATGATAGTTGTATCCTCTGAGTAAGGACACATAGAACATGTTGTGAACGTGTGATAGCTGAGGCGGTAACGCTTAACGATATGACACTTCACCAACGCGTTCTATGATGTCAAACGGTCTGATGAAGCGAGGACTGAGCTTCCCTCTAATTCCAAAACGTTTAACTCCTCGTGCAGGTGATACCTTGACGAAAACGTGATCACCTACGTTGAAAGATACATCTCTACGACGTTTATCAGCTTAGCTCTTCTGACGAGCACGAGCTTCCTGAAGCTTCGCCTTGGCGACAACGACCTTCTCATTAGTAACCTCAATCATCTCTGGATCTTAAAGCAGTCGCTCGCCCACCTGATCCCAGCAGATTGGGGCGCGACACTTTCTACCGTACAACATCTCAAAAGGAGCACACTTGATACTAGCGTGCCAGCTGTTGTTGTATGCAAACTCCACTAGAAAGATATAATCATCCCAGCTTCCTGACCACTCTAAAGCACATGCCTGAAGCATATCCTCCAATGTCTGAATGGTACGTTCCGACTGTCCGTCCGAGAATGAAAGGCAGTGCTGAGCTTAAGTTTGGTGCCCCAAGCTTTCTGCAGACTCTGCCAGAAACGCGTTGTGAAACGGGGATCTCTGTCAAAGATGATTTTTGATGGAGTACCATGCAGTCTCATGATCTCCTTCTGAAAAGTGTCTGCTAAATTGCTGATCGGATGCTCCTTGCGGATCGACAGAAAATGAGCAGATTTAGTCAACCTATCAACAATAACCTAGATAGCGTCGTTCTTCTTCTGAGTCACAGGAAGACCAGTAACAAAATCCATGGCGATTTTGTCCCATTTCCATGCTGGAATATCTAGTTGTTGTAGTAACCCACTAGCTCTCTGGTGTTCGATCTTAACCTGCTGGCAGATCATACATTTAAAAACGAAGGTAGCATCATCCTGCTTCATACCACTCCACCAAAAGTGTTGCTTGATGTCATGGTACATCTTGGTAGAACCAGGATGTATGGTAAATGGAGAGTTGTGAGCTTAAGTCACCACAGCTTCCCTGAGTGTAGAGTCATCAGGAACGACTAGTCTAGTGCCCTGCCATAAGATACCCTCGTTGTCAACACGAAACTCCATCTGCTGATCAAGGTTCTGAATGATAGCCCAAATCTCACTATCGTCCTTCTGAGCTTCCTTGATCCTAGAATTTAAGTCTGGTTCCACTCTAAGATTAGCCCAGTAACCGTGTTGTCCTCGTACACAAAGCTCAATATTAGTCATCTCTAGGTCACGAATGATCTCCTTTGCAATCCAGATGCCAGCAATCATACCCGACCTTCTGCTTAGAGCATCTGCCACCACATTCGCCTTATCAGGATGGTACTGAATGTTGGTGTTGTAGTCCTTCAACAGCTCTAACCATCTCCTCTGTCTCATGTTCAGCTCCTTCTGGGTGAAGATGTACTTGAAACTCTTGTGATCGGTGAATATGTCACATGATTCACCATACAAATAATGTCTCCAGATCTTCAACGCGAAAAGAACTACTGCAAGCTCTAAATCGTGAGTGGGATAGTTTTCTTCATAAGGTTTTCAGCTGTCGTGATGCGTATGCAATAACCTTCCGATGTTGCATGAGAACGCAGCCTAAACCCTTTCCTGAAGCGTTACTATATATCTGAAATCCACCTGAGCCAGATGGGAGAGTAAGAATAGGTGCACTCACTAACTTCTGCTTATGATCTTCAAAGCTCTTCTCTCGTTCTTTCGTCCATATGAATTTCTCTCCTTTCCTCATCAGCTTAGTCAAAGGTAAGGCTAACCATGAAAAGTTCTCTACAAACCTGCGGTAGTAGCCAGCTAAACCCAGAAAACTTCTGACATCTGTAGCAGATGTAGGTCTCAGCCATTTGGTGATAGCTTCAACCTTTGAAGGATCCATGGTGATCCCCTCTGAAGATACAATATGGCCCAGAAATGCTACCTTGCTTGACCATAACTCACATTTGTAGAACTTGGCATACAACTGCTTTTGACGAAGAATCTGCAAGACTATACGAAGGTGTTCCTCATGTTCCTCCTTGGATTTGGAGAAAATCATGATGTCATCAATGAACACGATAAAGAACTTGTCCAGAAACTCATGGAAGACATGGTTCATCAAATCCATGAGGACATCTGGAGCATTAGTGAGTCCCAATGGCATGACAACGAACTCGTAGTGCCCATAACGTGTACGGAAAGCAGTCTTAGAGATATCTTACTCCTTGACCCATAACTGATGGTAGCCGGACCTCAGATCATTTTGGAGAAATACCTGGCGCCTTGAAGTTGATCAAAAAGGTCATCGATTTGCGGCAAAGGATAACGATTCCTTATCGTGATCTTCTTCAGCTCACGATAGTCTATACACAACCGCATGCTCTTGCCTTTCTTCTTCACGAACAATACCGGTGCACCCCATGGTGATGTACTGGGATGGATGAAACCTCACTCCAGAAGTTTCTACAGCTGATATTTTAGTTCTTTAAGCTCTATAGGAGCCATATGATAAGTAGCCTTGTAAATTGGCTCTACAACTGGGATGAGCTCAATTTCAAACTCGACTTCACGGACAGGTGGTATGCCTAGAAGTTCACCAGGAAGAACGTCAGGAAATTCTTACACAATAGGCTGATCTTGGATTGATGAAGACGCAGCAATAATGTCATGAATACTAGCTATGTAGCCCTGACAGCTGTGTGATAATAAAACACACGCCTCCATAGATGAAATAATTTGTACTGACCTCCCTGGCAGAAAACCACGGTGTATATACTTGGGAGATGTAACATCACCAAAGATAACCCGATAAGTGTGGCAGTCAATCGTAGCCTGGTGTTTGGATAACCAGTCTACGCCCAAAATCAAGTCAAAACCGCACATGTCCAAAGGAAGTGCGTCAACTCTGCAGATCTTATCGTCAAATTCTAAGGGAAGATCTTTGTACACCTGATTGATTCGTACAGAGTCCCTAAGTGGCGTGGAAATGCATACGGCATTATCTAATGGCATAGGGGAAATCCTAACACGTACAGCAAAAGTAGTGGATATGACTGAATGAGTCGCTCCAGTATCAACTAGAACACATGCTGCCAAACCATTCATAAAAAGGTTTCTGGTGATGGTACCTGAAGTCTTGTTCGCCTGGTCTCTAGTAGTAGTGAACACACGACCAGAAGTAGGAGGTGACTTGGAGTCGGCATGTCTAGAGGTGCCGTCTATCTCACCCTGGCGACAGTCCTTCTGCCGATGGCCTTGTTGGCCACACTTGAAACAACCACCAGTACCTCGGCGACAAATACCAGAATGTCTGCGCGAACAAGTAGGACAGATAGGATGCGTGAACCCTCCAGCAGGCATCCTAGTTATCTGAGAGCCTGTTTCAGGATTACATGCATGAGACATGGTCGTGGAACATAAACATGATTACATAGACGGTTTAATAATTACCATATGAGGTATAACGGTTAGGCTGTGAACCTCTACGGTCTTGATCCCTACCGCTGTTGTTGTTCCTGAATTAAAAATCGTTGGAGTGTCAGAATACCATAACATAAGATAGTTTAACATGAAAGAAGGTTAATGTAGGGACCTACTGTTGTTCGAGTTATTAGCGTTGTTACGGTAATTATCATTACCGCCACGCCTCTCAGAATCAGAACGGTCGTTGGTCTGACCGTTTCCCTTAGATGCTTGCTGAGCTGCTGCAGGCTTACGGTCGTCAGTCTTCTACCTGGAATATAAAGTTGAACAAAGGATGATATGAAAATGAAAATACTGATGGAAATGAATGGTTTACAATTGGTGATTGAAGATACCTCTTCACTGCTCTGTCATCACCAAACTCCTCTCGTCCCTGGATCATCTCAAGCTTATGGGCTGCATCGGCCACCTGTGCTACTGTAGTGAACATAGCACAAACCAAACTGTTGACAACCAAAGTGTGAAGAGCCCAGCGAAACTTCTCAGCTTGCTCCTCAGCAGTATCATCTGCTGCTCCCAAGAAACCAGCCAAACAGAAAAACCTTTGCATGAATTCGTTGCTATTCTCCCCAGTAACCTGTCGGATATTATGATAATACCGCTTAAGCTTCTCCTGTTCAGCATGTGGAAAGTACTGGTTAAGGAAGAGCTCCTTAAACTGGTCCCAAGTCAAGAGTGAAACGCAATTATCACCACCATTGGCCTGCTTGACAGACTTCCACCACTGCAGCACATCACCTTCAAACTTATAGCAAGCTAGTCTTGCCTTGAAAACGTCGTCACAACCCATCGCATCGAATATCTTCTCGATGTGAGAAATCCAAGCCTCAGCCTCATTGGGGCTGTCAGTCTGCTTAAACGAACGGGGTCGTTGTTTGTTGAATCGCTCCAACCAAGTCATAAGTATAACAGGTGGTGGTAGAGGAGGATTGTTGTTGTTGTAGTAGTTTTCGGGATGAGGGCCATACTGAACGCCCTGAGCTTGAATTTCAGCATGAACTTCGTCCCTGATTTCATTGCAAAGTTAGGGAAGGATGGCTTGTAGAGCTGCATTGACAGCTGCAACCAACTCATGAGCATTGCGTGTGTTCACCATCTGACAATTTAAAACAAAATGCAACATAAATCATAAATCTGAAATGAGATGACATAAAAATGCATGAAAAATGTATAAATCAATGAAACAGTTTATAATGCATGAAACAGTTTAAAATGCATGATGCAGTTTATAAAAACTTTTATATACGCGAGGGTAAACGCCTATGGTCAGTTCGCCCAAAACAAAAGACATAGCGAGGGGATGCCTATGGGTCGGTCCCAAAGTTAAAAGTTTCGATAAAAGCACATGCGACTAAATAGGGTCAGTCCTGTACCAACGATTACTTAATCATAAAACTGCGACAATGATATGAATGCATGAAAATGAAATGAAAATGGATGAATGCATGAAAACCAACTGTCAGTTTTAGGAAGACGCTGGTGACTACCCATAAGTCACAGGTCATGTTTGACAGAGCTACAGGTCGAAACCTTGGGCTCTGATACCATAATTGTAACACCTCATTTGTTAAGATGGAATGCTACAGTAAATTATGGCGTGTCATCAAAGGATGCAAAGTAAATGTCTAAACATTCATGACCATAAATATAAATACCAGAATCAAACATATGTAATCTAAGTAACTCATACACAAGCAATATTAAGTACTGTAGATGAAAGGACTAAACAATTTGCAAATGAAGTAAAGTATGAAAAGTAGGAATAAATGCATAAGGTAAAAGAGGCCGAATAGCTTCCATCCGAATGCACATACTCTGGATTTCCTACTTGCGACCTTGGGTACCTGCCGTTTGGGAACATGGAAATGGAAAACGGCTGAGCATAACGCTCAGTGCACGGATATATAGCATAACGTAAAGACATAAAGGAATGAAAGCATATAAGGCATATAAAGCATGAATTGCAGCGGAAATGAATAAGTCCTGGGAAAACCTAGTTGTATGTCATGTTTACTGGTTTTAGTTCTGAAAACATAGCTTATGTTACCTATGAAAATCTGTATTAATTTAATATACCAAAAGCTAATATAGGTCATTAGGTCAACAACGTGCATGAATATTTAGAGGGGTGACCTCATCATGCAAATTAGAGGGGATGCCTCTAATTAATTGGTAATGGGTAGGAGGGATCAGCTCCTTGTGAAGGATGCAAGGCACACACCACATTCACCATGAAATCCTGACTGAAACTGAACCTAGGATGCACCCATACGCCCCACATGATAATAATAATATATAAATGGCCAATAACTGAAAGGGACGCCACGAGCTATCACTCCGCCGTGGTGAAGTCATAACACTAGTGCCTCTAGTGTTATGGTTATGGTACCTCCATAACTAGGTGAAACTGGTCATGCATGTATATGGCTAAGGTAACTAATAAAACATAAGCATTTAATCTGTAACTACTGGGGAAAACAGTTGGCTGTATACGGGAAATCCTAATAAAGGAAGAGGTTGTCCTTATTGAAGGACGGGAAATTCGTACCTTGTGTCCAGTAGAAACTAGCGAAAACGCTGAAGAAACTACTCCGCCTTGACGGATAATACTACATAAGATCGGAAACGTGTATGAGTTGTCTAAATTACATGTGTTTTACTGGTTCTATGTGTTATTAGCTTATTATAGTTATTATGTCATGTTTTAGTGTGTTACTGTGTTATCTGTAGTTATACTGATGTTCTGTTGTATATTATTCATGTAATAGTGTATTATAATACTTGTATTGTAATACTAAGTAAATTTCTAAAAATAGCAGGTTTCCATAAATAGTAAGTTTCTAAAAATAGAAAGTTTCCAAAAATAGTAAGTTCCCATAATTAGAAATAAGTTGGATTATTAATAATAAGTAAAGTTTAATTAGTATAATACAAGTCATGGTTATAGCTTATTAATTAAATAACTTGGTTAATTTAATTAAACCATACATTATAAGAATTTAATTAAAAATACATGTTTTAATTAAATTAAGCTAAGTAAAATACTTTAGGTTATAAACGAAATATTAATTTTAATATTTAACCTAAGTCATGAATTTAATTAAATTAAGAGTCTAGTAATTAATTTAATTAAACATATTTTCTGATTTTAATATTTTTCCCTAATCCCGAACCCGTGTTTTAAAAATTAACCCGAAACCAGGGGTCACATATAAGCCGAGCCAAACACCCTACCAGTGGCAAGACCGGCTAGCTGGTTGCCACTGGTGGCTCACGGTTCCCACTGCCGAGCTATGGCAGCCCGGTTCACACCGGTTCAACCCGGTTCCCCTTGCTTGCTTTGTTCGGTTCCAACTGTTAGCCAAAAAGCCCCACCGAGACCCTATAGGTCTCGGTTGGCACTCGATCCAAACCAAAACCCTACCCCAACATGCGGTCGGGGTTTTCTTGTGTTGTCCGATCCAAGACCAACCAAGCTGAGACCCCTTGTAGTTTCGGTGGTGGTTATGAAGACAAGTCGAGACCCCTAGTGGTCTCGGTTGTGTCTCGGCCGAACCAAAAACCACCCCAAACACCCCCTTAATCATATTTTAATTAATCCCACATGTTTATTTACTTGTTTTAAAGATTAATTAAATAATAGCATGAATTCTATAAGAATTTAAAAAGAAAATGAAGTGTTTTGATTTACCGAACACGTGGAAGAAACGATTAGATCACGATCACGTACACTTAATTAATCAATAACCAAAATCGTCCGGTTTCTCCTTTTTGTTTGAGGTGGCCGGCGGCAAGAGAGGCAAGGAGAACTTTTTCTATAAACCTAAATTATGTTTAAGGTTTCCTGTGTTTTGTTTACTTAAAATGGGTTTTAAGTTGGGTCATGGGCCAAAGCCCATCTTTTCCTTCCTCTTTGTCTTAGCCGCGACATATAGGGCCCACATGGGGAAACCCGTAGTTTTCCCGAGTTAAATTATTTACGTGATCGTTCATGTTTAATTATCGTGATTTTTATATGTCGTTTACTTAACATATTTATAATATATACGTAATTACATGTTATTAAATATCGTGATACGTGAATTATATTATAAATGGAAAGTTTTAGTTTTACCGTATTTTTGTATGTTCACTGTTCATGTGTACTGTTCATTGTATTTTAATGCGGATTTTACACTATGCCCCTAATATTTTCAAAGGGTTTTATTCTTTACTTGAGCAAGCACAAAAGACCATCGATAAACTCATTGGATATTATCATATAAAAACCATGAGCCTTGAGGAAATGAAAAAGGAGAATGTGCGGATAGTGGAAGAAATAGAATCTGTTCGTGATGAGGCAATGAGGAAACTATCTAATAAAGAGGAAATTTGTGAAGCGTTGAACATTAAATATCATCAACTTCAGCAAGATTTACTTACTTTGCTCTTATAGAAGAAAAAAAGAAGAAGAAGATGAATGCATAGAAGACGAATATTTTGCTACTCGTAGGCCTTATCCATTCTTCAATGACGATGATGACGAACCTTCGATTTGCATGACACTTAATGATGACACACCTTCATCACCTTTACCTCACATGGAACCCAAAAACTCTTTAACCATGGGGTACGAGCCTCTTAGCACTAATACAAACACCGATTCGAATGCATTAACCGCTTCTAGTGTTGAGAACCTTATCCAATCCAAAATAAGCTTGAGGGTGTTTCCAATAAACCATGTGACGAGTTTTGTATTGATACCTCTTCTCCTCATGATCACATTGAGATTTCTTCACATGATGACATTCATACTACTACTAGTGATTTTGGTGATTTTGATCTTGATGAATTGTTCAAAGAAAGGGATAATGAGATTGAGGAAGAGTTTTTGCAAGACTTGCCACAAATGGAGGATGATGATTATGATTCTAGTGAAGCATCTTATGATATATCATCCGATGACTTTTCATGTCAAGATGACCTTCCTAATTTGGATGAAGATGTTGCTCTTATAGAAGAAGTGGAAGATGTTCATATTCGTGAGGTTTTATCAAACGTTTATCTTCTTATTTCCTCGATTGAAGCATTGAACACACACCATAATGATGAGTCCATAGAAGAAGAACCTTTCATTGATATTTCTTCACCAGTTTTTGAGGTTGCACCTATTGATTTTATGATCATATGTGACAACCGTGGTTTTGAGGATCGTGACTTAGATTTATTTTTGTGCTAGTTACGTGTCTTTGCGTGTTTATGTGCTAATTGGTGTGTATAGATTATGGTTTGGATATCGTTTCTGGTACGGGGTACCTTGTGAGTGAAACGATGTGTGATGATTTCATTTTCATGAGCTCACATGGTAGTGACTATGAAATGAGATGGTGTTATTTAGTGGTGTTACGTATACGTATATGTATTATAGAAAATCGTATTTTCACGATTTAAGGTTTAGCATTTAGAGGTCTCGGATGAGGTATTTTAGTCACGGGAGTATTTTTGGGATGGTTTTAAGTCATTTAGGACTCAGTTAATTAGTTTATTTCATATCTCAAGAGTTTTTATAAAACTGTATATTTTTACGTCTTCTACGATATACGCGTAAAAACTGACTAGTTTTACGGTTTTGAGATTTTGGAAGCTTTAGAAGCTGAAATAAATTAAGGTAACTTAAGGTATTGTTAATAATATATTAATAAGTCTTAAAAAGAAAAATATATATATATATATATGAATCGGGTTTTAAACCGACTAGAAAAGAAAAAGAAAGGATAATGGGCCAAAAGACCCAACTTGAGCCCAATTTGGAAAAGCCTTTTTAATAAAACATATAAATACCATGTTTATATCACAAAAATCAGTTTTTCATTAATTTTCTCCCCTTTTGGCCGAATTTTTTACAAGCCATAATTTAGGGATTCATCAAAAATAATTTTCTTGAAGATTTGAGGTAAAAATCTTGATTTAATTCTTATAGTTTTCTTGTTTTATAGCATTAAGGCTTCAAGTTTTATGTAATCAATTTATATGATGGATTATAGTTATTAATAGATATTTAATTAGGGGTTTTATAACAATTAACATGATTAGGATAATGATTGGTGATTATTAGTGATGTTAATTAGGGTTTAATCATGTTTAAATTCGTTTTTAAAAACTGGGCAGATTTTTGAGTCACTTGTTTTGATCATATCTAGAGTTATACAAACTCTTATTTTGCGATACAAGCATCCCTGAATAGGTAATTGAAGTGGATTTCAAATGCAAGAAACGAGAACTAAATTGGAGGTCGGGAGGTGGGTCAAAAACAGGTTACAACAGTTGGAGGTCAAAACAGTTTTGAAATCTGTCGGGTTTAATTTAACGTTTTAAGGTGATTGGGGTACTTAGGAGTACACTTGAGACCTCTAATGAGCATGGGTGTTGGTTTATATATTAAATAAGAGACCTGAAGGGTGGCTAAGCAAATGGGTTAGGGTAAGACCCCCTAATCATAACAAACTTTTTGTATGTTAGAAATCGGTAAAATGCGGATAGGTAGAAGTATATATATATATATATATATATATATATATCGGGGCCTTAACAGTAGCTTTAAGGTTGGGGAAAAATGGAGGAGTTAGATAACATATGTAAGGACATAGGGTTTCCTTTACAGAGATCATGGGTATGTTTAGGTGGGCGTTTGGCTTATAGTTTGGAGACCTAAAAACCGGGACTGTTTTGGGTAAAATGTTAACGGGACGGGTTATGAAGTAAACTGAGTTAAGGTCTTTATAGAGGGGTGTAATGAGATGCTTAGAGCATATAAATGAGGTATATATATAGGAGAAGGTTAGATGTCCATCATAGGTTGATGAGCCATCTTAGTGTTTGGTTCATGTTTTGATTGTGTGCTTTTGTTTGTTAGCTTTTTGCTAGTGCGCGAACTTTTGGAGAAGCTCAATCAGGTGAGTTTCATAGTCCCATGTTTTAATGATTTTGACTTCCAAATGGGATGGAAGAGACACTGTTTGGTTTTTGTAACTAATGTTGTGAATGTTTTTATGGTTTGTGATGGACTTGTGTGTACACTTATGTGATTAACTGCTATGTGATTCTTGATTGTTATTGTGGTTTGACTTGGTACCAAGGGGATGTTGACAAGGCGGGGCCTTGGGGAGGTACATAGATGTGTGAGCATCTATGGGACCAATGGATAATGACAAGGCGGGGCCTTGGGATTGGTACATAGGTGTATGGGCACCTATGGTACCATGGTGTTTGGTAAGGCTGGGAGCCTTGGATTTTGTTTGGAATGATTGATCTTGAATGTTAGTTGTTAATGCATATTTGTAGCACATTGTCCATATGTTTAGTGGTTTATGGTGGTTCAAAGCTTATTTTAATCTGTTTTCGGTTGGAGTCTAAACCTATGACTCTCACCAACATTATGCTGACGTGTTTTAGTGTCTCTTTCAGGTGATAAAGTGGTTAAGCGTGAGAACATATGTGGCTAGGATTGGAGTCGCGTAGGAATGCATTTAGAAGGAGATCCCTGTTCCTTCTTAGTTTATTTTTCTGTTTGTTTCAATAAGTGATACTATGAACCTATATGTTGATTTGTTTGTGTTATTTGTTTGTCTTGGGTAAGAGGTAGGACTGTTACCTACTTACCTAGACTCCTGCATTGATGAGATATTGTCATGACATTTATGTCACCTTTTATGACATATTTAATTCATATAGTTCTCTCTATAGACACACTGTTGTTGTGATGATATCCATACGTCGCGCCCCATATTCTGCCATGGTGGGGTGTGACAGAATGGCATCAGGGCCAATGGTTATAGAAAATTAGGTTGCCTAGTCTAGCAGCCTAGTATATAACTCAAGGGTCCCTGCATATAGGCGCCATAGGAGTATGTGTGCATTTTATATTAATTAAAGTTTTCTGGATGTTATTGGTTTTTACTTGCGATGTTTGTGAAGTTTTGACTAGTATGGGTTGAACCATAGTAGTTCATACTTAGCTACATGTTATTTTCTTTTCGGGTTGTGACTAGTGAAGGTTGAACCATAATCATCCACGCTAGTCATTGTTGTATTTTGCTTAAATTGTACATTATAGTACATAATTTGGTACATGGTAGTTTATGTCTTTTGTTGAGTTATTTTATGTACCTAAGGTATAGTATTTTTCTTTTGATGTTTAAGTCATGTCCCTAAGAATCATGTTGTGGTTCGAGTTATTAGGAGTAGGTGGATATGAAGGATTTTAAGTTGTTTCCACTCTTATGGGCGACATGACTTATAACTGATTATGTTTTCATTTTGGATTTAGTCTATGCTGTTTTAGCTAGACTATGGATTTACGTATTCCAATAGTTTGATTATATTTTTTAATGGATGGAGTTTTGGACTTTATTGTTTATGTGGTTATGAGCTTATGTGAGTAGATGGATATATGTGTTATGTGTTGTATTAATTCTTATAATTGTCATCATAGGAGGGAGTGCATTGGGGAAAGGGTAATTGTATAAGTATGGTGGCCAACATAGTTATACAAGTACCATAACTCCAATGGATTCCTAAGTATGATTGCATGAAAGAGGGTTAATACATGCTTGTATAGTAGATGTTAGACGGATTTAAGTATATGTATCCCGATATGCCTATATATGTATGATCCCCAATAGTTATTGATTGTATCCTTAGGAGGGTGGCTAGCTCGCTTCTTTTTAGATATTCAACCTCCGTTGTGGCGTATTCTTCGAGTTTCCTATTTCACGTGTTCGTTTTAAAATGGTGTCCTTGGTGTTAAGTATATTGAAATAAATTGAGATTTCTTTTGGGATAATGAAATCTTTTGTGTTGAGTCTTACATTCTTTTTTGTCGGTATATATTGAATAGACTTGGAAATCTACTATAGGGTTGGATAGTTGGTTGTATACGGTAACATATGGGTAAGGTGTTGGAATCGTGTTTGAAACAAGATGTAACATAAGAATTCTTAATCAACAATTATTTATTTCAAAATACTAAAAGATTTTTTTTTAAAAATAAAGCGAAATAAAATTTCTTTCTACTTACATAGTTTATATAATTGAGTTTAACCGATTTACGTCAATTATAATTATTTATACAAGGTTAAATTGAGTTCATGAAAATTTCACATACAATTATTTCTTTCATTTAAAAGGATTGCATTAATCACTAAGTTTATTCTTTAGTTTTTAAAACAACTAGTATAAAATTGTTTTGGTCGTAACTTGTTCGTTTTTAAAGCTTTTTGGGTGATTCAAAAGCCTAAAATTATGTACTCGGAACGTACTTTTCAAATATTCAGAATGTATAGTCATGTGAGGTCAGTATCCTGGTCGAAATTATTGTACAAGTGTCGGGTTAAAGGTTGAGTTTTGAATAATAGTTTATTTTTATGATTTGGGATGCACGGGATACCTAGTCTTTGAGTTGAGTTTTGAGTTCGTCAAGAGGGTTGTTTGTTGATTGTTTGAGTCACATAGATGTGGGGAGGTAAAGAAAAAAAAATAAAAAAAATATTCTTTTGGAAAAGTCGATCTTGTGCACGGTTTAAATAATATGTCGCGGGGCGTAAGATGTTTTGGTTGCCATTAAGTGTTTTTTGGATCATTTTTCTTTGTCATGAGTCATTTGAATTGGTACCTGTTTGAGTTTTCCTTTTGAGTTTTCATGGTTTTGGTCTGTTTTAACTCGTGCACGTGAAATGTCGTTAGTTATCCGTGGGTTTGATTCGTCGATCGTATCTAGTGGATTCAGGATATAGTTTTGGTTGCGTATTGATTGGGAGCGTTGAGGTAGTCATATGAAAGACTTGGTCGCGCCTACACGATTAAGTAGGTGACCATGAGAAAAATGGTCGGAATGCCCTTAGTGGGGAGGAAAGAGTTAGAAGTTCGTAGACGAACTAATGTGGTCATGAGGTCTATTAGGAGTGCCAAGGGAGATGAATAGAGATTTGTATAATGTATGGATATTGGCACAAGTAACGCGCCATAGAGAGTGTTGAAGGGGATATAATACCTCAAAGGTATTTATGATTGTTCGTAAGGCATGTAAGTTTTCTGAAAATTTCTTGAGATTTAGTAGGTTTGCCTATTATTTGAGGTAGAACCATGAATAGAGCAAGTAGGAGAAGTGAGAGGAGTTGTTGTTAGTGCCTTTCCAAGGCAATTGTTGATGGAATGATTTAAAAACAGGAGTTGTTAGAAATTGCAAGGAATGCAAGATAAAAGTTGAGTTGCTTAGTAGTAGATTGGATGTGGAAAGCGGTTGAATAGTTTGATAAGAGGAAGTATTGGTCTTTTAGAATGCGTGTAGAATTTTGCGAGTAGAACGAGGTAGGAATTTATTCGTATTGCCACTAAGAGAGGGTGCAAGTAGGACGTAGTTGAAAAACTGCTAAGGATGTTGTTATGAATGCTTTGGGTTACAGTTATGCATTTAGCTTCGCCAGAGCACTAGCGGTTTTCATGGAGTCAATGAACCGAGTGTGCATGAACGTATATAAATGAGTTGTCATCGGGAGTATCGACGACATCTTGATCTACTCAAAGTCTAAAAAGGAGAGTGAGGCGAATTATGAGTTGGTTTTGTAGTTGTTAGGAAAGGGAATTATACGTGAGATTTTCAAGTGTGAGTTTTAGGATTAAGTTGACCAGGATGAGTAGTTAGAGATGATGGTATATCATGGAACCAGCAAGGGGCGAAGTAAAGAGGGATGAGGAAGCGTTTCGGAGGCTGAAGAGGTGATTGGATAATGATCCGGTCTTGGCATTATCGGAAGGACTGGATGAATTCCCGAAGCATGACGATACGTGGAGCAAGGATTTGGAGGTGTACGAGAACGACAAAGAAAGGCTGATTGTAGTAAATTACGTCCTTTAGGAAAAAGGAGCGTAAAAGGGGAAAGTATTAAGTGTACGTTTAGGAAAACGTAAACACTAATGACCCTTAAGGTATGAAAGTCCAAGTTCGTTTCCCAAGGAGGTATATGTGTGTGACTAAGATGTAAAAGATTTGAGATTAATATTTGGTTTAGAAAGAGATGAGAAAAGAAGATGACGAAGACGTAAAAAATTACTATTAGAAAGTTAAAACGTAAAACCTTAAAAACTACAAAAATAAAAATTAATTCTAAATATTGCCAAAAATTCACCAAAAATCAAAATAAATAAACTAAGAGTTTACCCAATGATCAAAACTTTTTCAAACCTTTTAAATAGTTAAATATTCAATTTTTAAATACTAATTAAAGCCCTAAAAATCAAATAAATTATCAAAAAGCCCAAATAAAGATTTTTCAATTGGTAAACCTCTAAATGACCTAAAAAGATTAAAAACTATTTTTAGAAATTTTTAAACTAATAAAAAACTATTTAAAATGATTTTAAAAACTATTAAAACTTAAAATAATTATAAAAATTAATCTAAAAGAGATAAAATTATTCTAAAAGTTGCTAAATTCCTATTTTAATGTAATAAAGCTAAGAAAAATGTAAAAAGTTGGAAAATGTGAAATTTGAAAAATAATAATAAAATAATATTAAAATAATATTAAAAATCCAAAAATTATAATAAATTCTAAAAACTTGCAAACTAGTTTATTTTAACCTAAATAATCAGAAAATCAAAGTGAAATGACCAGAATACCCCTATTGGGCCCTCAAATGGGCCAAAACCAAAAACAGTCAAACCAAATGGGCTTTTGGGCCCAAAAAGTCAAACTTGGCCCAATTGACTTGGAAAAGCCCTATCTGACTCAAAATTTAATTCTAAGAACAAAACTCTAAAGGCCCAAAAGCTGAATGTGAGCTTATCACAGCTTATTAAACACACAGCTTATTCTTATTGGGCTTTTCAGCCCATTAAGAAATAAGCTAATGCCATAAGCTCTAATTTGACACACAACCTTCTTTTGGGATGCTTATGAGATCTGTAAAAAGAAATTTTGAAAAAGCTCACTCAATAAGCCAGAAATAAGCAAAGTAAAAATTCACTAAAAGACAAAATAGTCGGGTTTGAGATTTAGGACACCTCAGAAGCTCTAGTTTGTTGCAAAAGCTCACAAATAGCTTAACTAAGAATAATCAATCAAGAAAATCACAAAAAGCCAAGTAGAATAAGATGTAAGAGCAAATAAGCTGGCTGAAAAAGCCAAATAAGCTAGTTTTCTAGCAAAAGCTTAACCAAAAGACTTGTAAACTTCCAGATATGATATTAAGCTGAGAAAAATGAGTTCTATTACAAAAACTAAGTTGTTGCATGTACCAATAAGCAAAACAGATTCAATAAGCCTAGAAACCAAGTTTGACCAAAAGCCAAACGTTGATAAGTTAAAATCAAACGCTGACAGGAACAAAGTAGACGTTGACAGACTTAATGAAGTGTATGGACTTGTTTTTCACCCTGCTGGTCAAGGTTTGAGTGCAAACCTTGTGAATCAAAGCTTACCAGTTGGGTAAACTTGATGTGTTTTGGCACAAATAAGCCAATAAGCCAGTGGGCTTATAAGCTATGATCAAAACAATCCAAATAGCCAAATAATCTCACAAGCAGCACACAAATAGAATCCAAGCAGCAAAACAACAATCCTTATGCTAGAAATCAAAATGCAACCCCAAATGAGGTGGTCACTTTGCTGATGCAAATGACCACTTCAGCAGACTTTGATAAGCTATAAAAACCACAATAAGCCACCAAATTCAACAACCAGACAACCAATAGATAGCTTATCACCCAAACTATTCCCAAACCTGATTTCAGACCTTAGATCCAACAAACAAAAAATTTATTGGATCTGATGTGTTTGACCAATTTCAAAAGCACTTTTATCAGATTTTTGCAAAACTTCAAATCTCTTTCCAAACTTTCAGAAAGTAAACCAATGACTAAAACTTGTATAATAGGACTTGTTTAGACCTCCCAAACCCTAAGAACCAAGGGCACAAGGCCACAAGGCCTTATGAACCAGTAATCCCAAACAACCCTTAATCAACCACTTTTCAAACAAACTTCTGATTTTTTCTAATAACCTACTGATTTTAATGACCAAAAACACTTACTAGGCACCAACTAACACAATTAAACACAAAAATAACCAGCACAAACACAAGAACACCAAATCATATACCAAAGTACAAAATAAGCAGAAACATGAATTTTTGAGAGGAATCTTAACAAGGGGTTATACCTGCCTTCCACAACATCCTAGGAAGGCCAGCTATGCTCCTTGGACCTTGTTCAACAACTAGAACAAGACCAAGGTACTTCAATAAGAAAGATGATGAATGCCTTGGTTGATGTTTCAAAGCATAAACTCAAGGACTTGATGTCTTCAACACAAGCAGTAAACAACTCAACCAAGGGCTCTAATCCCTTCACAAGCTTGGTGTCAACAAGCTTGCAAGAGCTTATAGCTTATGATTAAGGGTTAGTACACAAAAATAAGCAAAATCAGAACCTTCTTTCAAGCTTTTTCAAACTTGAAAAACCTTACCAAACATAAACGTCCTTGATCCAAAAGGTTCAAGCACACTTATAACAATCAATGGAACTCAGAATCACCCTTTAAACAACACCAACTTTCAAAAACATAAAAAGGAATTACAATTTTCTCAAAATACCAACTTTTATAAATTTTAAAAAGGAATTATAATGTTTAAAGAGTAAGACTGGAACAAAGGGACTCTCACATGTTGAGGTCTCCTTTTATAGGCAAATGCCAGGCTACACTATTCACAAACCCTAGAAGTGAATTCTCTAAAATGCCCTTAAGTCCTTGAGGCAGTTTGTTGTTGATGAGTTGTCCAAATTGATCCCAAACGTTCATTTTAGCTTTGTGATCAAGCAAAGAGTCTTGGCTGTTGATTTTGCCACATAGGATTACTTGGAGGGTAAGTTGCATTCTGATTGGGTGACGTGTTGAATGGTGGGGTCTCTTGGTGAGTGGGAGTGAGGGTTTTGAGGTTGGGATGTGTTTAAGGTGAGGTGAATCAAACGTGTGCCAAGGTAATTGCAAATTATCCTTTGTTTTAAGTGAGGTAATTCTGGGTGGTGAAAAGTGAACAGTAACACGTTTGATCCGTTTTTTGTGGGATGGAAAGTTGTTTGGCGCAATAAACATTTGAATGTTTCATTTGCCCACATTTGGCCCTTGTGTTTTGGGATTTTTGGTAAAACAAGTATTTCAGCCCTAAAAACGATTTTCCTTTGTAAATAACTTTCACACTTTGGCAGTTTTGGCACAAACTTTTGGAAAAAGGTTTACAAGGGTTGTTTTTGACATTTTGAGATATTTCAAGGGCTGATCTTGGACATTCTTGATCTTCAAAGGTCTTCAATGTATCTTTGGCTTGATGAGGGACCATAATTGACAATTTGGAATTGTTGAGGGACCAATCTTGCCATTTCTTCATAGTTGAAGGACCATTTGTGTAATTTTGACAAACTTAAGGGACCAATCTTGTAATTATTAATATACAAGGGTTTTAAGTGTCATTTCTTCAATAAATGAGGATCAATCTTGTGTGTCTTCAAGTCTTCAAGGGTATTTGTTGAATTCTTCATGAATTAGGGCCCGGTTCTTTGTACGGCTTCGTTTCTCGTGTCCGTTTTTCCTTGTATCTTGTGATCTTTTGTCTTTTTCACGATATCCATACCTAAAATACACAAGTAAACAAACACAAGCATATATATGGTATTTTATGACATTTTTATGCATTAAAAGCCCGAAAAGAACGATGAGATCATGTATAAATGCCATCTCATCACTCCCCCATACTTAGCCATTGACGTTCCCTCACGCAATGCTAGAATAAAGTATCTAAGCATCACCAAAGTTCAATTTTATTAACCTTTATTGAAAAGTAAAAGACTTGCAACATACTACGAAGATGTGTAAAGACATAATGTATGATTTTCATCACAAAAAGTGACTTTTAGGGTCAAAGAATAGAAACAAGTAAATGTCCCTTAGAGTAAACTTCGTCATCCTTGATTGTCATACATTCCATGCTAAGTGCAAAAACGAGATCATTGTTGGTACAAGTCACAATGCTAACACTTCTCATACGTCCAAATTGTGTAATACTTTTTCTCCCCGCAATCCTAGTTATTATAAAAGGAAATGGGTTACTAGCATTTTTATCTATTTGTCATGGATCACAAGTGATTCGTATTGACTTATTTGAGTAGTTATTAGTCCGAAAGCAAAGTAGCACGATTTGATCAATAGTTAGCCGAAGGACAAAATCTTTTAAAACGGCTTCTCGTGTATCTCCTTAAGTTCATATCTTGGCATAACTCGTTTCACGATTTGAGACCTTTCTCGGACCGATATTTGGCATGTACTTCATACTTCAAATTTTAGGAAGACGTTCTCGAAATTTTGGTCTTCTCTTCATATATTTGGAATTTCTTCACTTGACGTTTTTGAGAGATTCTTCATTTTGTACCACGACTTCATCATTTTTCTTCAATCTTTACTTTGGATTTTGATATACAACGATCCGCCTCCTTTTCGGACTTAGATATATCTATCCTCATACCTTGTAAGGGTCTTTTTGGATAGACTTTCTCCATGATCTTTAGGGAGTAATTGCTTTTCGTCGTGTGTCTCGATCCTTCATATTGATTTAGGAATAATGATACTTCACATCATCTTTGGATCTTTAGCAAAAATAGAGCTCCTCATGCCTTGTTAGGGCCTTTTTGGATGATCGCCAATCTTCGCGTCCCGCTTCAATAAGTTATGCCTTGGCTATGAACTCTATTCAACCCCGAGCAACTTTTAAACGATTTTGCGCTGGAGGCTAAGTAACCTTTCAAATCGTACGACCTTACTTATTGCAATTATGATTTATTCCTAATGCATTGATCTTATGGGAAGAAAAAGCCACAATTAAAAACATATGAGTTTTAAAAAGAACATTTTCATGTTCTACGTTTAGCATGATCACTTGTCTAACTCTATCATTTCTCGTTCTTCACTATATAAAGACCTCTAATTAAAGAGACTCGTGAATACTTAGCCATGCAAGTCAAAATTAAGCCAAATTTGGATTAGCTTTCATTAAGACTATATCAAAGCAAAGTTTTGGGTTTTTAAGCCACCTATAGGATCTTTGCACTTTCTTGAACTTTTTCAAGTTTAGAGAATGCGTTTTATAGTTCCCTTGATAAGTGACTTTCTAGGATCAATTATAGGAACTTGCGAAAAGTTCTTGTTCTTAACCCGAAAGAGTTAAGACTTTCGCGTTTTAAAGCTCCCTATATAAAAGTCTAGCAAAACTTGAATTGAGCGGGTTAAGGAATTTAAATGGCTCCAAATGCCCATCAAGTCAAAAATTAACTCTTATTCTACCCAACGGAAAATATACATTCGTGTCTTAAAAATACTTATGAAAACTAAGAAAAAATTTAAAATTTGGCCATTTTTAGCCTTATTAGCAACAAAACATTGAAAATTGGAAAGCGTGAGGGCGTAGCAAAGCAAGTACCTATTCACCCCCCCCCCCCCCCCCCCATACTAAAAGCAAACATTGTCCTCAATGTTTCGAGTCTAAAGGTGGAGCACCCCCATACTAGAGACGAAGAGTCGAATGCTTAGGATCTAGCATGGAAAGGGTGATCAACAATATATCTAAAGCCGTTTATTAAGTATGCTAAAAGATAATTGTTAGAACAATAAAGGATATGTCATGGATTCGTGAAAAACTTCTTCAAGCAAACGATGGAGGCTCACGTAAACGAACACGAGAGTCTTCAATCGTAGATGATGATGATGATCTAGATAACACAATCACAAACAACCACGAAACAACGAGTTGAAAGGGTACAAGTCCCCTTATTAGTGAATAGTAAGCATAAAGGATAAGCATGGGATCTCCCCCACGAGGCACCTCGTTTTTGATTACCGAGTCATGAGCTCGACTCGATCCCCTCAATGCTAATTATCATTGGGGAAGGTGACTTGGTCGAGGACAACCATTGAAGGAATTTCCCCACCAAAGTAGTGCTTAAGCCTATGTCCATTCACCTTGAAACTAGGACCATCATCTTGAGCTAGCTCAATGGTCCCATATGGAAACACTTGTGTAATGGTGAACGGACCCGACCAACGAGATTTCAATTTACCGGAAAATATCTTAAGTCGAGAGTTAAAAAGCAACACTTGATCACCAACGTTAAAACCCCGGTTTTTAATCTTTGAATCATGAAACTTTTTAGTCTTTTCTTTAAAAATTAATGAATTTTCATAAGCATTATCTCTTAATTCATCCAATTCATTTAATTGTATTTTCCGATGATCTCCCGCGGTCTTCAAGTCAAAGTTTGCATGCTTAAGGGCCCAATATGCCTTGTGCTCCAACTCAATGGGCAAATGGAAATTCTTCCCATAGACTAACTTATAAGGAGTGCAACCGATAGGTGTCTTATAAGCGGTCCGAAAGGCCCATAAATCGTCATCGAGTTTGTCGGACCATGAAGCACGGTTTTCTCCAATTGACCTCTCCAAAATCCTCTTCAAAGCTCGGTTCGAAACCTCGGTTTGCCCACTCGTTTGCGGGTGATAAGCCGTAGAAAGACGATGAGTAACTCCATATTTCTTTAGAACCTTTTCGAATTGGTCATTACAAAAATGGGTTCCACGATCGCTTATAATAGCACGAGGGGTTCCGAACCGAGAGAATAGTTGCTTCAAAAACTTCACTACCACACGAGCATCATTAGTGGGCAAAGCCTTGGCTTCCACCCACTTAGAAAGGTAGTCCACCGCGACGAGGATATATTTGTTGCCATGAGACGATGGGAACGGCCCCATAAAGTCTATTCCCCATATGTCAAAAATCTCACACACTTGAATTATGTTTTGCGGCATTTCATCACGTTGAGACAATTTTCCTTGACGTTGGCACGAATCACACGACTTCACAAGTGCGTGTGCATCACGATAGATAGAAGGCCAAAAGAAGCCGGCATCGAACACTTTCTTAGCCGTGAGATTAGCACCGTGGTGACCACCCGTGGGTCCCTCGTGACAAGCTCTAAGGATATTAGAAGCTTCGGCACCAATCACACAACGTCGAACGAGTTGATCCGCACAAACTCGAAAGAGATAAGGGTCGTCCCAAAAATAGAACTTGACGTCACGAAAGAATTTTCGTTTTTGTTGTGTCGTCATACCCTTGATTATGAAATTGCCCGCATGGTAATTTGCAATGTCGGTAAACCATGGGGTGGTGTCTTTAGAATTCACTACACCGAGAGTCTCGAGAGGAAATGTTTTGGTGATTTCCTTGTTCTCGAAAACATCTTTGTGAGGATCTTCTAGACGAGAGAGATGATCGGCCGCTAGATTTTCGGCTCCTTTTTTGTCAAGCACAGTGACATCAAATTCTTGGAGGAGGAGCTTCCAACAAAGCAATCTCGGCTTAGCATCTTGCTTAGCTAAGAGATACTTGATAGTCGAATGGTCGGTATACACGATGCTCTTAGTTAAGACGAGATAAGGTCGGAATTTCTCAAAAGCATAGACCACGGCAAGGAATTCCTTTTCTGTTGTGGTGTACTTTAATTGAGCCTCGGTCATCGTCTTACTAGCATAGTGAATAGGACGGAAATGTTTGTCATAACGTTGCCCTAAGACGGCCCCTATAGCATAATCACTTGCATCGCACATGATTTCAAAGGGTAATTCCCAATTAGGAGCAACAAGAATGGGAGCTTCGGTAAGTTTCCTTTTGAGAGTTTTGAAAGCTCTAACACAATCCTCATTGAAGTTAAAAGGAGCATCCTTCTCGAGAAGGTGTGTCATAGGTCGAGAGATTTTCGAAAAGTCCTTGATGAAACGACGATAAAAGCCCGCGTGGCCTAGGAAACTCCTAACTCCCTTAATGGTTTTGGGATGAGGTAACTTGGCGATGACGTCTACCTTAGCTTTATCGACCTCAATCCCCGCCTTCGACACCTTATGTCCTAAGACGATTCCTTGTTTACACATAAAATGACATTTTTCCCAATTAAGCACAAGATTGGTTTCTTCACAATGTTTTAACATTTGATCGAGATTAGATAAACACGACGTGAACGAATTGCCAAACACCGAGAAGTCATCCATAAACACTTCCATCGACTTCTCGATCATATCGTGAAAAATCGCCCTCATACACCGTTGAAACGTTCCCGGTGCATTAAAAAGTCCGAAAGGCATCCTACGATAAGCGAACGTTCCATAAGGACACGTAAACGTAGTCTTCTCTTGATCACGAGGGTCGATAGGGATTTGAAAGTAACCGGAAAAACCATCTAAAAATCAATAGAATTCATTTCCCGCAAGTCGCTCAAACATTTGATCCATGAAGGGCAAAGGAAAGTGGTCTTTACGAGTGGCGTCATTTAACTTTCGGTAGTCAATACACACCCTCCAACCGGTCACAACACGAGTGGGAATTAACTCGTTGTTTTCATTAGGCACAACGGTCATTCCTTCCTTTTTAGGGACATGATAGTTGTAAAATTAGATACTTGCTTTAGAAAAAAAAAACAAGCAACTAAAATAGGGTAAGCACGACGATTTAGGAAAACCGTGTGTAAATGACCCTAAAAGTGAGTTCGTTCTCTCGAGGAGGCTAGTGCGTTGTGAATTGAATTGATTGATTATGTTTTTGATTATTAATGAGAAGAAAAGAAGAAAAAATGACGAAGACGAAAAAATTAGAAAAATAAGGCAAAAACACTATTAGAAAGTTACGACGTAAAACGCAAAAAACACAAAATTTAAAGTTTTGACCTAAAAATTTCTAAAAATTACTAAAAACTCCCAAATAATATTCTAAGAGTTTACAAAAAATTCAAACTTGCCAAAACCTTTTAATTAATTTAATAATGACTTTTTAATGCTAATTAAAGCCCTAAAAATCACTTTTAAATATTAAAAAGCCCTAAACAAGATTTTATAGTTTGTAAACCTCAAAATTGACTTAATTAAACCAAAAACTATTTTTAAAAATTTTAAAACCAAATTAAACTATTTTTAAACTCCTAAAAACTATTAAAATCTATTAAATCTTAAATTAATTCTAAAAATTAATTGAAAAGCCTAAAAATTAAATGGAAAGTGACAAAGGTCCTATTTTAATGTCTAGAATCTAGGAAAAATGAAAAAAAGTTAAAAATAAAACTTTTTATTTTAATGAATAAAATAATATTAAAATATTCTAAAAAATTAAAAGTCCTCAAATAAATTAAAAAAAATTCTCAAAAATCCTAAATATTCTAACTAGAAAGAAAATGTAAACAAAAGTTTCTAAAACCTCTTAATGAATTTTATAAAAATCTTTAAAGTTTATAAAAAACCTTAAAATATTATAAAATTAAAAATTAAAGTTTTTGAAAACTTTTTCACATGTAAACCTCAAAAATATCAATTAAAACCTAAAAACTATTTTTCCTAAAAATTAAAACTATTTTTTCTATTTTTTAATGACTTAATGAAAAACGGGTATTAAATAAATTCTAAAAAATAATTTACTAAATGAAAAAATATAAAAGTAGCCTAGAAAAATCCCTAATGCTATTATAGTCCTAAGAAAAATAAGCTAGATGAAATAAGCTTAACACATAAGCTAGAATTAAGCTCAAAAGCTACGGCTTATTTATAAAAGCTTAAACCAAAAAGCCCTTAAATACAATTCCAAACCAAAACTCTCAGTCAAAGTCCCTAGGGCGCAATGGTTAGAGTGTATGTGTGTGAGAGGAGTGGCGCAGGTTCGAGTCCTGGCCACGTCCTTTTTGGCAATTATATTTTTTTTTTTTTTTACTTTTTAAATACTTGATTCCAGTACTTTTCTAAGTTCAAAAACACAATCCAAATCAAAACTTGGCCAAGATTAAGCAGATTAATGGCGAAAACGTGGGCAAGTCTGGTACTCTTTCTGATGAACAAGTGTGTTTTCACACTTGTTCTTGAAAACCAAGAGGGACTTGGTGTGTGCTTGATTTGTTGCTGGTTTTGGATGACAAAGGCACCCTTGTGCTCTTTGAAGCACAAGGAGTCAGTAACAAGCAGAAAACAAGCAAATCCTAACACTTAGCAACAACCAAATTCACAAAACAATGCTCATCAAGGCAAAATCAAGTTACTGATGTAAAAATGAAGGACAGTGGACTGTTTAAGCTATTTGCATGCACACTAGTGAGATTCAAAGACCCATACTTAGCATACCAACTCACCAAATGATGCACAAACAACTTCCAACCTTAAATCACTCTTACACTTAGCAGATTAAGAACTTTGAGCACAAATAAGGACAATTTTAAGCAGAAAATTGGCTATGCAAATTTTACTCTATGATTTCACTTTTTAATCACACCAATTGTTCCAAAACCTCTCTAATCTAATTACCAACTGATACTTCACCTATTTCAATCCTATTAAACAATTCTAACACATTATCAAAGCTTAAATCAAAATTATGACCCTGCTTAAACAGAGATCCAAACACTACTTTATTTTCCTTTTTCCAATTTTTTCAAATCAACACACCTTAAAACTAAATAAAATCAATCCTAACATCATCTAACATGTATATAACCACAAGAGAACATGAATCAAACAACTTTAACACAATATAACACCAAAATCAAACAGTATCACTCAACCACCAATTTTCTGAAATTTTCAAAGAAAAATGAAATACCTTAGGGCTTTTACATCCTAAGCCCTTGTGACAGCTTTGTCACCTCCTTCCAACTCGGGTTGGAGCAGAAACTTCAACAAATCAACAGCTTCAACCTGAAAAATCAAAAAGCAAAACCAAACAAACACAATATAGTTTCTGTTTTTACTTTTTCCTCTTAAAAATCTTTTACAACCTCCTTCAAACTTACAAACACGTTTTCTAAACACCTCTTAACCCTCAGAAAGTCAGGAATAAGGTCCACTTTCACTTCCCAAAATCCTTATTTTCTGAAATTTAAAAGCTTTTAAACACTTCTTGAAAAATTTTCAAACCAATCTCTAACACTTAAATGGAACTCAGCTTTAGCACAAATCTCAACACACAAACTTTTTAAAACAACATAAAAGGAATTACAATGATTTTAACAAACACCAAACTTTATATATTTTAAAAAAGGAATTACAAGAGAATTTGCCAAAAACTGGAACCAAGGGTTGTGAACAGGCTCACACCCTTTTTATAGACTAATTGGAACTATCTAGAACTATAATAAAAAAATACAAAGCATGAAACCCTAATTTGCAGAATCTCAAAAATGCCCCTCTTTGTTCTTGGACGTTTCTTGGTCAAAAGCAATACCATGTGATTGACAGCTATAGAACTTGATCTTGGACGTTGAAAACTACTTGGAGGCCAAGTAGTAGGATCACAATCGTTCAATTTGTCGGACATTGGGTTTGGGGTGAAAAGGATGGACAGGGGAGGCTTGGGGGAAGGACCACATGACACGTGGAGCTTTGTTGTGAGGTGGGTTAGGTTGAGGGTTTGTCCAATCAAAGATCTGGAGGTTTTGGGCTAATAACCCCTTGATTAGAGTTTTAATTGACCTGGGTAAGATTAGGGTTCAAAGGGATATAAGGTGGGTTTTGATTCGTTTTGTGTTTAAACAATTTTTAAAAAAGTGTTTAAGGTGGGAAAAATAGGTTTAGTGGGGAGTTTGACTGGTTGACTGATTAAATAATAAAACCGGGTGTGGGTTTTGGGTAGGGTCGGGTTTGGTTAATGGTTATGGGTTTGTGGGTGGGTAGGGTTGACGTGGCAACGTCTGGTTGGGAGATAAAGTTTATGGTTTTGGCAATTTGAGTCCCCAGGTTATCCTTTTTCTTCCACTTTGTTTTAAATACCCAACAGTGCTTGTTTATGCCTTGTCAACTTTTGACAAGTTGCTGAAAATGGCACAAAACTTTTATAAACTTTATCCAAGGGTATCTTTTGCATAATCTTCAAACTTGATGGACTGATCTTGTAATATCTTCAAATAATAAGGACCATACTTGTACAATTGATAAATGGAGGGTCAATTGTGACAAGTTCTTCAAAGATGAGGGGCCATTTTTGCCAATCTTTAATTCTTCAAGGGTATTTTTGCAAAATCCAAACTTGGGCCCGGTTCATTGTGCGACTTCGTTTCCCGTGTTCGTTTTTGATTGATTCTTGTGTTCTTTTGCCAATTCCTCAATATCCGTACCTAAAAATACACAAGTAACAAACACGAGCATATATTTGGCATGTTTTATGATATTTTATGCAATTTAAGGCCGTTTTGGACGATGAGACCATGTATAAAAGCAGTCTCATCAGGACACAATGGATTGGGCTCACCCATGGGCTATCGGATATATGATAAATCATTCTCGCGTCAAGGAGTTTAAGGACCTCCTTTTTAATAACATCGTGAATTTTGGGATTCACCCTTCTTTGACTTTGAATTGCGGGTTTGTAGTCCTCCTCCATTAAAATCTTGTGAGTACAAAATTTTGGGTCAATACCCTTAATGTCGGAAATTTTCCACGCAATTGCCCCTTTATGAGCCTTAAGAACTTTCAAGAGCTCGGTTTTTTCATTATTAGCAAGACCTTTTGCAATAATAACCGGCAACTTGTCATCACCTTCCAAGAATGCGTATTCAAGGTGAGAAGGAAGATCTTTCAATTCAAGGATAGGTGGTTCCTCGATTGAAGATTTTGGTTCAACACTCATAACTTCCATCGGCGGAAGAGATGGTGGAATAGAAGTATCATCACTAATCAACACCTCATCTTCATTGTCGATTTCATTTGAAGTGAGATCGCCTCCTTGGAATGGAGTGAGATTTGGTGTTGAATTAGCAAGAATCGGATCCAAAATAGTGGGATTGCCACTTGACGAGCTATCGGAAAAACCTAACACTTCTTGTGAAAACTCATCGCAAACCACATCAACGATGTCAATGTGATTGATGGTAGCGATTGCATAAACATGAGAAGGTTTCGAGTTTTGAGTAGCGTTTATAACAAGTTCCTCTTCGTTGAATCTCAAAGTGATAGTTCTTGCATGAACATCGATACGCGATCTCGAAGTGTCTAAAAATGATCGACCTAAAATTAGAGGAACTTGAGGATCCGCGGGGATGTCAACTACTATAAAATCAACGGGATAGTAGAACTTCCCCACTTTCACGAAAACATCTTCGGCTACTCCACATGCTAAAATCGTAGAATGATCGGCCATCTCGATAGACATGTTCGAAGGAATAAGAGCCGGAAGCGAAAGCGATTTCCAAATGGAAAATGGCATCAAATTAATGCTCGCACCAAGATCGGCCAAGGCGAGGCATTCTTTCATATCTTGTATGTCACAAGGAATGAGGAACTTTCCGGGATCACCAACTTTTTCCGGTATGCGGTTAAGATAAACCGAAGAACAATTAGCAAGCTTTGAAAGCTTTTCCTTATCGCTCATCATACTTTTAAAAATGGAAGCGAAACGAGGCATATACAACAACGCGTCGGCTAAACTCACATCAAAATGCACTTGTTGAAACATTTTTATAAAAAGCTCGATTTGTTGTTTGTTACGTTCTTGCAATTTCTCTTTGTTTCGTCTCGAAGGGTAGGGTAAAGGTGGTGTGGGTTGGTCATTAGGCAATGGCCTTGGAAACTCGGGTTCCACAATTGGTATTGGTTCAACCGTAGGTGTGGTTTGAGTGGTACTTCGTGGGATTATAATATGCTCCTTTTCTACCATCACCTCGGGTTCTTTCTCGATTTCCTTCTCTGTAAAAGTACTTGGACGAGAGATTGGTTCCTTGAAAGTTTTACCACTTCGTGTAGTAATAACCTTCATTTCTCCCTTCGGGTTTGCAATGGTATCACTAGGAATACCACCCGAGGAAGAAGGTTTACACATGATTGCTTCAAACATCTTAGCCATTCGGTCCTCAAATTTTGATTGCCTAGCATCCGCTTTTAATAACTCTTGCTTAATCTCATGTTGTCCTAATTCCATCTTTTGTTGATTTTGTTGAAGACGTTGGACATTTCCTTCCATTTTATTTGCATGAGTTTTAAGTTCATAGCAAGTTCATTTTTTAGCTCGTTTTTCAACTCGGATCTTAAGCTAATCATCTCACGTTGCATGTTATCAAATTTAGCATCATTTGCTTTAGCATAATCCAAAAATTCTCCTTGAAGATTTTTAGTGTGAGCATTTTGAAAACCTTGTGTAGTGTTTTGAAAATCACGGTTTTGGTTTTGATTAGAAATTTGTCCATTCCCATTTTGATAATTCCCCTTGTTGTAATTGCGTGAATTGCCTTGGTAATTACCTTGGTTGTTGTTTCGATAGTTATTAGCATTTTGATTTGGTGGAGCTTGATTTGGGCGGGAACCTTGACCGTTTTGGTTGTAAGTTCCCGTTGCTACATAAGCACTCGAAGTTTTACCATCCGCGGTAATGCACTCGGAAAGATCATGAGCTCCACCACAAGACAAACAACTCTTAGCAACCGCTTTAACCGAAGCGAAATTTGAAGCTTCTTGAGCTTTCCAATGGGACATAAGATTAGCAAATCTATCAAAAAACCGATTTTCCTCATTAGCTTCATCATGTAAGGCATTAAAGCTACGAGACGATGACGATGAAGACGAACCCAAATTGGCAACACTCGGTGTGTTACGAGGGCTATAAACCTTTGATCTATTCTCGATGATTTGTAAAGCCTCATTTGTCGTCTTGCACAAAAAATTACCACCCGCGGCGGCATTCAAATAATCTCGTTCATGATCATTAAGCCCATTATAAAAAGTATCAATTTGATGCAATTCCGTAAAATCATGGTGTGGACATTCATGTAACATTTCTTTAAATCATTCCCATGCCATTGAAAAACTTTCATTATTTCTTTGCACAAATCGTGAAATCTCATTTTTCAAATGTGTTGTTTTAGATGGTGGAAAAAACTTGTTCACAAACTTAGAAACGAGATCGGCCCATGTCAAGATCGAATTTGGCGGTTCTTTCTCATGCCAAATTTTTGCGGGTCCATCTAACGAATATGGAAACAACATCATCTTAATGGCGTCATGTGGAACATCCTTAAACTTGCTAGTAGCGGTGAGACGGTTAAAATTCCTAATATGATAGTGCGGGTTGTCTTTCTCGTGACCTCTAAACTTATTTGCTTGCAACATCGACATTAAACCCGTCTTAATCTCGAAATTCTCCGCAAGGATGGCGGGAATCACAATAGCCTCTCCAAAACCCTCGGTGGGTGCTCGTAGCAACTCCATCATAGTACGATTAGCCATGACGACTTCTTGTTCTACAATAGGTTCAACAATTGGAGGTTGTTCTTCAATCAACGTCTCTTGATTGCTTGCTTTTGAAGACGTTTACGAGCTCATTTTGCTTGATTACGAGTGATCATAAACTTCACGAAGAATGGGAGATGAGCAAAGAAGATTCTTTTTGGGTGTTTTGTGAATTTTCAATTTTTTTTATGTTTTTGATGATATTTAATTTTTTTGGATTTTGGTGTATCTTCGTAGACAACAATCTACAAAATCTCTCCTCGAATCAAACTCTTGATTAAAGAAGCCTCAAAGGAATGAAAACGATCACGTGGAGTGAACGCCTTCGAATGACTTTAGAACTTTGGTGAAAACCAAATTGTTCAAGAGGTTTTAATCACAAAGAAACCAAGCAAATATATTATACGTAATAATACTTTGGGCGGCAAAACCCTCGATTAGCCTTCAATTTCAAAATACTCACAAGCAAGCGGGGAAACGAGGCGGCGCGAAGCACTTAAGAGCCTTTTTCCTTAGGGTATATTTTATAATACCCGCCTTATACCCACCTTATAGTTTGTATTTTTCAAAATCGAGCTTCACGAAAGTATTTATCTATTTTTGCCTTTTTCTTTTTGTTTGAGATTCGAATACAATAATTGAGTGATGAAATCCTAATTAAGGTTGTGTTTTCACACTTTTGGAGATATTCTTTATTTGTTGTGATACTTAATACAATATAGTAATAATATTTTTACAAGAAAAACCAAGAAAACCGATAATACGTATTAGTAGATTTCTACTAATACAAATACTATTTATGGTTAATATTAAAAACAACAATACAAATTAATCACGACACACCTCCCCGGCAGCGGCAATTACGTCCTTTAGGAAAAGGAGCGTAAAAGCGGAAAGTATTAAGTGTACGTTTAGGAAAACGTAAACACTAATGACCCTTAAGGTATGAAAGTCCAAGTTCGTTTCCCAAGGAGGTATATGTGTGTGACTAAGATGTAAAAGATTTGAGATTAATATTTGGTTTAGAAAGGGATGAGAAAAGAAGATGACGAAGACGTAAAAATTACTATTAGAAAGTTAAAACGTAAAACCTTAAAAACTACAAAAATAAAAATTGCCAAAAATTCACCAAAAATCAAAATAAATAAACTAAGAGTTTACCAATGATCAAAACTTTTTCAAACCTTTTAAATAATTAAATATTCAATTTTTAAATGCTAATTAAAGCCCTAAAAATTAAATAAATTATCAAAAAGCCTAAATAAAGATTTTTCAATTGGTAAACCTCTAAAATGACCTACAAAGATTAAAAACTATTTTTAGAAATTTTTAAACTAATAAAAACTATTTAAAATGATTTAAAAACTATTAAAACTTAAAATAATTATAAAAATTAATCTAAAAGAGATAAAATTATTCTAAAAGTTGCTAAATTCCTATTTTAATGTAATAAAGCTAAGAAAAATGTAAAAAGTTGGAAAATGTGAAATTTAAAAAATAATAATAAAATAATATTAAAATAATATTAAAAATCCAAAAATTATAAAAAATTCTAAAAACTTGCAAACTAGTTTATTTTAACCTAAATAATCAAAAAATCAAAGTGAAATGACCAGAATACCCCTATTGGGCCCTCAAATGGGCCAAAACCAAAAACAGTCAAACCAAATGGGCTTTTGGGCCCAAAAAGTCAAACTTGGCCCAATTGACTTGGAAAAGCCCTATCTGACTCAAAATTTAATTCTAAGAACAAAACTCTAAAGGCCCAAAAGCTGAATGTGAGCTTATCACAGCTTATTAAACACACAGCTTATTCTTATTGGGCTTTTCAGCCCATTAAGCAATAAGCTAATGCCATAAGCTCTAATTTGACACACAACCTTCTTTTGGGATGCTTATGAGATCTGTAAAAAGAAATTTTGAAAAAGCTCACTCAATAAGCCATAAATAAGCAAAGTAAAAATTCACTAAAAGACAAAATAGTCGGGTTTGAGATTTAGGACACCTCAGAAGCTCTAGTTTGTTGCAAAAGCTCACAAATAGCTTAACTAAGAATAATCAATCAAGAAAATCACAAAAAGCCAAGTAGAATAAGCTGTAAGAGCAAATAAGCTGGCTGAAAAAGCCAAATAAGCTAGTTTTCTAGCAAAAGCTTAACCAAAAGACTTGTAAACTTCCAGATATGATATTAAGCTGAGAAAAATGAGTTCTATTACAAAAACTAAGTTGTTGCATGTACCAATAAGCAAAACAGATTCAATAAGCCTAGAAACCAAGTTTGACCAAAAGTCAAACGTTGATAAGTTAAAATCAAACGCTGACAGGAACAAAGTAGACGTTGACAGACTTAATGAAGTGTATGGACTTGTTTTTCACCCTGCTGGTCAAGGTTTGAGTGCAAACCTTGTGAATCAAAGCTTACCAGTTGGGTAAACTTGATGTGTTTTGGCACAAATAAGCCAATAAGCCAGTGGGCTTATAAGCTATGATCAAAACAATCCAAATAGCCAAATAATCTCACAAGCAGCACACAAATAGAATCCAAGCAGCAAAACAACAATCCTTATGCTAGAAATCAAAATGCAACCCCAAATGAGGTGGTCACTTTGCTGATGCAAATGACCACTTCAGCAGACTTTGATAAGCTATAAAAACCACAATAAGCCACCAAATTCAACAACCAGACAACCAATAGATAGCTTATCACCCAAACTATTCCCAAACCTGATTTCAGACCTTAGATCCAACAAACAAAAAAGTTATTGGATCTGATGTGTTTGACCAATTTCAAAAGCACTTTTATCAGATTTTTGCAAAACTTCAAATCTCTTTTCCAAACTTTCAGAAAGTAAACCAATGACTAAAACTTGTATAATAGGACTTGTTTAGACCTCCCAAACCCTAAGAACCAAGGGCACAAGGCCACAAGGCCTTATGAACCAGTAATCCCAAACAACCCTTAATCAACCACTTTTCAAACAAACTTCTGATTTCTTCTAATAACCTACTGATTTTAATGACCAAAAACACTTACTAGGCACCAACTAACACAATTAAACACAAAAATAACCAACACAAACACAAGAACACCAAATCATATACCAAAGTACAAAATAAGCAGAAACATGAATTTTTTAGAGGAATCTTAACAAGGGGTTATACCTGCCTTCCACAACATCCTAGGAAGGCCAGCTATGCTCCTTGGACCTTGTTCAACAACTAGAACAAGACCAAGGTACTTCAATAAGAAAGATGATGAATGCCTTGGTTGATGTTTCAAAGCAGAAACTCAAGGACTTGATGTCTTCAACACAAGCTGCAAACAACTCAACCAAGGGCTCTAATCCCTTCACAAGCTTGGTGTCAACAAGCTTGCAAGAGCTTATAGCTTATGATTAAGGGTTAGTACACAAAAATAAGCAAAATCAGAACCTTCTTTCAAGCTTTTTCAAACTTGAAAAACCTTACCAAACATAAACGTCCTTGATCCAAAAGGTTCAAGCACACTTATAACAATCAATGGAACTCAGAATCACCCTTTAAACAACACCAAATTTCAAAAACATAAAAAGGAATTACAATTTTCTCAAAATACCAACTTTTATAAATTTTAAAAAGGAATTACAATGTTTAAAGAGTAAGACTAGAACAAAGGGACTCTCACATGTTGAGGTCTCCTTTTATAGGCAAATGCCAGGCTACACTATTCACAAACCCTAGAAGTGAATTATCTAAAATGCCCTTAAGTCCTTGAGGCAGTTTGTTGTTGATGAGCTGTCCAAAGTGATCCCAAACGTTCATTTTAGCTTTGTGATCAAGCAAAGAGTCTTGGCTGTTGATTTTGCCACATAGGATTACTTGGAGGGTAAGTTGCATTCTGATTGGGTGACGTGTTGAATGGTGGGGTCTCTTGGTGAGTGGGAGTGAGGGTTTTAAGGTTGGGATGTGTTTAAGGTGAGGTGAATCAAACGTGTGCCAAGGTAATTGCAAATTACCCTTTGTTTTAAGTGAGGTAATTTTGGGTGGTGAAAAGTGAACAGTAACACGTTTGATCCGTTTTTTGTGGGATGGAAAGTTGTTTGGCGCAATAAACATTTGAATGTTTCATTTGCCCACATTTGGCCCTTGTGTTTTGGGATTTTTGGTAAAACAAGTATTTCAGCCCTAAAAACGATTTTCCTTTGTAAATAACTTTCACACTTTGGCAGTTTTGGCACAAACTTTTGGAAAAAGGTTTACAAGGGTTGTTTTTGACATTTTGAGATATTTCAAGGGCTGATCTTGGACATTCTTGATCTTCAAAGGTCTTCAATGTATCTTTGGCTTGATGAGGGACCATAATTGACAATTTGGAATTGTTGAGGGACCAATCTTGCCATTTCTTCAAAGTTGAAGGACCATTTGTGTAATTTTGACAAACTTAAGGGACCAATCTTGTAATTATTAATATACAAGTAGAGGTGGCAAAATGGGCGGGCAGGCGGGCACGGGCGGCGGACTAAACGGGTAACGGGCTAAACGGGCGGCGGGCTAAATGGGCGCGGGCTAAACGGGCACGGGCGAAACGGGCGGGCAAAACGGGCGGGCTAAACGGGCGCAAGCTAAAAAAGAAAAAAAACATATAAAAACGTACAAATAAAAAATAAAAATACTTGTTTGAAAGCCGGGATAAAAAATTTAATAAAAAGTATTCGTCGAGTATACTAATTTGTATTTTACAAGTGCGCCCGTTAAGCCCATTTAGTTTCTTACATATGCGCCCGTTTAGCCCATTCATTATAAGGAATGGGCAAAAAGTGCCCCATCCTTTTTTGAAAATGGGCAAAATGTGCCCATATGTATCAAAATGGGCAAGATTTGCCACCTCTATATACAAGGGTTTTAAGTGTCATTTCTTCAATAAATGAGGATCAATCTTGTGTGTCTTCAAGTCTTCAAGGGTATTTGTTGAATTCTTCATGAATTAGGGCCCGGTTCTTTGTACGGCTTCGTTTCTCGTGTCCGTTTTTCCTTGTATCTTGTGATCTTTTGTCTTTTTCACAATATCCATACCTAAAATACACAAGTAAACAAACACAAGCATATATATGGTATTTTATGACATTTTTATGCATTAAAAGCCCGAAAAGAACGATGAGATCATGTATAAATGCCATCTCATCAAAGGCGATTGCTTATACGATACAGGAACTGAGGATTTGGAAGAACTAGATAAGACTTAGTCAGTGGAGTTGGACTGTTATATCTGCCTAGAATGCTAGAGGCATTTGGGGTACTAGACGTAGAGAATGATCTATACGGATCATGAATGTCTCTCACACATATTCAATCATTTTGATTGAACATTTGGCAAAGGTGATGGGTGGAGTTAAGTGATGAAAGACAATTGCAAGGCTAAGTACCATCTGGGAAAGGGAAGCATGGTTGATGAGACATGGAATAAAAAGAATGAAGTGAAGCTGAGACGAACTTAAACTATATGGATGACATATTAGGGTGGTTTGGATGCAGGATGTAGGTTGCACGAGTTGAGTTGTCTAAAGCAGAGAACGTGCCAACATTTATGTTGCGTGGCTTGGACAATCATATGGAGAAAAGGGACGTAGACTATACTTCCTACATAGATAGGAGTGGCTTAGAAAGGGCAATGTCAGGACGAATTTGGTGGAACGGATACATAATGCGGTGGAGGAATATGTACGATGAGAGTTGGGTGATAGTCGATAGACGGACTAATTCATCCCATATTTCAAGAGGAATGAGGAGTCACATAGTTGAGAAGTTGGAAGGATTGTGCACAACCGCGATGGAATAGGAGGTTTTGTGTAAAAGTTAACCTAATAGGTATGGAATGCCTTATAAAGGATTATGGCAAGGGAAGAAACGATGCGAAGCAAGCGTAGTATATCGTTGATAGACTAATGGTTGGCATGAGCATACTATAGATGTAATTGAGAAAGACGCCTAGAGCATTGGCGTGAGATTTGGAGATAGTTGGAGAACGCATTATATTAGGAAGAATTCTCCTACAAAGAGCGAGTCACCGGTGATAGGGGCATGTTCCCCATTGATGAGGATGTAGGGAATAAAGGAGGAAACGCCTAAATTATAGGCTGAAGACGGGATATAAGATGGTATGGAAATTAAGATTGTGGAAATACAAGCGAAAAGTAGTATGGAGGAAGAATGATTAGAGGGAGCAAGAGGTTGTCAAGATGGTGGGGTGATATTGAAGGGAAAACCGTTATAGCAAGAAGTTAGTAGTCACGAACAATGGAACGTTCACCTAAAGAAAAGGTGTAGCACCTGTTAGTATGAAGGATTGTTAGTTACTTGGTTCCAAGCATGGGAAAGCAAGGATGAGGTGGTGGTTATGACATGTTTCATGTGAATGTTATGGGAAGCTTTTGGTTATGCAATCCTGCATATACCATTGGATGTGATAAATGTTGGGAGAACTTCTGAATGATGGAAAATCCGTAGAGGATAGAAGCCGTTAGGTCTGGTGATAGGAATTATAGTAGAAACTGTTGGAGTTCATTCATAGGAGATGAGGTGGATCACCGTTATACTGGGATGAAGTTAGAAGCGGCCAATGTATTGGACCGGAGGTGGATAGGAAAACTATGGAGGTGGTGGCAGTGCTTTAGTAGAGGTTGAAAATGGCAAAGAACCAACAAGAGAGCTGTGCGGACGAGAGGCATAAGCCGTTGGGATTTAAGATTGGAGGTAAGGTTATGCTAGAGGTTTCACCATGGAAAGGAGTGATGTGGTTTGGAAAGAAAGTGAAGTTAGCACCTAGATTTGTGGGTCCATTTAAAATCCTTGAAAGGATTGGGCTAGTGGCGTATAGGTTGAGATTACCGGAGGATTTGAGTAATGTGCATGATGTATTTCATGTATCAAACTTGAGGAAATGCTTAGCAAGAACCGACTTGCAAGTACCGTTAGATGATATTAGTATCTATACGAGTCTTCGTTTCATCGAAGAGCCGGTAGAGATTTTGGGTCGTGAAGCTAAGACTTTGGAAAAAGGGTAATATACCATAGTTATGGTAAGATGGAATTTGGAACGTAGACTAGAGTTCACGTAGGAACGGGAAGGATTTATGAGGAGCAAGTATCCTCAGCTATTTGATAATGACGATCCTAAAGAGTAAATCTCGGGACGAGATTTCTATTAGGAGGGAGTGATGTGACAACCGTGGTTTTGAGGTTCGTCACTTAGTTTTATTTTTGTGCTAGTTACGTGTCTTTGTGTGTTTATGTGCTAACTGGTGTGTATAGATTGTGGTTTGGATATCTTTTCTGGTACGGGGTACCTTGTGAGTGAAACGATGTGTGATGATTTCATGTTCATGAGCTCACATGGTAGTGACTATGAAATGAGATGGTGTTATTTAGTGGTGTTACGTATACGTATATGTATTATAGAAAATCGTATTTTTACGATTTAAGATTTAGCATTTAGAGGTCTCGGATGAGGTATTTTAGTCACGGGAGTATTTTTTGGGATGGTTTTAAGTCATTTAGGACTTAGTTAATTAGTTTATTTCATATTTTAAGAGTTTTTATAAAACTGTATATTTTTACGTCTTTTACGGTATACGCGTAAAAACTGACTAGTTTTACGGTTTTGAGATTTTGGAGGCTTTAGGAGCTGAAATAAATTAAGGTAACTTAAGGTATTATTAATAATATATTAATAAGTCTTAAAAATAAAAAATATATATATATGAATCGGGTTTTAAACCGACTAGAAAAGAAAAAGAAAGGATAATGGGCCAAAAGACCCAACTTGAGCCCAATTTGGAAAAGCCTTTTTAATAAAACATATAAATACCATGTTTATATCACAAAAATCAGTTTTTCATTAATTTTCTCCCCTTTTGGCCGAATTTTTACAAGCCCTAATTTAGGGATTCATCAAAAATAATTTTCTTGAAGATTTGAGGTAAAAATCTTGATTTAATTCTTATAGTCTTCTTGTTTTATAGCATTAAGGCTTCAAGTTTTATGTAATCAATTTATATGATGGATTAGAGTTCTTAATAGATCTGTAATTAGGGGTTTTATAACAATTAACATGATTAGGATAATGATTGGTGATTATTAGTGATGTTAATTAGGGTTTAATCATGTTTAAATTCGTTTTTAAAAACTGGGCAGATTTTTGAGTCACTTGTTTTGATCCTATATAAAGTTCTACAAACTCTTATTTTGCGATACAAGCATCCCTGAATAGGTAATTGAAGTGGCTTTCAAATGCAAGAAACGGGAACTAAATTGGAGGTCGGGAGGTGGGTCAAAAACAGGTTACAACAGTCGGATGTCAAAACAGTTTTGAAATCAGTCGGGTTTAATTTAACGTTTTAAGGTGATTGGGGTACTTAGGAGTACACTTGAGCCCTCAAATGATCATGGGTGTTGGTTTATATATTAAATAAGAGACCTGAAGGGTGGCTAAGCAAATGGGTTAGGGTAAGACCCCCTAATCATAACAAACTTTTTGTATGTTCAAAATCGATAAAATGCGGATCGACAGAAGTATATATATATATATCGGGGCCTTAACAGTAGCTTTAAGGTTGGGGCAAAAAGGATAAGTTAGCTAACATACGTAAGGGAATAGGGTTTCCTTTACATAGATCATGGGTATGTTTAGGTGGGCGTTTGTCTTATAGTTTGGAGACCTAAAAACCGGGACTGTTTTGGGTAAAATGTTAACGGGACGGGTTATGAAGTAAACTGAGTTAAGGGCTTTATATAGGGGTTTAATGAGATGCTTAGAGCATATAAATGAGGTATATATATGGGAGAAGGTTAGATGTCCATCATAGTTTGATGAGTCATCTTAGTGTTTGGTTCATGTTTTGATTGTGTGCTTTTGTTTGTTAGCTTTTTGCTAGTGCGCGGACTTTTGGAGAAGCTCAATCAGGTGAGTTTCATAGTCCCATGTCTTTTAATGATTTTGACTTCCAGATGGGATGGAAGAGACACTGTTTGGTTTTTGTAACTAATGCTATGAATGTTTTTATGGTTTGTGATGGACTTGTGTGTACACTTATGTGATTAACTGCTATGTGATTCTTGATTGTTATTGTGGTTTGACTTGGTACCAAGGGGATGTTGACAAGGCGGGGCCTTGGGGAGGTACATAGATGTGTGAGCATCTATGGGACCAATGGATAATGACAAGGCGGGGCCTTGGGATTGGTACATAGGTGTATGGGCACCTATGGTACCATGGTGTTTGGTAAGGCTGGGAGCCTTGGATTTTGTTTGGAATGATTGATCTTGAATGTTAGTTGTTAATGCATATTTGTAGCACATTGTCCATATGTTTAGTGGTTTATGGTGGTTCACAGCTTATTTTAATATGTTTTCGGTTGGAGTATAAACCTATGACTCTCACCAACATTATGTTGACGTGTTTTAGTGTCTCTTTCAGGTGATAAAGTGGTTAAGCGTGAGAACATATGTGGCTAGGATTGGAGTCGCGTAGGAATGCATTTAGAAGGAGATCACTGTTCCTTCTTAGTTTATTTTTCTGTTTGTTTCAATAAGTGATACTATGAACCTATATGTTTATTTGTTTGTGTTATTTGTTTGTCTTGGGTAAGAGGTAGGACTGTTACCTACTTACCTAGACTCCTGCATTGATGAGATATTGTCATGACATTTATGTCACCTTTTATGACATTTTTAATTCATATAGTTCTCTCTATAGACACGCTGTTGTTGTAATGATATCCATACGTCGCGCCCCATATTCCGCCATGGTGGGGTGTGACATCATATCATCCCTTTGAGTGATTCTCTCCTTAATACACCTTCTTTTGACCCTTCCACCCTTGAAGTTGGTTATTGATGAAGAAAATCCTATACTCTTAGAGATTGATCCTTTTTCCCCTAAGGCAACTTTAGAACCCAAAACCTTTGATATGGATTCTCTTATGGATATTGATGCCATCATAGAGGCCGCTCTTGCTAATACCGGTTTAGAGGTCGATGATAGTGCTTCTAATTGGGAAGAGGAGATTTGTCTTAGTGAGATGCTTTTTGGGAACATAGAGCCTACACCTCCTTCATAAGGCACTCTTACTCTTGACTCTCCTTTCACTATGCCTTCTATGGAGGATTCCACACCTTTTGATGATGATGAGGAGCACCACATGAATATTTGTTATGAATGTTTTGATTCATACACCTTCATTGTCTCATGATGCTTTGATATCTAAGGGGGAATCTTATATGGTTGACACGCGCTCATCTTCTTATTTTCCCATGAAGGGGAAGGTTTTTAATCCTGAGATACGTATGTTTGGGAAATATTGGTTTTCATCTAATCCACTTAAAGTGTGACTTCTATTAATATGGACTTCTCGTATGAGCTTACTTTGTTGCTGCTACCTACTTTGGAGTTGTTCACGTGCAGAGATGGAAACTATGTATTTGATCCTGGTATGATTTCTATATGAGAGATTTCGTATGTTGGACAAACTTGAGACACGTTGGACCGTTCCATTTATCGAGGCGGATATTGTAAATCTTATAGTAAACGGCAACGTGCTAAGTTTGAGTGCATCATGTGATATAAGCTTCAAAGTGGATATCCTTTATTCTCCATGATGGTTTCCCCAAGGACAACCTAATTCGGGGCCGAGTCGAGCTAGAGACTTAGGGTTAAAAAAAATCAAGCATTGAATAACTAGGTTAGCAAACGTAGAGTAGATCTTACTAGGTTAGGTTTAATAAGCGGGTGTTATAGTAGAGTTGAAATGGAGGGGTAGCCTTTCTTCGTCTTTTGATGTTTGTTTCAAGGGTTGTTCTCTCTCATTTCATTCATGAAGCTTATGGAGGAGGCCCGTGTATCCGGTTCACTTCGATTAGTTTTTGCTATCGTGATATTCAACATTGTGCTTAAAATGAATTCACTTTAGTTGTCTCTTCCTTAGCTCGAGTTAAACAAAGTAATCAATGTCATAAGTGTAGGGGAGTTTACTCCAATACTCTTAAACATTGAGGAAGATGTTTATCTTAAATGTAAGGGAGACTTCTATCGAAGTGACCTTACCTAGACCATTGCCCTTGCCTTCATGATAACTTAAAAATTAATTTTTCAAATATTTTTCAAATTTTTGATCTACTTTGGCCGGCAAAAATATGCATTCATAATTTTTGCATTAGTCATTTTTCATTGGCATAACACATTTGCATTGTATATATTCTTCTTTTATTTTTCATCAAAAATACATAAAAAGGAAAAAATATAACAAAGGATATGGTTCAACAAATTTAGACTTCTTTGACATATTATGCCTAACATGAATACTTTCACTCAACCCGAGTTTGCTTATCTAAGCTTATTCTAGCTAGTATCCTTAACCATGTAGACCTTTATTGGTTTATTAGGCTAAGCATCCACTAGTCTCATTATTTGAGATTTTAAACTGTGGAGAACGAGAGATGATAGAGTTTGAAGTAAGTGTAAAGGGCTAGATAAACCTCATATTAATTGATTGTGGCTTTTATATCCCCTTTCATAACCTTTATTTTATTGTCAACGCATGTATATATGTTAATAATCAAGAACGATTTTAATCGGTTTGTAGTCTTGATACACTTTATTTTGCTTGGTTCAATTTTATGTCTCGATATCCTCTCGAATGATCTTGGTTCTAAGTGGAATGATTGTTCTTGGTTACTAACAAGGAGAGTGGTTTTCTATTCTACTGAATGTTTCAATGCATAAAATGTAAACTTAAATTTAAAGGCAATTAATTTAATGACAGTTAATAAAACTAAAATTAAAATTAAACTTAACAAATAAAATAAAAATATGAAATGAAATGAAGAAACAGTAAGAAACAGGAAACAGTAAGTAAATACCACTTAACTCTTAATTGAAATGCTCAAAAGAAAAACTGATTCGGAACTTTCAAAGTCTCTTGATTCGGAACTTTACTCGGAAGTCTTCATCCGGAACTTTCTTCGGAACTTGATTCGGAACTTCACCCGGAACTTTCACCCGGAACTTTGTTCGGAAGATTAATTCGGAAGTTGGTTCGGAACTTTTGGCTCGGAAGTTTATTCGGAAGATTTGGAAATAAAACTCATTCGGAACTTTTCGAAAGAAAAATTCATTCGGAACTTAAAAACATGCATTCATTCGGAACTTTTGGAAATATCATTCATCCGGAAGCTCATTCGGAACTTTTCAACTGATTCGGAACTTTTAAAGGAAAACTCATTCGGAACTTTTCAAAAACATATTCATTTGGAACTTTCTTGTTCATCCGGAACTTTGGTGTTCATCCGGAACTTTTGTTCATCCGGAAGTCTGGGAAACACACAAGAACAGTAACTTAAGCAGAAAAACAGGGAGAAACGTTTTGATCCAAAATCAAACTAAATAATCAAAAAGGTTTTACCAAATTAACCACAAATCATCTAATAACCATAAGCAACAAATCCCAACAGTAAAAACACAAATTCAACAACTTTTTAAAGATCAAATCAATCAAATAAGAACTTAAGAACTTGAAATAAAAGAGGATGATGAACAAGATGAAATGGAAAGATTAAACAAGAACTTGTATTGATGATTAATGTTTTAACAATCACAAAACAAAGATTAAAATTATAAGATTTGAAGAACAAAGATTAAAATCACCAAACACCCTAGTGGTGTTGGTGATGCTACGAAACAGAAGGGAGAAAAAGGTGGGGAAAAGAAAAAACTAAAAAACTAACTGAATGAAAAGTGTGAGGGGTGGGCTTTATATAGCCTTGTCTTTTGGTTGGTGAGTGGGCTTTCTCCCATTCTTCTTGTCTTCTCGTCTTTTCAGAAAAGTTGACGTTTTCGATTCTGATTCGGGATTTGTTGTCGATTAAATTCAACTCGTCTTTTAATTTCTTCGTTTAATAGACTTGAGTTTCTTCGACTTATGTAAATCTTCCATCTTTGGTCCTTTACTTCAATAAATCTTCGAATAGGCCCAGTGACTTCAAATCTTTTGCATCTCTTGGACAATAGACTTCATCTTGAGTCTTTTTCTTCGATAAAACCCGTGTAATCCCATGTTTTCTTCAATATTCATCCGGTTGGCTCTGAAAACACAATAAGCACAAAAACCACGCATAATTCCAAACAAATGATATTAAATACGTGTTTTGGTCTTGTTTTAGCCAGAATTAAGTGGTAAAAGGATGGGTGTTTACACACCTATCAAATCCCCTACACTTAACCATTGCCATGCCCTCATGCAATGCTTAGTGATAAAGTAATTTTACACTTGTCTCATAATTAATCAACCTTGGCCTTATTCAAATACTACTAAATAAAAATTAAAATACTAAGAGAAATTAAAACTTTAAAGTAAACAACAGGATGGAAATAACTTGCAAAGAAACCAATGACTTACATTAGGGCTTTGGTGCTGCGAAGATTTATCACCCTCAAGTTTCACGTTCCCCAAACTAAGCTTAAAAACGAGATCATTGTTACTATAAGTTAGTAAATCAAACACTTACACACATGGCTTAATTATATGCTTAAACTCCCTTATTCCTAGGTGTATCTCTTATATTTTATTTTTGTCTTAGAATGATCATGAAGATGCATTTTTGGACTTATTTTGATAGTTTATTAAGGCTGAAAGCAAAGTAGGACGATTTGATCAATAGTTAGCTAAAGGACAAAATCTCTTAAAACTGCTTCTCGGGATATCAAAAAGTTCATATCTTGGCATAACTCGGTTCACGATTTGAGACCTTTCTCGGGTCGATATTTGGCATGTACTTCATACTTCATATCTTGAGAGACGTGCTTGAGATAATGGTCTTCTCATCGTTCATAGAGTTTCTTCACTTGGAGACTTTTGAGGGGTACTCCAACTTTGTTGACCACGACTTCATGATTATTCTTCAATCTCTAATTGGGATTTTGAGATACAACGATCCGCCTCCTTTTCGGACTTGGATCTATTTATCCTCATACCTTGTTAGGGTCTTTTCGGATAGACTTCTCCATGATCTTTATGGGAGTTGATTGCTTTTCGTCGTGAGTCTTGATCCTTCATATTGACTTTGGGAATAATGCTTTTCACATCACCTTGGATCTTTAGCAATAAAATGGAATCCTCATGCCTTGTTAGGGCCTTTTCGGACTCGCCAATCTTCGCGCCCCGCTTCATAAGTTATGCCTTGGCTATGAACTCTTATCATTACCGAGCAACTTTTAAACGATCTTGGGCTAGAAGCTAAGTAACCTTTCAAATCGTACGACCTTACTTATTGCAGATAAATTATTAGCAAGTGATGGGAGAATAGGCAAATAATTACACCAAGTGAGCTTGTGCAAGAATACCGACTTATAATTGACTCTATCATTTCTCGTCCTCCACAATTTAAAATCTCAAGTAATGAGACTCGTGGACACTTAGCCTAGTAAACCAATTAAGGTCTACATGGTTAAGGATACTAGCTAGAATAAACTTGGATAAGTCTATTCGGGTTGAGTCAAAATAAACGCAACGGGCCTAATATGTCAAAGACTTCTAAACTAGCTACACCACTTTATTAATATTTTTGACTTTATTGCGGGATATATACATATGAAAGCAACGATAAAAATTTAAAAATTACGACTAAATGGCCAAAGTTAATAAAAAATTTGAAAAATGTTGAAAAATATGATTTTCCAGTTAAATGAAGGCATTTTCATGGAAAAGTCCACTTAAAACTTCGATAGAAGTCCCCCCTACACTTAAGATAAACATTGTCCTCAATGTTTAAGCATGTGGGAAAAGTTTCCCCTACACTTATGACATTGTGCACGTTGGTTAACTCAAGTTAAGGAAGAGACGACTAAAGTGATCAATTTCAAATGTGAGTATGAAGAAAATTGAATCACGATAGTTGAGAGATAGAACCGGATTTCGGATAACACAGGAGCACGGTTCTTCAAAGATTCCAAGAGTGCACTTATCCCTGTAATCACATCACCACACAAATACAAACACCTATAGAGGTCCCCCTACACTTAGGGGGTTAAACGGTAAAAGATAGATACTCGGGCTGCCTCCCGAGGAGCGCTTGTTTTTGATAACCGAGTCACGAGCCTGACTCGACCCAAAATTAGTTCATGGGGAACGTGGTGAGGGATGGAATCACCTCCTGAGAGGTGTCCTCACCAAAGTACAACTTCACTCGTTGGCCATTACCTTAAAATTCGGTCCATCAGGTTGAGCGAGCTCGAGAGTACCATAAGGAAAAATTTGGGCAATGGTGAATGGGCCGGACCAACGAGATTTGAGCTTGCCCGAAAAGATTTTCAACCGAGAGTTAAAAAGTAAGACTTTGTCTCCAACATGGAACTCTCGGTTCTTGATCTTAGAATCGTGAATGAGCTTAGTCCTTTCCTTATAGATTAAAGAATTTTCATAAGCCTTATTACGGAGTTCATTGAGCTCATTGAGTTGGATCTTGCGTAGGTCACCGGCTTTGTTAATATCAAAATTAGCCCACTTCAAGGCCCAGTAAGCCTTGTGCTCCAACTCAATGGGGAGGTGGCATGCTTTCCCGTACACGAGACGATATGGTGTACAACCAATCGGAGTCTTGTAAGCGGTACGGAAAGCCCACAAAGCATCATCAAGTTTATCAGCCCATGAGGCACGATGCTCTCCCACGGTTCTTTCAAGAATTCGCTTCAGTCCTCGGTTGGATATTTCAGCCTGGCCATTAGTTTGTGGGTGGTAGGCTGTGGAAAGACGATGATTTACACAGTACTTAGCCATGACTCTTGCGAATTGGTCATTGCAAAAATGAGTCCCACGATCACTAATAATGGCGCGAGGCACACCGAATCTAGCGAATAGAGCTTTCAAAAAGTTACAAACTGATACACGGCTTTTTTAAAATGAAAAGTTCGATTCTCGGAATCCTCTCGAATTGATCTCAGTTTAACGTGGAATGATTTGTTCTTGGTGACAAAAAGGATTTTTGGTTTTCTATTCTATTGAAAAGATAAATGACTAATGTAAATTAAAATATAAACTTAAAATAATTAAAAAGTAAAACTAGGATTAAAAATTTAAAGAAAACAGCAACTGAAAACTGACCTAACTGAAAATGCTCTAATCGGAAAATAATCCTACTCGGAAAAATAATCAATTCGGAATATTAATGTCCTATGCGGAAAAATGCTCTATTCGGAAAATAAAGGCCTATGCGGAAAATTCATACTATTCGGAAAAAGATGCTATTCGGAAAGAAAAACCCTATTCGGAAAGTAAGCTATTCGGAAAAGTTGATCTATGCGGAAAATATTGCCAATTCGGAATAATATGCTCAATACGGAATAAATGCCTTATGCGGAAAAAGGGGGCAATTCGGAAAGCATGCCTATGCGGAAAAATAAGTCTATTCGGAAAGCTGGCCCCTATTCGGAATGTAATGCTCTATTCGGAAAAACTGGACTATGCGGAAAAAGGTACCCTATGCGGAAAACATGGTTCTATTCGGAAAATAAGGACTATTCGGAATATGTAAATATTCCGAATAAGGATGGAATAAACAAGCAATTCGGAAAGACTGAAATGTTCCGAATAAGAGAGAAAGAAAAAGAGCTATTCGGAATATCCAAGATTCCGAGTAAGGCACACAGAAACTTGTCTATTCGGAAAGTCAAAAGATGAAGAACAGTAGCAGACGTTTCAACAGTGGACACGAATTAATCCAAGATCGAGCTTAATACGCAAAAAGGTTTTACCAAATCAACCAATAATCATTTAAATACCATAAGTAACAAATCCCACCAATAAAAACACCAAATCAACAAGTTTTTAAGATCAAATTTGAATCAAATAAAAAACTTAAGAACTTGCAATAGAAGATGATGAAGAACAAGATGAATGAAAAGATGGAATTGATAGATTAATGTAAAAGTAACAAGAGTAATGATCAAGAGTTACAAGATTGAAAGAAAAAGATGAAAATCACCAAACACCCTAATGGTGTTGGTGATGAACCGATCCTAAGAAACTGGGAAAAAGAAAAATGAAAGCTCTCCCTCTAAAATGTGAAGGGAGAAACTATATATAGTCCTAGTGGTTGGTTGGTGAGTGGGCTTTCTCCCTTCCTTCTTGTCTTCTCGTCTTTTCAGAAAGGTTGACGTTTTCGATTCTGATTCGGGATTTGTCATCGATTAAATTCAACTCGTCTTTTAATTTCTTCGTTAAATAGATTTAAGTTACTTCGACATATGTAAATCTTCCATCTTTGGTCCTTTTCTTCGATAAATCTTCAAATAGGCCCAATGACTTCAAATCTTTTGCATCTCTTGGACAATAGACTTTATCTTGAGTCTTTTTCTTCAGTAGAACCCGTGCAATCCCATGTTTTCTTTAATATTCATCCGATTAGCTCTGAAAACACAATAAACACAAAAACCACGCATAATTCCAAACAAATGATATTAAATACGTGTTTTGGTCTTGTTTTAGCCCGAATTAAGTGGTAAAAGGATGGGTGTTTACACACCTATCAAATCCCCTACACTTGACCATTGCCATGCCCTCATGCAATGCTTAGTGATAAAGCAATTTTACACTTTTCTCATAATTAATCAACCTTGGCCTTATTCAGATACTACTAAATAAAAAATAAAATACTAAGAGAACTTAAAACTTTAAAATAAACAAAAGGATAGAAATAACTTGCAAAGAAATCAAGGACTTACATTAGGGCTTTGGTGTTGCGAAGATTTATCACCCTCAAGTTTTACTTTCCCCAAACTAAGCTTAAAAACGAGATCATTGTTATTATAAGTTAGCCAATCAAACACTTACACACATGGCTTAATTAAATGCTTAAACTCCCTTATTCCTAGGTGTATCTCTTATATTTTATTTTTGTCTTAGAATGATCATGAAGATGCATTTTTGGACTTATTTCGATAGTTTATTTAGGCTGAAAGCAAAGTAAGACGATTTGATCAATAGTTAGATAAAGGACAAAATCTCTTAAAACTGCTTCTCGGGATATCAAAAAGTTCATATCTTGGCATAACTTGGTTCACGATTTGAGACCTTTCTCGGGCCGATATTTGGCATGTACTTCATACTTCATATCTTCGAGAGATGTTCTTGAGATAATGGTCTTCTCATCATAATAGAGTTTCTTCACTTGGAGACTTTTGAGGGGTACTCCAACTTTGTTGACCACGACTTCATGATTATTTCTTCAATCTCTAATTGGGATTTTGAGATACAACGATCCGCCTCCTTTTCGTACTTGGATCTATTTATCCTCATACCTTGTTAGGGTCTTTTCGGATAGACTTCTCCATGATCTTTATGGGAGTTGATTGCTTTTCGTCGTGAGTCTTGATCCTTCATATAGACTTTAGGAATAATGCTTTTCACATCACTTAGGATCTTCAGCAATAAAATTGAATCCTCATGCCTTGTTAGGGCCTTTTTGGACTCGCCAATCTTCGCGCCCCGCTTCATAAGTTATGCCTTGGCTATGAACTCTTATCATTACCGAGCAACTTTTAAACGATCTTGGGCTAGAAGCTAAGTAACTTTTCAAATCGTACGACCTTACTTATTGCAGATAAATTATTAGCAAGTGATGGGAGAATAGGCAAATAATTACACCAAGTGAGCTTGCGCAAGAATACTGACTTATAATTGACTCTATCATTCCTCGTCCTCCACAATTTAAAATCTCAAGTAATGAGACTCGTGGACACTTAGCCTAATAAACCAATTAAGGTCTACATGGTTAAGGATACTAGCTAGAATAAACTTGGATAAGTCTATTCGGGTTGAGTCAAAATAAACGCAACGGGCCTAATAGATCAAAGACTTCTAAACTAGCTACACCACTTTATTAATATTTTTGACTTTATTGTGGAATATATACATATGAAAGCAACGTTAAAAATTTAAAAATTAAGACTAAATGGCCAAAGTTAATAAAAAATTAGAAAAATGTTGAAAAATATGATTTTCTGGTTAAATGAAGGCATTTTCATGGAAAAGTCCACTTAAAACTTCGATAGAAGTCCCCCCTACACTTAAGATAAACATTGTCCTCAATGTTTAAGCATGTGGGAAAAGTCTCCCCTACACTTATGACATTGTGCACGTTGGTTAACTCGAGTTAAGGAAGAGACGACTAAAGTGATCAATTTCAAATGTGAGTATGAAGAAAATTGAATCACGATAGTTGAGAGATAGAACCGGATTTCGGATAACATGGGAGCACGGTTCGTCAAAGATTCCAAGAGTACAATTATCCCTGTAATCATATCACCACACAAACACAAATGACCAAAATAGGTCCTCCCCTACACTTAGGGGTTAAAGGGATAGATACTCGGGCTGCCTCCCGAGGAGCGCTTGTTTTTGATAACCGAGTCACGAGCCTGACTCGACCCAAAATTAGTTAATGGGGAACGTGGTGAGGGATGGAATCACCTCCTGAGAGGTGTCCTCACCAAAGTACAACTTTACTCGTTGGCCATTCACCTTAAAATTAGGTCCATTAGGTTGAGCGAGCTCAAGAGTACCATATGGAAAAATTTGGGCAATGGTGAATGGGCCGGACCAACGAGATTTCAGCTTGCCCGAAAAGATTTTCAACCGAGAGTTAAAAAGTAAGACTTTGTCTCCAACATGGAACTCTCGGTTTTTAATCTTGGAGTCGTGAATGAGCTTAGTCCTTTCCTTATAGATTAAAGAATTTTCATAAGCCTCATTCTGAAGTTCATTCAGCTCATTGAGTTGGATCTTGCGTAGGTTACCGGCTTTGTTTATATCAAAATTAGCCCACTTCAAGGCCCAGTAAGCCTTGTGCTCCAACTCAATGGGGAGGTGGCACGCTTTCCCGTACACAAGATGATAAGGCGTACAGCCGATCGGGGTCTTGTAAGCGGTACGAAAAGCCCACAAAGCATCATCGATTTTAGCAGCCCATGCGGCACGATGCTCTCCCACGGTTCTTTCCAAAATTCGCTTCAGTCCTCGGTTGGATATTTCAGCCTGGCCATTAGTTTGTGGGTGGTAGGCTGTGGAAAGACGATGATTTACACCGTACTTAGCCATGACTCTAGCAAATTGGTCATTGCAGAAATGAGTCCCACGATCACTAATAATGGCACGAGGCACACCGAATCTAGCGAAAAGAGCTTTCAAAAAGTTACAAACCACCCTTGCGTCATTAGTAGGTAAAGCTTTGGCTTCAACCCACTTTGAAACGTAGTCAACGGCTACAAGGATGTATTTGTTTCCTTTAGAAGAAGGGAATGGCCCCATAAAGTCGATACCCCAAACATCAAAGATTTCACACTCTTGAATGAAATTCTGAGGCATCTCGTCTTTATGTGTGATCTTGCCTTGTTTCTGGCAAGCATCACATTTTTTAACCATATCGTGAGCGTCACGATAAATGGAGGGCCAATAAAATCCCGAGTCAAACACTTTTTTAGCGGTGTAGTTGGGACCAAAGTGACCACCGGTGGGTCCTTTGTGGCAAGCATCAAGGATTTTAGACGCTGCCGGTCCATCAACACATCGGCGGATAATCAGGTCAGCACATTGTTTGAATAGGTAAGGGTCGTCCCAAAAGTAAGTCTTAATGTCGGTGAAGAACTTTTTCTTTTGTTGGGACGTCAACCCTTCCTTGAGAATTCCACCCGCCAAGTAGTTTGCAAAGTCCGCAAACCACGGGGTTTCATTCGGCTTCGAGTTTATAGACATTAAGGTCTCCAAGGGAAAAGAATCATTAATTTCTTTGTTCGGATGATCCCCTTGGTAAGGATCCTCAAGTCTGCTGAGATGGTCCGCGGCTAGGTTTTCTGCTCCTTTCTTATCACGAATTTCGATTTTAAATTCCTGGAGCAGCAAAACCCAGCGAAGAAGTCTTGGTATGGAATCTTGCTTTGTCAACAAGTACTTCAGCGCGGAATGATCGGTATACACGATGGTGGTGGAAAGGACAAGATAGGGGCGGAATTTTTCAAAAGCATAGACAACAGCTAAAAGCTCTTTTTCGGTTGTCGTATAATGCAATTATGCCCCGTCATTGTCTTGCTAGCGTAATGGATCGGTTGGAAGTGTTTGTTCACTCTTTGTCCAAGAACCGCTCCAATAGCAAAATCACTAGCATCGCACATCAACTCAAAGGGAAGCTCCCAATTAGGGGTAACCAAGACGGGTGCCTTAGTTAGCTTGTCCTTAAGCGAGTTGAAGGCTTCAAGGCACTCTTTGGAAAAGATAAAAGAAGTATCTTTTTCCAAGAGGTGGGTCATCGGGCGAGCGATTTGAGAAAAATATTTGATGAATCGACGGTAGAAGCCCGCATGACCCAGGAAACTTCTCACACCCTTCACGGTTGAAGGTGGAGGCAACTTTGCGATAACATCGACTTTAGCACGGTCTACTTCAAGACCGGCTTTCGAGATCTTATGTCCAAGCACGATGCCTTGTTTTACCATAAAATGGCATTTTTCCCAATTCAGAACTAGGCGAGTGTCTTCGCACCGCTGAAGCATACGTTCCAAATTGGCAAGGCAAAAAGAGAATGAATCCCCAAAGACCGAGAAATCATCCATGAAGACTTCCATGGTTTGTTCAACCATGTCATGGAAGATAGCCAACATGCACCTTTGGAAAGTCTCGGGGGCATTGCATAAGCCAAAAGGCATTCTTTTGTAAGCAAATGTGCCATAGGGACAAGTGAATGTTGTCTTCTCTTGATCTTGGGGATCGATGGGTATTTGGAAATAACCCGAGAAACCATCAAGAAAGCAGTAATATTCATTACCTGCTAATCGTTCAAGCATTTGGTCCATAAAAGGTAGAGGGAAATGATCCTTTCTCGTGGCATCATTGAGTTTGCGGTAGTCTATACAAACTCTCCACCTAGTAACGAGACGAGTGGGAATCAACTCGTTGTGTTCATTGGGAACAACGGTTATTCCGCCCTTCTTGGGCACACAATGGATTGGACTAACCCATGGTGAATCCGAAATAGGGTAAATCATACCCGCATCAAGAAGTTTGAGAACCTTTGTTTTGATGACTTCATGGATTTTTGGATTCACCCTTCGTTGGCTTTGAATTGTGGGCTTAAAGTCGTCCTCCATGAGAATTTTGTGTGTGCAAAAGTGAGGATCAATTCCACGAATATCGGAAATCTTCCAAGCGATAGCCTTCTTATGATCTTTCAACACGGCGACAAGTCGAGCTTTCTCTTCATCCTTCAAATCTTTAGCAATGATGACTGGCGACTTCTTCTCTTCTTCGAGGAATACATACTCAAGATGGGGCGGCAACTCCTTAAGTTCTAGATCCGGAGGATTGTCGACGGGAGGCGTATTCGAAGTCGGAGTATCGATAGCAATGACAGTGGGAGATGGAGGGGAAGGATTGTCTTCTTTGAGGAGGTTAGCAATGAAACTGAGATCTTCATCCCAATTGGCAGTAGAATCATCATTGTCTTGCTTCACATCTCCCAAGGTGGCTTCCAAATCTTTCCAAAGGAAATCACTTTCTCCAAATAGAGATAGTGATGAGTCGATAGAGGAAACGGTCTCAACATTGGGAAGAGAGGTAGGAATATTTTTACAAGCATCTTTGAAATGTTCTTCACAAGCCTCATCAAGAACGTCAATACAATTAACACTCTCGTAAGAATAAGGCTGTTTAGAAAGCTTTCCCATATTGAAGACTACTTTATCGTCACCCACTCTCATGATAAGCTCACCGGCTTCAACATCAATGAGAGTGCGACCGGTCCTCAAGAATGGACGACCAACAATGAGTGGCACACGAGGGTCCATCTCGTAGTCGACGACAACAAAATCAGCAGGGAAGGTGAATTTGTCGACTCCTACAATGACGTCTTCGGCTATCCCCACTGGATAAGCAACCGTACGGTTAGCCAATTCCAAAGTCATTTTGGTGGGGACTAGCTCTGGGAGAGATAATTGCTTCCAAACACTTAGAGGCATGAGATTAATACTGGCACCTAGATCGGCTAGGGCCATGCAATTCTCTACTCCCGGGAAATTGCAAGGAATTAAGAAACGACCCGGATCACCAAGCTTGGTTGGCAATTTCCTTAAGAGCACTGCAGAGCAGTTCTCATTAAGTTGGGTGTTAGCAATATCGAGGAGCTTTTCCTTGTCGCTCAAAAGATCTTTAAACATTTTTGCGTATTTGGGCATGTGAGCGAGAGCCTCAGCGAAGGAGATATTGAAATTCAGTTGTTTGAACATTTTTAGGAAGTTTGAAACCTGAATATCATCCTTGCTCTTTTGCTTCTCTTTCCTCAACCTAGATGGATAAGGTATATTGGAAGAAGAAGCAGGCTTTGGGAGAATAGGATCACTCACAACCACGGGTGGAGGAGGGGTAGAAGGAAGAGGTGGAGAAATTGGGGAAGGAGAAGGATGAGGAATAGGAGCAGGTGACTCGTTCTCCTTAGTCACAACCACCGGTGGAGGTATAGGAAGCTCGGGTTCCTTGGTACCTTTACCACTTCGAGTGGTGATTGCTTTCATCTCCCCTCTTGGGTTCGCAACGGTGTTACTCGGAAGAGTACCCGAAGAAGAGGGTTGACTACCTTGGAAGAAACTAGCCATCATGTTCCTCAAGTCATTCGTTTGACTATCCAACGTGTTTCGCATGTCGGCTCTCAAATCATTTCCTTGCTTGACCAAGTCTGCCTTCAAGTTTCGCACTTCCTGTTGGAGGTTTTCCACAATCACATCATTGGTCCTCATGTAGGTTGCAACCTCTTGGTGTAATGCAGTGGTGGTTTGGTTGGAAGGAGCATTGTATGCAGGTGGTTGGTAAGCAGGTTGTTGGTAGACTTGATTGTTACGTTGAGGCGGTTGTTGCTGCTTGTGAGGAGGGATGTATGGTTGTCGAGGCTGTTGTTGTTGTTGAGGAGGGCGATTAAGGTTTTGTTGTTGGTTTGGGTTGGTAGGAGGAAAGCCAGGTGGTGAAAGATAATTGTTGCTGCGGTAGCTAAGTAAATTACGGTCACCTTGAGGTCTAGCTTGATAAGCAGGTTGAGGATAGGTGCCATATGCCGCATTCACATTCTCGGCGGGGTAGTCTTCGGTGGCGGTACAAGTGGTGTAAGAGTGGGGACCACCACATATCTCACAAGGTTGGCTGACAGCGTTCACTTGAGTGTTTTTGGCGTTGTTGCTGTTGTTGTTGCTGACGGTGTGGGTGACAAGCGATTCAAGAAGCACCGTGATTTTGTCTAGTCGCTTGTCGCTGTCATTAGTGTTAGCACTAGCGACATTGGTCCTAACACTCTTGGTTTGCACACGAGATTTGTTCTCAATGATGTCCCAAGCAGCATTGGAAGTCTTAGCCAATAGATTATCCCCCGAGGCACTGTTCAGTGAATCTTGGTCACTCATGCTTAAACCATTGTAAAAAGTATTAATTTGATGTACTTTGGTAAAACCATGTTGTGGGCATTTTCTTAAAAGATCTTTCAAACGATCCCAAGATTCACTGAATGACTCATCGTATTTTTGTTCAAAATTTATGATCTCATTCCGCAAAGCGGTAGTACGAGAGGGTGGGAAAAAGTAATTTATAAACTTAGTTTCCAAATCCGTCCACGAGAGAATACTTTGTGGCGGTTCCTTAGCAAGCCAATGCCGGGCTTGTCCCTCTAAAGAAAAGGGAAAAAGTTGTAACCTTATAACCTCTTGTGGAACGCCATTGAACTTGACCGTGTTGGTGAGTTGCAAGAATCTCTTGATGTGGTCGTGTGGATCATCAATGGTTCGTCCCAAGAATGGTTGAGCGGAGACCATCTGGATAAAGCCTGATTTTAGCTCGAAATTGTTGGCGGCAATTGGAGGTATGACAATTGGATCAGTGTTGCCATCGACATGAGCTTGCAGCAGTTCAATCATCGGGCGATTATCCGGAAGAGGCTCATTGTTGTTGTTATTATTCATGTTGTTGTTGTTATTATTGTTTGGAGGTGGTACACCGGCCATGTCTAAGTTTTCGAGAGGCTCGGGCTCTTGATATGACGTGGATCGAGTGCGCATACACCTGCAAAGAACGAACAAAGAAAAACAAAGCAAAAATATTTTTGGTTTTTATGTTTTTTAATTTTTTTTTTTTTTTTTTTGTATTTTTGAAAATTTTATATTTTTTAGGATTTTTTTGAAATTTTTATGAAAAAGTAACGTTCACGGGGAACGGATCCCAAAATCCAAGTTCTCACAAAAAACTTTTGATCTTAACGAGAAGAGCCGGCAGCGGCGCCATTTGATACACGGCTTTTTTAAGATGAAAAGTTTGATTCTCGGAATCCTCTCGAATTGATCTCAGTTTAACGTGGAATGATTTGTTCTTGGTGACAAAAAGGGTTTTTGGTTTTCTATTCTATTGAAAAGATAAATGACTAATGTAAATTAAAATATAAACTTAAAATAATTAAAAAGTAAAACTAGGATTAAAAATTTAAAGAAAACAGCAACTGAAAACTGACCTAACTGAAAATGCTCTAATCGGAAAATAATCCTACTCGGAAAAATAATCAATTCGGAATATTAATGTCCTATGCGGAAAAATGCTCTATTCGGAAAATAAAGGCCTATGCGGAAAATTCATACTATTCGGAAAAAGATGCTATTCGGAAAGAAAAACCCTATTCGGAAAGTAAGCTATTCGGAAAAGTTGATCTATGCGGAAAATATTGCCAATTCGGAATAATATGCTCAATACGGAATAAATGCCTTATGCGGAAAAAGGGGGCAATTCAGAAAGCATGCCTATGCGGAAAAATAAGTCTATTCGGAAAGCTGGCCCCTATTCGGAATGTAATGCTCTATTCGGAAAAACTGGACTATGCGGAAAAAGGTACCCTATGCGGAAAACATGGTTCTATTCGGAAAATAAGGACTATTCGGAATATGTAAATATTCCGAATAAGGATGGAATAAACAAGCAATTCGGAAAGACTGAAATGTTCCGAATAAGAGAGAAAGAAAAAGAGCTATTCGGAATATCCAAGATTCCGAGTAAGGCACACAGAAACTTGTCTATTCGGAAAGTCAAAAGATGAAGAACAGTAGCAGACGTTTCAACAGTGGACACGAATTAATCCAAGATCGAGCTTAATACGCAAAAAGGTTTTACCAAATCAACCAATAATCATTTAAATACCATAAGTAACAAATCCCACCAATAAAAACACCAAATCAACAACTTTTTAAGATCAAATTTGAATCAAATAAAAAACTTAAGAACTTGCAATAGAAGATGATGAAGAACAAGATGAATGAAAAGATGGAATTGATAGATTAATGTAAAAGTAACAAGAGTAATGATCAAGAGTTACAAGATTGAAAGAAAAAGATGAAAATCACCAAACACCCTAATGGTGTTGGTGATGAACCGATCCTAAGAAACTGGGAAAAAGAAAAATGAAAGCTCTCCCTCTAAAATGTGAAGGGAGAAACTATATATAGTCCTAGCGGTTGGTTGGTGAGTGGGCTTTCTCCCTTTCTTCTTGTCTTCTCGTCTTTTCAGAAAGGTTGACGTTTTCGATTCTGATTCGGGATTTGTCGTCGATTAAATTCAACTCGTCTTTTAATTTCTTCGTTAAATAGATTTGAGTTACTTCGACATATGTAAATCTTCCATCTTTGGTCCTTTTCTTCGATAAATCTTCAAATAGGCCCAATGACTTCAAATCTTTTGCATCTCTTGGACAATAGACTTTATCTTGAGTCTTTTTCTTCAGTAGAACCCGTGCAATCCCATTTTTTCTTTAATATTCATCCGATTAGCTCTGAAAACACAATAAACACAAAAACCACGCATAATTCCAAACAAATGATATTAAATACGTGTTTTGGTCTTGTTTTAGCCCGAATTAAGTGGTAAAAGGATGGGTGTTTACACACCTATCACAAACCACCCTTGCGTCATTAGTGGGTAAAGCTTTGGCTTCAACCCATTTGGAGACGTAGTCAACGGCTACAAGGATGTATTTTTTTCCTTTAGAAGAAGGGAACGGCCCCATAAAGTCGATACCCCAAACATCAAAGATTTCACACTCTTGAATGAAATTCTGTGGCATCTCGTCTTTATGTGTGATCATGCCTTGTTTTTGGCAATCATCACATCGTTTAACCATATTGTGAGCGTCACGATATATGGAGGGCCAATAAAATCCCGAGTCAAACACTTTTTTGGCGGTGTAGTTGGGACCAAAGTGACCACCGGTGGGTCCTTTGTGGCAAGCATCAAGGATTTTCAAAGCTGCCGGTCCATCCACACATCGGCGGATAATCAGGTCGGTACATTGTTTGAATAGGTAAGGGTCGTCCCAAAAGTAAGTCTTAATGTCGGTGAAGAACTTCTTCTTTTGTTGAGACGTCAACCCTTCCTTGAGAATTCCACCCGCCAAGTAGTTTGCAAAGTCCGCAAACCACGGGGTTGCATCAGAATTCGAATTTATAGACATTAAGGTCTCCAAGGGAAAAGAATAATTGATTTCTTTGTTCGGATTATCCCCTTGGTAAGGATCCTCAAGTCTGCTGAGATGATCCGCGGCTAGGTTTTCAGCTCCTTTTTTATCGCGAATTTCGATTTTAAATTCCTGGAGCAGCAAAACCCAGCGAAGAAGTCTTGGTTTGGAATCTTGCTTTGTCAACAAGTACTTCAACGCGGAATGATCGGTGTAAACGATTGTGGTGGAAAGGACAAGATAGGGGCGGAATTTTTCAAAAGCATAGACAACAGCTAAAAGCTCTTTTTCGGTTGTCGTATAATGCAATTGTGCCCCCGTCATTGTCTTGCTAGCGTAATGGATTGGTTGGAAGTGTTTATTCACTCTTTGTCCCAGAACCGCTCCAATAGCAAAATCACTAGCATCACACATCAACTCAAAGGGAAGCTCCCAATTAGGGGTAACCAAGACGGGTGCCTTAGTAAGCTTATCCTTAAGCAAGTTGAAGGCTTCAAGGCACTCTTTGGAAAAGATAAAAGGAGTATCTTTTTCCAAGAGGTGGGTCATCGGGCGAGCGATTTTAGAGAAATCCTGAATGAATCGACGATAGAAGCCCGCATGACCCAGAAAACTTCTCACACCCTTCACGGTTGAAGGTGGAGGTAATTTGGCTATGACATCTACTTTAGCACGGTCGACTTCAAGACCGGCTTTAGAGATTTTGTGTCCTAGCACAATGCCTTCTTTTACCATAAAATGGCATTTTTCCCAATTCAGAACAAGTCGAGTGTCTTCACACCGCTGAAGCATACGTTCCAAATTGGCAAGGCAAGAAGAGAAGGAATCCCCGAAGACCGAGAAATCATCCATGAAGACTTCCATGGTTTGTTCAACCATGTCATGGAAGATAGCTAACATGCACCTTTGGAAAGTCCCGGGGGCATTGCATAAGCCAAAAGGCATTCTTTTGTAAGCAAATGTGCCATAGGGACAAGTGAATGTTGTCTTCTCTTGATCTTGGGGATTGATGGGTATTTGGAAATAACCCGAGAAACCATCAAGAAAGCAGTAATATTCATTACCCGCTAAACGTTTAAGCATTTGGTCCATAAAAGGTAGAGGGAAATGATCTTTTCTCGTGGCATCATTGAGTTTGCGATAGTCTATACAAACTCTCCACCCAGTAATGAGACGAGTGGAAATCAACTCGTTGTGTTCATTGGGAACAACGGTTATTCCGCCCTTCTTGGGCACACAATGGATTGGACTAACCCATGGTGAATCCGAAATAGGGTAAATCATACCCGCATCAAGAAGTTTGATAACCTCTGTTTTAATGACTTCATGGATTTTTGGATTCACCCTTCGTTGGCTTTGAATTATGGGCTTAAATTCGTCCTCCATGAGAATTTTGTGTGTGCAGAAGTGAGGATCAATTCCGCGAATATCAGAAATTTTCCAAGCAATCGCCTTTTTGTGATCTTTAAGCACGGCGATGAGGCGAGATTTTTCTTCTTCTTTCAAGTCCTTCACGATAATGACGGGCGACTTCTTCTCTTCTTCAAGAAACACGTACTCGAGATGAGGCGACAACTCCTTAAGTTCTAAATCCGGAGGATTTTCGACGGGAGGCGTATTCAAAGTCGGAGTATCGATAGCAATGACCGTGGGAGATAGTGGAGAAAGATTGTCTTCGTTGAGAAGGTTGTCAAAGAAATGCATGTCTTCATCCCCATCGGTGGGAGAATCATCAGTAGCTAAATTCACATCTCCCATGGTGTCTTCAAGATTGTTCCAAAACAAATCACTATCTCCAAATAGAGACAATGATGAATCGATAGAGGCAACGGTTTCAACATTGGGAAGAGAGGTAGGAATACTTTTGCAAGCATTTTGGAAGTGTTCTTCACAAGCCTCATCAAGAACGTCAATACAATTAACACTCTCGTTGGAATAAGGTTGTTTGGACAACTTTCCCATGTTGAAGACGATTTTATCGTCACCCACTCTCATGATAAGCTCACCGGCTTCAACATCGATGAGAGTGCGACTGGTCCTCAGGAATGGACGACCCACGATCAAGGGAACACGAGGGTCCATCTCGTAGTCGACGATGACGAAATCAGCAGGAAAAGTGAATTTGTCGACTCCTACAAAGACGTCTTCGGCTATCCCCACTGGATAAGAAACCGTACGGTTAGCTAATTCCAAAGTCATTTTGGTGGGGACTAGCTCAGGGAGAGATAATTGCTTCCAAACGCTTAGAGGCATGAGATTAATACTGGCACCTAGATCGGCTAGGGCCATGCAATTCTCTACTCCCGGGAAATTGCAAGGGATTAAGAAACGACCCGGATCACCAAGCTTGGTTGGCAATTTCCTTAAGAGCACTGCAGAGCAATTCTCATTAAGTTGGGTGTTGGAAATATCGAGAAGCTTTTCCTTGTCGCTCAGAAGATCTTTAAACATTTTCGCATATTTAGGCATGTGAGCGAGAGCCTCAGCGAAGGAGATATTGAAATTCAATTGTTTGAACATCTTAAGAAAGTTCGAAACCTGAATATCGTCCTTGCTTTTGAGCTTCTCTTTCCTCAACCTAGATGGATAAGGTATATTGGAAGAAGAGGAAGGCTTTGGGAGAATAGGATCACTCACATCCGTGGGTGGAGGAGGGGTAGAAGGAAGAGGTGGAGAAATTGGGGAAGGAGAAGGATGAGGAATAGGAGCAGGTGACTCGTTCTCCTTAGTCACAATCACCGGTGGAGGTATAGGAAGCTCGGGTTCCTTGGTACCTTTACCACTGCGAGTAGTGATTGCTTTCATCTCCCCTCTTGGATTCGCAACGGTGTTACTCGGAAGAGTACCCGAAGAAGAGGGTTGATTACCTTGGAAGAAACTAGCCATCATGTTCTTCAAATCATTAGTTTGGCTATCCAACGTGTTTCTCATGTCGGCTCTCAAATCGTTTCCTTGCTTGACCAGATCTGCTTTCAAGTTGAGCACTTCCCGCTGAAGATTTTCCACGATCACATCGTTAGTTCTCATGTAGGTCTGCACTTCTTGGTGTAAAGCGGTGGGTTGGTTGGGAGGAGCATTGTATGCGGGTGGTTGATAAGCAGGTGGCTGGTAGACTTGGTTGTTTCGTTGAGGTGGTTGTTGCTGCTTGTGAGGAGGGATGTATGGTGTACGAGGTTGTTGTTGTTGTTGAGGAGGGCGGTTGAGGTTTTGTTGTTGGTTTGGGTTGGTAGGAGGAAAACCGGGTGGGGAAAGGTAGTTGTTGGAGCGTAGCTAAGCAAATTACGGTCACCTTGAGGTCTAGCTTGATAAGCAGGTTGAGGATAGGTGCCATAAGCTGCATTCACATTCTCAGCAGGGTAGTCTTGGGTGGCGGTACAAGAGGTGTAAGAGTGAGGACCACCGCATATCTCACAAGGTTGGCTGACAGCGTTAACTTGAGCGTTTTTAGCGTTGCTGCTGTTGGTGTTGTTGACGGTGTGGGTAACAAGCGATTCAAGAAGCGTAGTGATTTTGTCCAGTCGCTTGTCGCTGTCACTAGTGCTAGCACTAGAGACATTGGTCCGAACACTCTTGGTTTGCACACGAGATTTATTCTCAATGATATCCCAAGTAGCATTGGAAGTCTTAGCCAATAGATTACCCCCCGAGGCACTGTTTAGTGAATCTTGGTCACTCATGCTTAAACCATTGTAAAAAGTATTAATTTGATGTACTTTGGTAAAACCATGTTGTGGGCATTTTCTTAAAATATCTTTAAAACGATCCCAAGATTCACTGAACGACTCATCGTACTTTTGTTCAAAATTTATGATTTCATTCCGCAAAGCGGTAGTACGAGAGGGTGGGAAAAAGTAATTGATAAACTTGGTTTCCAAATCCGTCCACGAGAGAATACTCTGTGGCGGTTCCTTAGCAAGCCAATGTCGGGCTTGTCCCTCTAAAGAAAAGGGAAAAAGTTGTAACCTGATAACCTCTTGTGGAACACCATTGAATTTGACCGTGTTGGTTTGTTGCAAGAATCTCTTGATATGGTCGTGTGGATCATCAATGGTACGTCCCAAGAATGGTTGAGCGGAGACCATCTGGATAAAGCCTGATTTTAGCTCAAAGTTGTTGGCGGCAATTGGAGGTATGACAATTGGATCAGTGTTGCCATCTACATGAGCTTGCAGCAGTTCAATCATCGGGCGATTATCCGGTAGAGGCTCATTGTTGTTGATGACGTATAGTCCCCAACCGGGTCATGAGCCCGGCCCACGGGTACTACCCGTATCTGGTCCATCACAGATGGGTAGATAAATGTCATTCAGGCTTATGGGCTTGAGTGAACAGTAACCGCACATGTGTGCGGCCCACGGCCCAATGCGACCGACATAAGATTAGACAGAATCATATTCTGTCTGGAATATCTTTATCCCAATAAGAGAGGATATTCACTACCAAGATTAGAAGATAACAATCATTCTAAATTCTGGTGATTATCTCTTCCTTGGGGCCGAAGCATCAGTAGAAGCCCACTAGGGTTTCACTGCCTATAAAAGGAACCCCCAAGGTTCCACAAAGGTATTACGACTTGTACTCTAAACTCACATAAACCTTAAACCGATTACTTACTCTCACGCCGGACTCTAATCGTGGGAAACATTCCCACGGTAAGCCTAACGCGTGCTGTTTAGTGTGCAGGATCCCAACCAAACGATTCACTTGGTGCAGGAGCCGGAGCCCAGCCAACCCGAATTAAGCCTAATTCGGGTCTAGCAAGGATCAACCAACTTTTGCATCAACAAGTTGGCGCCATCCGTGGGACCCATTACACTAAGCTAGAACAAAAACCTCATTCTGAATTTTCCAATGACGAAGGGGCATCCGCCAGCTAACCCCAGGAACGTGAATCCTGGGAACCGGAAGTCCCAAGGGGAAGGGATTCTCATTCCTAACCAATCACCTAGCCGCCTAGCAGGCGGGCCGGGTAACCGTAGCGTTTTTCAGCCCGCAGGGGTGACGAGCACGATCTCGGTGACACCCCCGCCTACCTCAACCCTGGACAACCCTGATCCGGGGAGTGCGCCAAACCCTCCTAACAAGGAACCGCGCAGACCCTCGACGGAGGAAGAAGTGGAAGTCCTACCACTCAGTGAGGAGGATCTTACTCGAGTTCTCACGCAGAACTTCGAAAGGATCGTCCCAGGGATCGCATCAAGGCTGAATCTGGGGAGGAACCTCCAAGCCAGACTCAACTTTGGTGACAGTGGACCAACCACCCCCTCCCAAAACTGGAGAAAAAGGAGAACTCGGCCTCAGGAGCAGGGAACCTTTGAGGAAACCCCTCAACCCCGGAATGTGTTTGAGCGCATAGGAGATCGCCTTATACAGGAATTAACGCAGTCTCAAGAAGGAGAAAGGTCGGATGGCTCACCCGAGCGGCCAGATCGAGAGTTGACCAGAACTACACGCCGCCCGAGTGTGTGGGACAGAATGAACACTGGGAAAAAGGCTCCTGGCTCATCCCAAAAAAGTGGCCCCTATGCAAAGAATGGGGCACCGCCGCCATCCCCGGATCCGTCCGGAGAGGATTCAGATGACCATCCGCCTAAGCGTCGCCGACCTAGGTGCACCCCTCCACCACCACCAAACAATGATGGGTATTATGATAGTCCTTATTATCGAGACGCGAAAGCGGAGGATCTTTCGCGTCCATGGTGTGAACCATGGGATGACCCTAGGCTTACCCGGCCATGGGCGGATCCCAGGGAAGATCCATTCACCCTCCGCATAAGGAACTATTCTGAGGACACCAAGCGTCGCATGCCGGCGTGTATCAAGACTTATGATGGGTCCGGTGATCCGGTGGATCACCTTAAAATATTTGATACCCAGGCTAAAATTGAGCGATGGCCCATGCCTATATGGTGCCAAATGTTTAATTCGACCTTGATCGGAAATGCCCGCGACTGGTTTGAAGCACTCCCTCCACGGAGCATTGATAGTTTCACGGAACTACGCACTGCCTTTGAGAACAATTATACTCAAAGGAAGAAGTATAATAGGGATCCAGTCTCATTGGCAACTGTCAAGCAACGGCCGGGGGAGTCCACAGAAGCCTTCACTGAACGCTTCAATGATGAGTGCACGCGCACGAGAACCATGCCGGAGCTCCTGAAGATCTCTGACTACATGCACGCCATAACAGACAGAGAATTGATCAGGCGCCTCAACGACAAGCGTCCAGAGAGATATGATGACCTCATGGAAAGGGTCAGAAATTTCATAGAAGGAGAAACAGCTGTTGCCGCGGCCTACCCATCACGAGGAAATGGGTACCGGTCAAATGATCAGTCCCGGAGGCAGTCGGGCGGTCAAGGTAATCAGAACAATAACAAGGGCTCAGACTATAAGAGCCAGAGCAAAGGAGGTCGGTCGGACGATAAATTCACCCCCCCTAAAGATGTCCTACCGGGAGATCTTGCTGATAGAAGGGGCGAACTTTCCGAGGCCTCCCCCAATGACCACTCCCCCGGAACGTCGGCAAGGAAATCGTTTCTGCGAGTTCCATAATGACAAAGGCCACGCCACGGAGGAGTGTATCCAGCTCAAGAAGCATATCGAGTCGCTGATCAAATCAGGCAAACTCAAGCACCTAGTTAAGGACTGGAAGGACGGAAAAGATAACAACAAGAAGTATGATAAGAAGGATCCACAAAAGGACAAGCCTTCGACCATATACATGATCCAATCCAGGCAGCGCCGCACGAGACAGAAAATTGGCCAAAAATTTTCACGCGGCAGGGAAATCTCAATCCCTCCCATCACAGCAAGCGATGTGATTGATGCGCCCCTCACTATTGAGATAAGTATTGGAACACACAATGTTCGTCGCATGTATGTGGATGGAGGATCGTCAGCAGAGGTACTATATGAGCACTGCTTTGTGCAGTTATCCCCAGAAATAAGAAGCCAATTAGTACCGGCCACGTCGCCGCTTACTGGCTTTAGTGGAGACACTATCTGGCCGATAGGGCAATTGCGTTTGCTTGTCACCATTGGGAATGAGGAACATTCCACTACGACGTGGATGAACTTCATGGTGATACGCTCACACTCTCCGTATAATGGGATCATAGGCAGACCAGGCATTTTGGCTATCCGAGCAGTACCCTCTACGGCACACGGAATGATCAAATTCCCCGTTGAGGGGGGAATCGTTACTATTTATAACACAGTCGTACCAACATCCGAGTGTCACACCGTGACAACACCGGCTCCACCTGTAACACCCAAGGAGGGGTCACCACCCCCCAATTGGAAGGTGGCCATTCACCCTGACTATCCGGAACAGGAGGTATCCATAGGAGGGGCGCTCTCGGATAGCGGCAAAAGGGCCATGTGCTCTCTCTTAAGTGCAAACCTAGACATATTCGCATGGGAGCCAAAACATATGACAGGTGTGCCACGTGCGATAGCAGAGCATAAGCTCCAGATCCGCCAAGGGTACCAACCTATCAAGCAAAAGAAGCGCGGCCAGGCGCCCGAGCGCAGCCAAGTGATACTGGAGGAAGTACAGAATCTAGTGGACGCAGGCATCATGCGCGAGGTATACTACCACGAGTGGTTATCTAATCCGGTCATGGTCAAGAAACATGACGGAAGTTGGCGCATGTGTGTGGATTTCACGGATCTAAACAAGGCCTGCCCACAGGACTGTTACCCGTTACCAGAAATCGACTGGAAGGTGGAGTCCTTGTGTGGATATCCTTTCAAATGCTTCTTGGATGCATATAAAGGGTATCACCAAATCCAGATGGCGGAGGAGGATGCAGAAAAAACGGCGTTCCATACGAGCCAGGGCGTATATTGCTATACGAAAATGCCGTTTGGATTGAAGAACGCTGGCGCCACATATCAGCGGTTAGTGGATAAAGCTTTTGAATCACAAATAGGACGCAACCTAGAAGTATATGTTGATGACTTGGTGATAAAAAGCCACACGGGGGAGGCACTTCTCCGGGATGTCCAAGAGACATTCGACACGCTGAGAAGGATTAACATGAAGTTAAATCCAAAGAAATGTACGTTTGGAGCAACTGAGGGAATGTTCCTGGGATATTTGATTGACCCAAACGGCATCAAACCTTGTCCAGAGAAGACGGATGCAGTGATACGACTACCGTCCCCTCAGACACGGAAGGAGGTGCAGTCCCTGAATGGGAAGTTAGCCGGGCTGAATAGATTCCTATCTAAATCCGCAGAGAAGTCATTACCTCTATTTAAGACACTCAAGAAGTGTATTAGAAAGGGAGACTTCCGCTGGACGAAGGAAGCCGAGGAAGCTTTCGGCCAACTCAAGCAGCATCTCGCATCTTTCCCTATGCTAGTAGCTCCCTGGCCAAAGGAGGAACTCATTATATATCTCTCAGCTACTCATGGCGCAATAAGCGCAGTACTTATGACGGATAGAGATACAATACAAACTCCGGTCTACTTTATAAGTAGAACACTACAAGGGGCGGAGTTGAATTATTCCTCCATGGAAAAATTGGTGTTAGCACTAGTATTTGCTACAAAGCGGTTGCGCCGGTACTTTCAGGCGCACCCAATTGTGGTGATTACGGATCAGCCAATCAAGCAGGTTATTTCTAGACCGGACGTGGCAGGGAGGCTAGAGAAATGGAGCATCCTATTGGGAGGGCATAATATATCTTACAGACCAAGGACGGCTGTTAAAGGCCAGATCTTGGCAGATTTCTTGATCGAGAAGCCGGATGAGGAAGAACCAATCATTAAGCAAGACGAGATCCCAACGGAACCTTGGGTGCTATTCACGGACGGATCCTCATGTACAGACGGGTCCGGGGCAGGTCTCATCCTCACGAATCCAGAAGGCATGGAATTCACGTACGCCCTCCGTTTTGAGGTCACGGCCACCAACAACGAAGCGGAATATGAAGCATTAATTGCGGGTTTAAAAATCGCCGCTAGAATGGGAGTCCGCAACCTTGAGGCCTACGTGGACTCACGGCTTGTCGCGAACCATATTCTAGGTGGGTATGTGGCTAAGGAGGACAACATGGTCAGGTACTTGGAAAAAGTCAAGTCGTTAATCGCGACTTTCAGTAAGTTTTCCATCAAGCAGGTGCCAAGAGGCGAGAACAAGAAAGCGGACGCTCTTAGCAAGATCGCATCCACGAGCTTCGCTCACTTGTCTAAACAAGTTTTGGTGGAAATACTCAAGGAGAAATCTATCACGGAAGGGGAGGTAGCCGCTATAGTTGAGGAGGAGGGACCTACGTGGATGACCCCAATCATCAACTATTTGACTAATGAAACCCTTCCAGACGAGGAAAAAGCAGCAAGGCGCATTAAAAGGAAGTCACAACATTTTGAACTTCGAGAAGGCATCCTTTACAAGCGCTCTTTCTTGCAGCCGTGGCTGCGGTGTGTTGGACCACGCCAGGCGGCTTACGTCATCAGTGACATACATGAAGGGTTGTGCGGCATGCATGCAGGCCCACGATCCGTGGTAGCTAGAGCCTTACGAACAGGTTATTATTGGCCCACCATGCACAGAGACGCGCGTGACATGATTCGCAAGTGCAACGATTGCCAAGTGCATAGGCCAGTACCGCGGCACCCGCAGCAGGAGCTTACACCTATCACGTCCCCATGGCCATTTTACAAGTGGGGAATTGACATTGCAGGACCATTTCCTGTAGCTGCGAGGGGGGTTAAATTCTTGATCGTTGCAATGGACTACTTCACGCGATGGATAGAAGCCAAGGCAGTTAAGTCTATCACAGGAAAGCAGGTCAAGAAATTTGTGTGGGAACACATTGTGTGCCGTTTTGGTCTACCAGGAGAGATCATCTCGGACAATGGTAAACAGTTCACGGACAACCCATTCAAAGATTGGTGTGCATCATTAAACATCAAACGACGCTTCGCATCTGTCAAGCATCCACAAACAAACGGCCTCGTCGAACGAGCAAATAGAAGCTTGGGGAATGGCATCAAGGCGCGTCTGGATGAACGAAATGGCAAATGGGTCGATGAGTTATCACATGTGCTATGGGCGCATAGAATTATGATCAAAACAGCCAACGGAGATACTCCATTTGCATTGGCTTACGGCACTGAAGCCGTTATACCAGCAGAAATAAGGATGCCTACCATCCGCACGGCGGAGGTTAATGTTGTCACAAACGATGAACAACTGCGAATCAACCTGGATCTGTTGGAAGAAAAAAGGGAAATAGCAGCCATTAATGAGGCTAAGTCCAAGGCTAAGATGAAGGCTTATTATGACGCCAAGGTCAAGGGTGTTTCTTTTCGACCGGGAGACTACGTCTATCGTGCTAACGAAGCGAGTCGAGTGGAGAATACAGGGAAACTGGGCCCTAAATGGGAAGGACCGTATGAATTCACTGAAACCTTGGGACGAGGCGCGTACAAGTTACGTGACATGGATGGCCGCGACCTAGAGCGCACATGGAACATCTTCAATCTCAAAAGGTGCTATCTTTGAAAGCTACGGCTTCTGCATGGGTACTTTGCTATAGGCAATCTTAATAAAGAACCATGCGGTTTTATTTGTTTTTCTTATGTTTGTTTAGTTTCCTTTCTTGTTTTCTAGGACTTGTTGTCATTATTCAAACGAAAGTGTAAACGTTCTAATAAAATGCCGTGGTACCTAGCTAGCTCCACGGCCTGTTTCGTGCAAATCATTTTCCTTTCTTTCTTAGATTTTTTGTTAGTCGTATGAATTTTACTTGTATTGTAATATGCCATGTTTCATTCGTATGCATTCTTTCAAATTACCGTACATGTACTATACGCCTCCAGGCGGGGTAAGAGGATTAAGTGAACCTACTAATTCAACTTGCCGCGTAAGAGGGATGCAACCCCAGCCGCACGGATCATGTATCCTTACTAGACGCCTTACTCACAAGACGTTGTGATAAGTTTCTTGTGCACCGTACCCACACGGTACTCTGCATAGTAAAGACGCACGTCGCATGTCTAGTAAATTATAGACTTGTATGTATTTTCCTTTTTTCTTTGTGTGTACGACGTGATACATCACGCGGCATTGAAATACAATGAAATACACAAGTTTCAAAATTAACAATAAACAAAATGGCCGTGGTGGTCACGGACTTCTAAATAAAAGGGCAAGTTATTACATATATGTCTTGGCCGTGTACATACACGGACGAATATAATCACAAGTGTTTACAACATATCAGTTACAAGGGGGGAAGGAATTCTCCTAGATCCTTCTTCCCTTCCTCAATTAAAGCACGAAGGGCCTCCCCACGAGCATCTTTCCCGTCCTGAACTTTGACTGCAAGAGCATCTAGAGCTTCTCCAAGCAGCTTCTCACCTGACATGGCTTTGGATACGGAATCATAAGTAGCCAACGTCAAGGGAATTAGATCAGCACTCAGCCGGAACATTATTGCTTCGTTTGGAGCATCTTTCATGGCTTCAAGCTCGTCCAGGAGGGGGTGTTGAAGGTCTGCCAAGGCATCCATGGACGCAGTCATCTTACCCGCTGCGGAGGGGTTGTGATACGGATGCTGTGTGATATCCTCACCTTTTGCGATCACCTCCGCAGCTTGGACCAGGCCTTCATGCCTACCACGGTCGATCCCATCAGATACAACCCCAGCAAAGGCCTGCAGTAGGTGTGGAGCGTTCAGGGCCCCACTTACGGCAAGCCGCAGTCCTTGCCCGATAATCCACCTACGACCGGCAGTCGCGGTTAGTAGGGGGGCATACTCTCTCCGCACAGCTGACAACCACCGTGCTCAACTCTTCATCAGCTAAGGCAACTTGATTTTCAAGGTTGGTTTGAGCCTGTGTCAATTCCTCCTTCAGTGCGTCACGCTCCTGGGCAATGCTGAATGATTGCACGGTCACCGCCTTAGTAGCAGCCTCAGCCGTAGACACCTGTGAATGAAATTTAGAGTTACTAAAAGAATACATACTTTTGGGCTACATGCATACAAGAAGTAGGAGTGTATGTACAATATTTCTGAAAATTTACCTTCTCGTTTGATGCGGCTACGAGGGCCTCCAATTCAGCAATACGCCTCTCTCTGGTATCGGCGTGAAGTGCCTGCTCCTTCACCGTCGCCTCGGCGGTCAGTAATGCCGCCTGCAAGGATGCGATGGTCTTCTCGTTCTTCACGACCATTGCCTCACGGCGGGCTATCCTTTTGTCGGCACGGCTCACATTAGTGAGGGCCTTGATCAGACGGCGTCTCAACGCGGCACCCACCGTCACCTGATGTGCGGATGATACATCAAACTGTTCAATCAGGGCCTCATGATCTAGTTCATCTAAATCCTGTGCGAGGGCAGGCGGGGTGATGTGTTCGATGAATTCTGAACACTCGGATTCGGCCTCCAGCCGTGTCAAGCTCGATAAGTTCCATGCTAAGCGCAAGCTCTCTTCTGGCCCCTCGGGGCACGGTTCCTTGGCACGTGCGGTAACAGGTGGTGGGGGATTGTTGGTAGCCGCGGGGGATGGATTTCTCCCTTCTCCTCCTTGTGCTGCGACTGCCGGATTCACCCTTTCGTTCCAAAAATTAGTCTATATATATCATACGAAGGTACAAATCATAATCACGAGGGGTACTTACGAGGTGCCAATATCAGGGTCTGGGCCGGTAGGAGCTACGGCGCTCACAGGGGCAACTCGCAGAACTGGCCCTTCCATGGTCGGGGTGGGGTCGGCTTGACCAGTCATGGTGCTGCTTCCTTCTTGATATTGTGGATGGTCTTTCCGCAACTTCTTGGGAGGAGCATTTGCAACTCCGGCATCCTCCCCAGTCTTCTTCGCCACACGCCTGGTTGTTTTTCTCATTTTAGAAGTAAGTGTAGTGGATCCGGAAGCTTGCGTAGTGTCTTCATTAGGATCGCGCTCTTCCTCCAGGTTGATGGTGCCTCCCTCCAGCAATGGGTCGTCGCCATCTTCGTTATGAAAGTCCAATGGGGACTTCTCGATAACAGGCTCTTCTTCATTCGACCTGGGCTCGGTTGTCTCTTCCAGCGGAATTGTACGGTCGGCTAAAGCTTCTAGCAAGGGGAGCTCATTCGGCTTTAACGGCCGGAATCCTTCCGCCACCTTCATGGGGTCGCCTTGACGAAGTAATCCGTGGAGGTTCATCTCTGCAAATGATTGTAGAAGTATATGGGTTAGTAAAATTTTACACATATGTGATAGATCAAATTTACAAGATATATATGACCTACCCTCGCCCTGTTCCGTTAAGAAGCACGGATATAAGTCATCCCTCCCAAAGTAACGGCGGCTTATCCCTACTAAGCACAGAAAGTGTTCCGGCAACCCTCTATGAAATTCCGTGCGATGGGTATCTAGTATTTTCAGGTCCCGGCTACTATAATCTTTGGATTTGGGCGGATAGTCTTTTGGGGCTTTGGTTTTAAGTACGAAGGGGGTGGGGAATACTTTTTCATCTACAAAGAAGTAATGGTCGTACCAATTCTTAAGGGAGTCAAGAGGTTTCCTATATGTCATCGGGGCATTCCCGGGTCGTTTCTTGAACGACAACCACCCGTTCACTAATTGGGGAAAGTAGAAAGCCCTAAAAAGGTTCACGGTGGGGGTTACTCTGCAGGTATGGCATGTAATCTCAAACTGGTTGATTTTACACGCCCCTATACAGTGGAGCTGGGTGATATGAAAGTCATAATACAAAAGAAGGTCTACCAAGAACTTGGACAACGGAATACGGTAGTTGGCTGAGTCAAACAGGCGTGTGTATATGCCTATTTTCCCCGCCGGTGCATCCGTAATAGCCTCACCATCACCTGGATAGGTGGGGTGCACACTTTCGGGCACATAATACTTCGACAGGAAGTCGAGATATTTCTCCGCAGACATCACGTTCAGGACGTCCGTGATGAGGGGATTATCCTTGACCATATTTTATAAAAAGGTTTTCAAAGGCGTGATAATCTAACCTGCGGTGACGGATATCCGTGGAAAAGAAGGCAAAAATTTTGGAGATAAAAGCTTGATGTTAACAATGGCGGAAGAATGATTGAGTTGTGTGTGTAACATACACGCATACCCACTCTTATATAGGGTGGCCTCGGTTTCCGAGGTACCGTGGATCTTTGACACGTGTCAGTCACATTCCCTATCCAATGGATAGGGTTTCTGACATTTCTGCAATGTCAGTGGGGGACCCACGGGTCACTTCTTAAACAGTTTCGCGTGGCTCAAGGGTGGGCAGTAATAATGCACTTTTTGAAGACATGCGACTGGATTATTGACTATCATTAATGCGACTGGATTCTTGTCGGGTTATGCGGCTCTTACGTAAGACCGTATTTAATGTTGCATTTAAGTTGTCTCGGCCGTTACGTGCGGCTGAGGTAGTATTCATTAAAATATACTCCTACGACCGGTTGCCACGTGCGGCCGGAACAAATTTTCCAGTGTCATTTCCTAGGTCTTTCTTGGTATGTCCGGAGAGCAGCTTGATAGTCTAGAGGTTACGCCTACGGCTGTAACAACTAGACTGGGGGGACATGATGACGTATAGTCCCCAACCGGGTCATGAGCCCGGCCCACGGGTACTACCCGTATCCGGTCCATCACAGATGGGTGGATAAATGTCATTCAGGCTTATGGGCTTGAGTGAACAGTAACCGCACATGTGTGCGGCCCACGGCCCAATGCGGCCGACATAAGATTAGACAGAATCATATTCTGTCTGGAATATCTTTATCCCAATAAGAGAGGATATTCACTACCAAGATTAGAAGATAACAATCATTCTAAATTCTGGTGATTATCTCTTCCTTGGGGCCGAAGCATCAGTAGAAGCCCACTAGGGTTTCACTGCCTATAAAAGGAACCCCCAAGGTTCCACAAAGGTATTACGACTTGTACTCTAAACTCACATAAACCTTAAACCGATTACTTACTCTCACGCTGGAGTCTAATCGTGGGAAACATTCCCACGGTAAGCCTAACGCGTGCTGTTTAGTGTGCAGGATCCCAACCAAACGATTCACTTGGTGCAGGAGCCGGAGCCCAGCCAACCCGAATTAAGCCTAATTCGGGTCTAGCAAGGATCAACCAACCTTTGCATCAACAGTTGTTGTTATTATTCATGTTGTTGAAAGGCGGGTTGTTGTTGTTATTATTATTGTTTGGAGGTGGTATGTTGTTGTTGTTTTGTACACCGGCCATGTCTAAGTGATCGAGAGGCTCGGGCTCTTGATAAGACGTGGATCGAGTGCGCATACACCTGCAAAAGAACGAACAAAGAAAAACAAAGCAAAAATATTTTTGGTTTTTGTGTTTTTTTAATTTTTTTGTATTTTTGAAGATTTTATATTTTTTAGGATTTTTTTTTTTTTTGAAATTTTTTATGAAAAAGGTAACGTTCACGGGGAACGGATCCCAAAATCCAAGTTCTCACAAAAAACTTTTGATCTTAACGAGAAGAGCCGGCAGCGGCGCCATTTGATACACTTTATTTTGCTTGGTTCAATTTTATGTCTCGATATCCTCTCGAATTGATCTTGGTTCTAAGTGGAATGATTGTTCTTGGTTGCTAACAAGGAGAGTGGTTTTCTATTCTACTGAATGTTTCAATGCATAAAATGTAAACTTAAATTTAAAGGCAATTAATTTAATGACAATTAATAAAACTAAAATTAAAATTAAACTTAACAAATAAAATAAAAATATGAAATGAAATGAAGAAACAGTAAGAAACAGGAAACATTAAGTAAATACCACTTAACTCTTAATTGAAATGCTCAAAAGAAAAACTGATTCGGAACTTTCAAAGTCTCTTGATTCGGAACTTTACTCGGAAGTCTTCATCCGGAACTTTCTTCGGAACTTTCTTCGGAACTTCACCCGGAACTTTCACCCGGAACTTTGTTCGGAAGATTGATTCGGAAGTTGGTTCGGAACTTTTGGCTCGGAAGTTTATTCGGAAGATTTGGAAATAAAACTCATTCGGAAATTTTCGAAAGAAAAGTTCATTCGGAACTTAAAAACATGCATTCATTCGGAACTTTTGGAAATATCATTCATCCAGAACTTTCAGCTCATTCGGAACTTTTCAACTGATTCGGAACTTTTAAAGGAAAACTCATTCGGAACTTTTCAAAAACATATTCATTCGGAACTTTCTTGTTCATCCGGAACTTTGGTGTTCATCTGGAACTTTTGTTCATCCGGAAGTCTGGGAAACACACAAGAACAGTAACTTAAGCAGAAAAACAGGGAGAAACGTTTTGATCCAAAATCAAACTAAATAATCAAAAAGGTTTTACCAAATTAACCACAAATCATCTAATAACCATAAGCAACAAATCCCAACAGTAAAAACACAAATTCAACAACTTTTTAAAGATCAAATCAATCAAATAAGAACTTAAGAACTTGAAATAAAAGAGGATGATGAACAAGATGAAATGGAAAGATTAAACAAGAACTTGTATTGATGATTAATGTTTTAACAATCACAAAACAAAGATTAAAATTATAAGATTTGAAGAACAAAGATTAAAATCACCAAACAAAGATTAAAATTATAAGATTTGAAGAACAAAGATTAAAATCACCAAACACCCTAGTGGTGTTGGTGATGCTACGAAACAGAAGGGAGAAAAAGGTGGGGAAAAGAAAAAACTAAAAAACTAACTGAATGAAAAGTGTGAGGGGTGGGCTTTATATAGCCTTGTCTTTTGGTTGGTGAGTGGGCTTTCTCCCGTTCTTCTTGTCTTCTCATCTTTTCAGAAAAGTTGACGTTTTCAATTCTTATTCGGGATTTGTTGTCGATTAAATTCAACTCGTCTTTTAATTTCTTCGTTTAATAGACTTGAGTTTCTTCGACTTATGTAAATCTTTCATCTTTGGTCCTTTACTTCAATAAATCTTCGAATAGGACCAGTGACTTCAAATCTTTTGCATCTCTTGGACAATAGACTTCATCTTGAGTCTTTTTCTTCGATAAAACCCGTGCAATCCCATGTTTTCTTCAATATTCATCCGGTTGGCTCTGAAAACACAACAAACATAAAAACCACGCATAATTCCAAACAAATGATATTAAATACGTGTTTTGGTCTTGTTTTAGCCAGAATTAAGTGGTAAAGGGATGGGTGTTTACACACCTATCAAGTCTCCTATGCATTTTTGACTAATCATTCGTGGTTGGTATAAGTACGTCTTAAGATTCTAAGTTAGAACATTTTATGTGTACTAGACTTATGTCATGCTTAATATTTAGCGAGTGTTTTTCCTTTTATTCTTTTCAACTTTCTTTATGAGGAATAAAGAAAAATAAGAGCGGCTTATGAAAAAAAAAGAGTGCCCAGAAAAAAAAGAGAAAAAGAAAAAGAAGAAAAAAATAATAATTATACAAGACTCCCAAGAGGGGCAGTGAAGTGTTAGTTATTTTAAATTCCAATATTACTCTCACAAGGGTTGCGGGGATTTAATAGTTGCTCCAATCCAATATTACCTTGACGAGTTGCGGGATTGAAGATCCAAGGTCTCAAAAAGGCGGCGGATATAAATTATTACGTGAGTTTTATTTTTCTTTTCTTAGCGAGTGTGTAGCTACTTATTAGTGCATGACATAAGGATCTTACACATAAGGCGAATGACTTAATATTTTGGGTCGGACTTATATCAATTGTGCGCGGTTTTTCGAGTAATGGATACGATGGTTACTTAGGATTAAAACTGTGCTTCCTTATTTTGAGATTTTACACTTCTTATATTTCACGCTTTAAATAACGACAAATTTGCCCAAAAGCAATTTGCTCAAATAATAACCAGTCTTAGAGGCATAATAAGTGGGGGTATAATGGTAACACAATTAATTTGTATGAATAAGTCGTTGCACTTTCACTTATGGATAACAATGATCTTGTTTTTAAGCTTGGTATGGGGAAAGTGAAACTTGAGGATGATAAGTGTTCATAGTACCCAAAGCCCTAATCAAAGTTTTTGATTTCTTTATGAGTTATTTACATCAAATCATTTTAATAAAATCCAAAAATAAATAAATAGAGTTAATATCTTGCATTGTATTCTTAAAAATTAAAAATCATGCATCATGTAGCATAGTATAGTATATTAAATCATAAAATAGCCAAGGTTGATTAATTATGCGAAAAGTACACTCTAGAGCTTTAAAATACTGCATTGCATGAGGCTATGGCAATGGTAAAGTGGAGGGGAGTTGATAAGTGTGAAAACACTTATCAATTATGACCTAAAAACCACTTAAAACACAACCAAATACATTCTATTTAACTTTAAAATATTAGAATTATGTGGGTACTTTGTGTTTATGTGTTTTCAGATAAAAAGATACATTATGGAGCAACCATGCGTTTTCAAGGGATTTATATGACAAAAGACGGAGATAAAGACGAAAGATGCTTCAAGGACCAATCATGCCATAATTACAAAGATGGAGGGCTTAAGTTGTAACTTTCATAAAGACAAAGGATGAAAAAGAGATTTGCTTAAAAGCTTTTAACACTTTTGATAAAATATAATAATTAAGGGACTTAAGAGCAAATATATTTGTTAACTTTATTTAATCTGGTCAACCAAGTCAATGTCTTCTTCTATCAAACGAAGAGAGAGAGAGAGAATGGATGATTCAGTTTCATACTTTCTTCACCAAACCAAGTCAAGAAGATTTCAAAAGAGATAGAGAAAGATTCAATAGAAGAGTAAAAGAGGAAAAATGTTCATCTCGTTCTCCTCTACAAGATGATACAATTTAATTCGATCAAGATTCAAAGGAGAAGAAACACCCAAATTCTGGAAAAGATGATGATGAACCCTAGGTGTTGCAACCTCGTATTATCCACGTGGAAGAAGATGATTGGTTGGCACATGTCACACCTCCTCCTCTCAACTTCTATAAATACCAAGAAGATCACTTCATTTGGGGTGGTTAGCATAGGTGTGATTCACACATAGTAAGAGTAGGTGTAGACTAGAAGTAGTTTAGATAAATTCTCTCATAGTTTACTTACATTATGTTTAAGCTTTCAGTTAGAAAGTTGTTGAGAATCAGTTACTTTTTGGTTTCAATCATTGTAACAAACTATTCTGACTTCCATTAATGAAATTCGTAGCTTTTACCACTTCTAATTCTTCTCAGTTACTGTTCATCGATTCTTATCAGCTTATAAGCTTGTTAATACTGTTTTCTTGAGCTCATAGTCCATAAGTTTGTAAATGCTTACTAGCGATTCTTTGAGCTTTAGGATTTGATTACATTGATAATCAGTTAATGATATACAAAATAATCAGTGTTCATAGTATGTTTGGGTTTTAAAGTCTTAGAAGCTTTTCAGTTTAATCAGCTTAAAATAGATTTTTCATCATTAGCTGTTCAATCTGTTTTGTAGAACTGATAATTCCATAAGCTCATTGCAGCTTATAATTGTTAAGATTAGATGAATACAGGTAATATAGATTAGGTATCAATTTGATTTTCAGAGTTCACTATAGTTCAACAAAACCGTTAAGTTGATTTCAGTTTTGATAGGGTAGTCAAGTTGTTGAGTTTTGAAGCTGTTATCTTTGAACAAAAGTAAACTCATAAGCTCTTAGTTTAGCTTAAGAAGATAACTGTTAATATAGATAGATCATAGAATATATCGTGTATTCTGCTTTGGTTTTATATTGCGGGTTGACAAGTTACTGTATGATGATCAAGGAGTATTTGATTAGATGGATCACCACTGATTCCAAAGTTTGAGTTTAGGAGTAGCTTCTTTGACGGATGTGCAGTTCAGTAGAGTAGATATTGGTGATTCAGTTGTTATTAAAGGCAGCGCAACGCTGGCCTTCGACATCAAAGGTGGCTTCGGATGTGCAGGTCATCGTTATTTACATTTCTACAAATCGTCAAAATAGTGTTCTCATTAGTTTTGTAGCCTAAATCTGCCTGTAGTTGTTTGATATGCGTAGATTGAATGTTGCTCAATATCTTTTGATTTTTGCATTGATCATAGTTGTTAGCTGTGGATTTTTTGCATTCCTGGTATTAGTGTTTGGGGTTAGTTAGTTTTAATTGATCTATTGAGTAAGAGCTATAAAAGTTATTAGGATCAGTGATAGTCAGTCAAGTAAAATCATTTATAAGGTTCATCAGTATGCCATAAGCTTTCTATAAAGGAAAAATATAAAGATAAAAAAAGAGGTCAATTGTAGTAGCCACGAATGTGCATACTGATGTAAAAAATTCATTTTGATATAGTTTGTTAAAAGTTCAGTTTTAATCCTTCACTTTTATACTAGCCATTAGGTATACAGTCCACAGTTAGTCAAGTTGTTAGTCTGGTAGTCATTTATCTGTTAAAATCGTTACGCCATAGGTCCCTGCAGTTAATGTTGCTATAAAATCGTTACACAATAAATGGTTTCAGGTTTGTTGGGCTTATTTCTGGGCTTTGTTCAATACACGATTAAAAATGGATTGGACTAGTTTTAATGAATCATACAATATATCAAATTTAGGATTTACAAAGTGTTGCAAGATTTGTTTTGCATTTTAAAAGATTTAAATTTTACTTTCAATAATGTACTTTAAAATTTTGTATTTTAAATTTGTAGTATAAATTTGCATTTTCATTTTAGAATTTCGTGCATTTGTAATTTGTATTTTCCATTTTTACAATTTGTGCATTTAAATGTGGTAATTGCAATATGTTTTAGCATAGTACGTATTACGTAGTATATTAGCTGTTTTTACATTTTTACATGTTTTGTGCAAAGTAGTTAATAATTCCAAACAAGCTATTATTACCAAAAACAATTAAGTCACACTTCTAAACTTGAGATCAATTCGATTAGATACTGAGACGATTATACTACAAAAAGACAAATATTACAACTCGAGCTCGAGGTCGAGCTTGGCTCGATCAAGTTAAGCTTTTGTCAAGCTCAAGCCCGAAAATAGGTTGAAACATATATCAAGCTCAAGCTCAAACTTTTGATAGCTCGGCTTGAACTCTTATCAAGTTTTTTCAAGATTTATTAAAAAATGTGCTTTTATGATGAATTCATATAAGCAACTTATGGTTAATTTGAGTATTAACTTAATTATAAGGGCTTATTTCATAAATAAATAATACATTCTAGAAGGATTTTTAACTTTGATTAAATTTATAGTTTAGCTCATCGTATTTTAAATAATTATTTTGTTTTATAAATTTATTACATTTACTTGGTACTTGGTGCAATATAATATGTATAAATATCTTTTGTACTTTTTTTAATACGAAGGTGTCGTAATTGCGTTAGCAATCACATTACGTAATAGCCTTTGGGACCTTAATCGCACTGGATCGCAAAACGCATTTTGAAACTAAGATTGTACGATTATGTTATTTTTTGTTTTTTTTAATGCTAAATGAATCGAATTTGATTTTGATTTATGGTTTTTGCTTGTTTTACTTTATACATATGATTTTATTGATGAGTTTTATTATAAAAAAATAATTTTATATACATTCAAGCTTTTATCAAGCCTTATCAAGCCAAGCTCAAACATGGATTGTTAAAGCTTGACAAGCTATCAAGCCAAGCTCAAGCCTACAATTGTTTTATCAAGTCAAGCTCAAGCCTACAATTATTTTATCAAGCCAAGCTCAAGCCCTATAAAGCTTGAGCTCGACTTGACTCAATTTCACCCCTAGGTCAACCCAACTAACCCAAATCGAAATCGGATCTGAAGTCGGGTATACAAATTATGCCTAATTCGGGTTTGGGTTAACCAGATTGACCCGAATAAGATTTTTTTTAATATTTTTGATTTAAATTTAATATAATTTCTATTAAAAAGTAAAAAAAAGATTTTTATTTAATATTTTATTCAAACTCGGGTTGACCCGAACCCGACCTGACTAGACTAGACCTGAATAGACCCGCACCCGACTAACTTGAGTTAAAATCAGGTCGAGTTCGGGTAAATTATTCTTAGTATCGACATGACTTCGACCCGACCCGAATAATCCGAACCCGATCAACCCGACCCGATTCCCACCCCTAGTTGGGGGGGGGGGGGGGGGGGTGTTATGGGATACTTTTAAATGTTGGCAAAACTACTTCCTGAAGTTTCCTATGTCTTTAAACTTTGGCCTAAAGTGTATTAAAGGCTTTATAAGTTTAACTTTAGGCACATTTAACCCTTCTATTATTATCCAAGATATACAATCAACACTTAGCATCATTTAGCAATCAGTCGAAATCCTGAAGGCACCAAAACACATATCACATAAAGCGCACAATGTAAAGTTAATTAACTTAGCACCTATATCATGTTACGATATTGTTTTTAAGCATTTTCATGAAAAACCATTTAATTTTTGAAGAAGATTTTTTACATTTTCTCCCCCTCAACAATGACCCATTTTCTAATTAAAAAGCTATAGTCGTTGTTTGAAAAGTCAAATATCCATGAAGAACATTTTTTTATGATGACTTTGTGAAAATTTTAAGTCCATGATTATAAGATTTCCCATATATAAACAAATAGTTGTAATGATACGTACAAAAAATTGGGTTAGATCGTGTTGTTACGTAAACATAATCCCTTACATGGTTATAAGTAAACCATGCATGAGAAAATTAATTCCTGTTGTTGAGCCAACGTTTTCGTAAGAAATACTTGACTTGAATATGAAAAGTGGGTTGTAGTCTGAAATAACTACAAGCCATTTAGGCATGTTTTAAAAACATATTCACAATTTCTGCTGAAAGTTTATTTATGGCGCCGTGTTATTATTAAACGCTATTACTAAGGCCGTAAATATTATCGATTCTAGAAGACATGCCTTATGAAAAAATATTTTTGGGTTTTCTGGTCTTCCGATTTTTAGGGTTTTTATAGGTTTTATATTTTTCTCTTTTTCTTTTGGTGTTTAAGTATATACAATATTTACATGATCACCACTGGATATTCAAGAATAGTTACCACCACTATTCTTATGTGGAGAGTCTCAAGAGTGACTGTTCTCATTCCCTGCTTGTTCGCCAAAAACTCAATTCGTTCTCGAGCTAAAGCCTTCGTGAAAATATAAAGAAGACCCTCGACTTAACACATGAGCTTGGGTTTTAAAAAACCCGAACCCGATGCAAAACCGAACCGAATAAGTCAATTCGGGTCGGGTTAGTCGGGTCAACAAATTTATTTGGGTTATTCGGGTCAACATGACTAACCCGATTTCTGAATAGGGGTCGTGTTTCGGGTATGAAATCGGGTTCGGGTCAACCCAATTGACACGCATAATAATTTTCTTAATTATTATTATTAATTTTATACTAAGAGAATCGAATTAAACAAAAATAGACCTAACGCAACCCAATTAACATCCTTCATATGATCATGTAGAGGTGCTCACAGTTCGAAAATCGGACCATACCAACCAAAACCGGACATTACCAAGACCGAACTGGTCCAAACAGGATCGGGTTCACTCCGGTTCGAGTTCGGTCCGGTTCAATCTTTGATTTCGGGCACAAAAGGCATTATCGATGGTTTTTGTAAAACCGAACCAAACTGATACATATTTAATAAAAAGCGTGGATCGATGAAATATGTTCGATCCAGTCCGATCACTCTTGTTCAGTCCAATTTTCCAATCCGATTCGATAAACGGTTCGAAATACCAAGCCGTATAACCATGTGCTCCATTCTAAGACTGAGCATCGGGTCGGTTCGGTCAGTTTAGATGGTTTGAACCAATTTAGTGTTTGTTTTTTAGTCAAACAGAGCCGAACCAAATCATGCTATATATCCAAAACTGAAAACCAAATGAATTTGTTTGGTTCGACTCAGTTCGATTCGGTTCGATTTTCGAATTTTGCACATCCTTACTCCATTATGAAGTCAGGAGTTAAGATCTATGTAGACCTTTAAATTAGCATAGATCTATTCAACAAATTATAATCACCCATTTTTTAAAAAACCTACTTCCCAGCACTTTTTTAAAAATTAAATATCTCACAAACGGTAAATCGTCAAACGAAAAAAAATACACCATTGCGACAAGAAATATATCATCTATCTATCGAGGGGGCACATTTATATACTTTCGACGAACTTTTTTTTTGACTTTTTTTTCTTAAGTCACGTCTGGAGAGAATCATATATGATTCGTCACGAATCATATATGATTTTCAGAAAATCATATATGATTCGTGATATGAATCATATATGATTTTCTGAAAATCATATATGTTTCGTGACGAATCATATATGATTCTCTCCAGACGTGACTTAAGAAAAAAAGTCGAAAAAAAAAGTTCGTCGAAAGTGTATACATGTGCCCCTCGATAGATAGATGATTTAATTCTCGTCGCGATGATATGTTTTGTTTTACGTAACGATGAACGGTTTGTGAGATATTTAATTTTTAGAAAATGAGTTTTTTTGTTATATTATAAAAATAGATGGTTGTGATTGGTTGGTTGAGTCTAAATTAAGTGTCTATGTTAAACTTTTTCGATGAAGTCATACGATAAAAAAAAGCGACCAAAAACACACCACACAATAAAACAATAAAAAAGATTCAAAACCCTAATAAGCTCTCATTTGATTTGATTCCAAAACCAACCCATCATTTTTCAAACACTTTAAAAACCAAATACATTTAAACAAATAGTAATCACAACTATTATAATCTCCGCCTTTTCATTTTTATATTTATATACCAATCATTATTATTTGAATCACCATTTCATAAAACCAAACCTGTTATATGTATTAGTGGATTAATTTCTCATATTAAAAAAATTAGGGTTTGTGATTTTTATTCGAAACCCTAGAAACTGGGGAAATGGCACAAAATGGTCAAGGGATAGATCCTGCATTGCTAGATGATATTATTGATAGGTTGTTAGAGTCTCGCCAAGCGCGAAGCGTGCGCCAGGTTCAGTTATCCGAGGCCGAAATTCGCCAGCTTTGTAATGTTTCTAGAGAGATTTTTTTGCAACAGCCCAATTTGTTGGAGCTCGAGGCTCCCATTAAGCTATGTGGTATAATTTTCAATTGTCTTGTTGTTTGCTTGTATGTTGATATATTGCGGTTTATGCTATGTAGGTTTTAGCGTTTGGAATGTTTAGGTTTTGGGTTTTGTTTAAACGCTCCTATTTGAAATGCTGATTAAAAAAGCGTTTAGAGCTAGTGTTATTGCTAGTTTTGCCAAACATAACAGTCGCGTGTTCCTTGTTTTGGTATGCAGGGTTTTATCCTGTTTTTAATGTGGCCTTGTTATGAGTTTCTTGGTATGTCCATATTATGTGATAAATACGTATTTTGGTTAAGATAAATTGTTTTATATTTGTTGTGCTAATCGAGTTTAGCGGCACAAAATGCATTATTGGTTGTTAATGGTAGAAACGGGTCAATATAGGTATTGGCGTCAAGATGTTTAAATAAACTATGGGTGATCAGATTTATTGTTGAAATGTTATGAGCATGATTATAGAAGTATACTGATTGCTGCAGGCATAGGTGACTTAAAGCTCTTGCCCAAGTAATATGGGCACAAGTATATTGTCGATATAAGTTGGCATGTTCATGTATATGAGCCATGGTTTTTGTGATTATCTATTGTGAATATACTACATATCTCTGTTTCTTATTTGCGTACACTAATACACATAATATCTTCGGGGCCAAATTAGGATTGGTTACGAGATACTTTTTAGAATTAGTATGATAGAAACATATACTGGTTGTTTGCAGGTCACTAATTGCAAGTTCAGAGATTAGTTTTATTACTAGTTTTTATTTGAAGTAGCGAGTGATGTTGCCCTTGGATCGGAATTTTGATTATTTTCACTGTAGTTTGCTTTAGGGCAAAGCTAAGCATAGTTGGTGATTGTACCTTCAACTTCCAGATTGAGAATTTAGATACCAAGTCTAAGCACAGGATAACTAGTTGTCAATTACTCTGAATAAATCAAGGTTTGTTCCACTGAAAAGTAAGTAATATGTGTCCTATGTGAGTAAGGGAAAAAGCCTACTATATGTTTTCGCTCTGCGGTCTTAAGAGTTCAAAATTTGTTATATAAGGTATGCATTGCCCTAAATCAAACCAGTACTGGTCTAATTGATGATTATTATTTGATTATGCTGCAATTTAGATAACTTGAATTATGATTGGTACATTTTGTGTTACTTATTCTTAAAGCAAATACTCGCATGGCATGTATGCTGAAATTGCATTCATAATTAATAGATTGCTGATAGCAAGATTTCAGATCTGAAAGCATGTGATGGATGTTAACTTGTTGAAGAATAAAAAAGTAACATTACAATTAATTAAATTTCATTTAGTAATATGGAATTCATGTTGTTAGTTATCGAGGTTTCAGATCTGGACCATGTGATTCATGGTAATATGTTGTTGAAGAATACATGACACTAAACTTAAGTTAAAGTTCTGTAACACTAAATTTTGAATTGGTTGCTAGAAGAATCATATATAGTACTTCATAATAGATTTGAATTTGATTAAGCTTGCTATTAGCATTGAATATACTTGAATATTTCAGCACTGCCAATGATTGATATGTTATTTCTTACTACACACTTTACATTGGCTTGCAATTTGAACAGGACATGACAATAAACTTTTGTGGCATTTCTTACTGCTTTGGTAAAAGTTTAACAATAACACTTTCACTTTTCTATTATGGATCTCAGGTGATATTCATGGGCAATACGGTGATCTGTTGAGGTTGTTTGAATATGGGGGCTTCCCGCCAGAGGCAAACTATTTGTTTCTAGGGGACTATGTCGACCGTGGCAAGCAAAGTTTGGAGACAATATGCCTTTTGCTTGCGTACAAAATTAAATATCCAGAGAACTTCTTTCTCTTGAGAGGAAACCATGAATGCGCCTCTATTAATAGAATATATGGTTTTTATGATGAATGTAAACGTCGTTTTAACGTTAGACTTTGGAAAACCTTTACTGACTGTTTCAACTGTCTTCCTGCGGCTGCTTTGATTGATGACAAAATCCTATGCATGCATGGGGGTCTTTCTCCTGATTTAACGAACCTAGATCAGATAAGGAATTTGACTCGCCCTACTGATGTCCCAGATTCTGGTTTGCTTTGTGACTTACTTTGGTCAGATCCTAGTCGAGATGTGAAAGGCTGGGGAATGAGTGATAGGGGAGTCTCCTATACCTTTGGTGCTGATAAGGTGACAGAGTTTTTAATGCAGCATGATATGGATCTTGTTTGTCGTGCCCATCAGGTAATTGAGCATTTATAGTTTCACTTTCACTAAGAGGTGCCAACATGGGTAGGCCGGGGGAGCTGGATAATGGCTCGAGATGGACAATTTCTAATGCGGGTTTGATTGTGTAGTCCTACATTCTTATTTCTGTTTTTCAAGATAGTTATTATTTATAGTATGGTTGAGAGATATCTATTTGTAAACTCTGAATCTGGTATTTTCTGAACGGAGAGACTGAAAAAGATTTTGAGCTTTTAAACACGCTGGTCATCTTTGAAATAATCAACCTATTGTACTGCCCCGTTTTAGAGTTTACCCGTTTGACCTGTTCAGCATAACCCTAATCAACCGATATCGTTGTGAATGGGTTGGAATTACCACATGTAGTGTCAGTTGTTCCTTTTTTTTAGAGCCCTCATAAATGAAAATGTTATTTTGTGTAGGTTGTAGAAGATGGGTATGAATTCTTTGCTGATAGGCAGCTTGTTACAATATTTTCTGCCCCAAATTATTGTGGTGAATTTGATAACGCTGGTGCAATGATGAGTGTTGACGAAAGCTTAATGTGTTCTTTCCAAATTCTGAAGCCAGCTGATAGGAAACCTAGATTTTTATGATCCGAGTGGTGAGCCGGCAGCTTTTAAGGTCAGTAACAAAAATAATAATCTTTTTGGATACCCTGGTTTATCATGAGGTTTATTGATAGGCTCAAAACCAGAGAACAATATATATTAGTCGTTCAATGCATGTTACCCTTGACATGCACTTTTTTTGAGATTGTTGGATTTGCTTGAGGCAACGTTTAGTCGGTGAACATTATAATGTTGTTTGGCACATATTTATAGTTCATTTTAGGTCTTTCTTTCTGTTTGCAAAAATAGATATTCATTCTGTTGATGGTGAGTTGGAAATCATAAGCTATAAGACGTGACCTTGTAAGACGTAACCTGAAGAGTTGAAGTATTCACATATACAATTTAGCACAATGTGTTACTGAGTTTTATAACTTTGTACACCTAACTACTCCTTATTAAATAAGCGGCAACGAACCATTAACAAAAACATAGTAAATTTTGAAAACATGTCTGCTCTGTTTTAGTTTGGTGCATGATAGTCTTCATTTCAAACTTGATAATCAGAAACTATGGTTAGGTATATATAGTCCCTTTGTAAGAATATCAACTATCTGTTACAGTGTTTGAACTAGGGCTGTAAACAGGCGAGCCTGAGTTCGATTAAGCTTGAGCTTGGCTCGTTTAGCATAGGAGAAGCTCGAGTGCGGCTTGTTTCGAGCCTTCTTTGTAAAGTTCAGCTTGGCTCGTGAGTCGTTAGTGTTGAACTAAGATGAGTGACACCTTTTAATCTTTCTGTAATGATGGTCCAGCTCTAGTTGAAATGCTGTTGTCTACATATAAAGGCCAGTTTGTATTGGTTGCGTACTATCAGTACATGCATCACAGATTGAGTGAATCTTTTCAACTTTGATTTTGGCAGTAATTTTCTTTCAAATGTTTTATGTTTCTTATCCTGGTTTGGAGCGTGACCTACGGTTATATATAGTTCTTTGGAGCAGTTTGGTTTGTTGATACTAATAAGATTTAAAGCAAAACGTATACATCCCAACTGCCAACACTTCACATGTAAAGATAGTGAACATCTTTGATGTAGGGAACACTATGGTTGGGACTTTTAGGTATATGTGGGTATTTAATTTTTTTTTTTGGCGTAACCACGATTTCGACACATTGGCCGACTAGTCCACGGGGTTTGAACCCACCACCACACAGACTCAAACCGGGTACAGATGTGGGTATTTAATTTTTTAAAGATACGCTGTTGTAAAAACGCTTCACTCTAGAGATACCAAGAAACTTTTGAAAGATTTTTGCTTATTAAAGCCCCTCGTTTGCTTCTGGTGGTGATGTTGCAAATAGCTGGTTTTAACATTCCTTTTAAAAAAGACAATGTCACTATGATAGACTTTTTTACATCTTTCCACTGGTATAATTATTCCGAATCCTCTGGTTATTTTGTTTGGCAGTAGCATCTCATATTAAGTATTGCCTAAGCTAAAAAATTTACCTCTCCGGGTAGTCGTTGTATCATTAATGGTCCCATATGTCATGGGTGAACTCAAGTGGTTTTAATGCTTGGTACAGTTTTTAGAATACATAGATTTATGTGAGTATCTCCTTAATTAAGGGATGAATACACTGGATCAATGGGCATATAAGACAGCTCTTTTCTTTTTTTAATAAAGCTAATTAGTAGGTTGCCTTTAGTGTTGTGGGTTACGTTTGTATAGTGTTATAGTTCCACTTACCCGTGAGGTTTGCACTTTGCTAGAGCCGGCAACGCAACCATTGTGTATTAAGACTGATAATTCGGTTGTTTGGGTTTGATAATGGGTTTTAAGAAATAGTGAAATACTAATAGCGTAGGTAAAATTGAAACTGTCTGAACATGTTAAACAGATCAAACATTAATGTGTATCATGAATTGCTAATGACATTCTAGATTGTGTTGTAGTAAAAAGAAAGTGTAGCATTATTCAAATACATATATTTTACATAAAAAGGACTTCTAGCCTTCTAGGAGGGCTTATAACTTTTAAAAGATGCACAAAACTGTTGTGAAATCATCTATAAAATATCTTGCTACTACTGATTTGAGAAACTTTTGGCTCGAAGCGGAAGTGAGATGTTTTCTGACACCACGAAGGACACCTGTTATTTGACATCTTGCTTTTTTTATATATACGTTTCTGTCCTAAAGGTGGTGCTGCATTTTATGGCCAAAGTTTACCCGGGATAGAAACTAATACAAGCTATACATCTGTTGGTTAATGACTCATTGACTCGGGAACAGTTTTTATTTAGTTATTGCAACATATCTTTATAATCTGTGTGTTTAAAAACCTCACCCGTATTTTCAATTTGTTCAGGTTGCAATTTCAATGTGTTTTCTAACATTTATTTTATTTCAGTGAATTGTCACAATTTTGGACCTGATTAACCATCCCCGGATGCTGTGGAGATTCGTTAGCGGCTTTTACATATTCCGAAGGGGAAGTCCAAATTTTAATTTGTCTTTATTATGGAATCGTGTTTTTTGTATCTGTTTGTGCCCAGTTTATGACACTGTGCCCAGTTGTAAATTGGTGTTGTAAATTGATTGTTGTTGACGTTGCTAAGATAGCAAATCAACAATTCCAATTGACCACTTGACATGTCCTTTGTTTCTTTTTACTTTTGTGCTCTATTTCCTACAATTAGATGCACTTCATTTTTCAATTACAGACTCGGATCAATTTGATGTATAAGGTGGTTTATTAGTTACATATATTTATTACTCAAATCATGTAGACAAAGCATAAAACACAGATGGCGACATAACCACAACAATAAAATTCACACATTTTTCAACCAGAAATGTTAATAGACTTCACATCGGGCTTCTTTGCTTCTTCCTTTGGCACCGTTATCGTCAGCACTCCGTTTTCCATGGCCGCCTTGACTTTATCCATCTTAGCATTCTCAGGCAACCTGAATCTCCTTGTAAACTTGCCACTGCTGCGTTCAACATGATGCCATTTGTCATTCTTATCTTCTTTCTCCATAATCTGCAACACCCTGTCGTCTTCAACTTCCACTTTCACTTCTTCCTTTTTAATTCCGGGAAGGTCGGCCTTAAACACATGAGCTTTTGGTGTTTCTTTCCAATCCACACGAGCATTCACCAATGCAGATGTTTCATTGGATATGTTACCTGCTGTTGAAAGTGGGAAATCCTTGAATGGGTCCCAAACATCGAGAGAAAATGGGTCGAACACGCTGCTTCTTCTGCTACCGAATAAGCTTGGAATGATCGACATCTTGCTGGTATGTATAGAATAGTGTGACTTGTATAAAGATTAGTTGTTAGGCTGTGTAGATTTTGCTGATTCTGGTTTAGGACTTTTGGGATGGGCGTGGTATTTATAGGTTCTGTTATGGCATATTTTGGAACTTTCGGGACAGAACGATTATGAACAGGAAACATCAAGGACTTGATAGAACTTTCTTGATTCTTCAGTGAAAGATCTTATTTACTAGGTCAATAATTTGGGCCACAAGCCCATAATACGATAGTAATAAATTATTTTGGGCACGTTGACACCAAGGTCTTGAGAACTTTTGTAGTATCCATCGGTTCGGTTATGGGTCGTTTGTTTTATTAGGTTCAATTTGATTATCGGGTCATTTCACTTCAATTAGTCCGTTAAAAAATTTGTGGGTAGAACTGAAAACTAAACCGTTCCGATTCACTTTGGACTAAATAAATGGAATAACCGAAACTAAACTCCAAAGGTGAATAATTGCATATATATCTTTTGTACAAGTTTTTCATGCACATGGTACAATGGTTGTATGCATGTTTTAGATATATATGCAATTTTGCATCTTTGGAGGATATATATGCAAAAGCCCCGAAACTAAAAGCCAAACAATAATAACCATAGTTACATAATTTAAATATTTACCCAGTTATATAAATTATTGCCACAAAAAAAAATCAAACTTAAAAAATGATGTACATCATGTAAGAGTTTTAATGTTTTCGTCATATAAATATAATATAATATATTATAAATATGACAAAAGTTCTCTAAGGAACATTCATCCAAAAAAGAAAAAAGGAAGCCATCTCCACCATCCATTTTTAAACAATCTGAGTCATCCATTTTTCAACATGTTTCACCATCTACACTCCCCCCACCACCGGCCTGCACCCGACCACCGCCCCTGCACCCCACCACCGTCGTACCCCCACTGCAACACCCTCATCGCGCCCACCACCGCCGCCGCACCCCACCACCGCCCTGCACCCCACCACCGTCGTACCCCAGTGCAACACCCTATATTGGAATATGGGGATTCCGCTCTTTTAATAGGCAGTTTCAAAGAAATGACAACAACACTTTATATTGAAAATTTGATGCATGAAAAGTGTTTGATGAAATACCTAAAAGAGATGGTAACAACATATAAGCATGTTCAAAGAGATGGCAACAATTGGATTTGATGTATGAAAAGTGTTTGATGAAATGCCCAAAAGAGATGGTAGCAACATATTATTAGAATTTGATGCCTGAAAAGTGTATGATGAAATGTCTAAAAGAGATTGTAGCAACATATTATTGGTACATGATATATAACTTATAGCGCTCTATAATGGCTTGTTGCTCGAAATAAATGCTAGAACAAGAATGTTTCAACTGAGACAAATCAAGTTAGAACAAGTGGGATCATGTTGGATCATGCTCGAAATACATTAAGATGTCTTTTGTCATTCATGATGATATATAAAACATATTCACTTCTGAATTACATGTGATTTTGCTTGAATCACATGTAATTTTGCTTGAATTACATGTAATTCTGTTGGTATTAACTGCCTAGTGACAGTGAATCTCCTAGCGTTGTTTGAATCTCGTTGTTGAAAATCAACATTATCGTATTTTAATCACATGTAATTATGTCAATATATAAAAATTCCATACATGTAATTTGATCTTGATTGAATCACATGTAATTTTGCTTGAATTACATGTGATTCGGCGATAATTACATGTCATTTTGCTTGCATTACATGTGATTCAAGCATTTTGAAACCTTATCATCTTCTAACAAACTCACTATAGATAAATTACATGTGATTTTGGCTGAATTACATGTAATTCTGCTTGAGTTATATGTGATTCGCTGATAATTACATGTGATTTTGCTTGTTATCATTCATGTAAAATATAAAAACAAATTGGCTTCCGAATTACATGTGATTTTGTTTGAATCACATGTGATTTCCCTTGAATTAGATATGTTTTGGTGATAATTACATGTGATTCAAGCATTTCAAAACCTTAACATCTTCTAAGAAACCCACTTTAGATGAATCACTTGTGATTTTATTTTGAATCACATGTAATTATGTCAATATATTAAGATGTCTGTTGCCATTCATGTAAAATATATAAAACACATTTGGCTTTTGAATTACATGTGATTTGTAAGAATCACATGTAATTCTACTTGAATTACATGTGATTCGGTAGTAATTACATGTGATTTTGCTTGAATTTCATGTGATTCATGTAATTATGTTCAAATTTCATGTAATATTTTTTACTTATCATCTGATCACTTAACATAAAAATATATGATTTTTATTCAAGTAACAAACAAATGCATTTTATATGATAAAATCAATCTGATCAAGTAACTATTCGATAATACATAAAATTAAAAAAAGGTTATTAAACATCAATAATTAGTATCATCTTGTTCTTTTTCCTTGCTTTTGGATTATCTGGACAAGTTATGTTGGTATGCTCGTTCGTCTTCACTTTATAGTATCTAGAAATCTTCATCTTTTCTTAACTTTCATTTAGTCCAATATAGATATCCACCAGGTGTTTTCTTATGCTCATATACAGTTGATCGTGGTGTTTTCATACCTGTAGATCAAGAAATATAATCACGTGAAATTTGTCCACAAAATAACGACTCAATGACATGTGATTCGACATAACTACATGTAATTCACACAGAATTACATGTGATTTGCATTCAACTTACTAACAAAGCATTTTTATTTCAAAAATTACATATAATTCACGCAGAATTACATGTGATTTGCATTCAACTTACTAACAAAGCATTTTTATTCCAAAAATCACATGTGATTCACACAGAATTACATGTGATTTGCATTCAACTTACTAACAAAGCATTTTTATTCCAAATATCACATGTGATTCACACAGAATTACATGTGATTTGCATTCAACTTAATAACAAAGCATTTTTATTCCAAAAATTACATGTAATTCACACAGAGTTACATGTGATTTGCATTCAACTTACTAACAAAGCATTTTTATTCCAAAAATCACATGTAATTCACACAGAATGTGGTTGTGAATTACATGTGATTTGCATTCAACACTAACAAACCATGTTATTTCAAAAATCACATGTAATTCTCACAAAATTACATGTGCTTTCCATTCAACACCAATAAACAATTTTATTCCAAAAATCACATGGAATTCACACAGAATTACATGTAATTTGCATTTAACACTAACAAAGCAACCTGAGAACGAAAGTTACCTGGAAAACCTTCTTTTACTTTTTTCTGAAAAACATGGTTCTGCTTTATCATTTTTATTCAAATCGGTTGAGAAACCACTACCATAACGTCATCTAAATCAGGTTCATCAATTTTTCTGCTTGATTAAAGTTCCGGCGAGTTTTTTTCTTTTCCGGCGAGGGTTATAGATCTGTGATGAGGGTTATAGATCTGTGATGAGTTTATAGATCTGTGATAGTGATGGTTTCCGGCGAGTGTTACGTTATTTGTATATCATTCCAGCGAGTTTTAAAATTTTCGGCGAGTTTAAATTTTTACGGCGAGAGGATTTGTAGATCTGGATGTTTGTTAGATCAGGGTGGAGAGAATGATTGTAGAGAGAGAAAGTGTGAGGATTGTATGTTTTTTATTATTTTTTATTCTTTATATATGGTGTGTGCTTTTAATATGAATCATTGGATGACGGTAAATTGGATGTCCCATATTGCTTCCTTCCTTCTTTTTTAGATGCACATTCTATGTGGATTATAAATATAACATATTTATATAAATATAATGATGAGACTGCTTTTATACATAGTCCCATCGTCCAAAAAGGGCTTTAAATGCATTAAATATCATTAAAATACCCAAATATATGCTTGTGTTTGTTACTTGTGTATTTTAGGTACGGATATTGAGGAAATGACAAAAGATCACAAAGAACATGCAAAAACGAACACGGGAAACGAAGCCGCACAATGAACCAAGCCCTAATGAAGAATTTTCCAAGATAAACCCTTGAAGATTTGAAGATTATGCAAGAAGGGTCCTACAATATTGAAGAACTGACACTTTAAACCCTTGTATCTTTATAATTACAATATTGGTCCCTAAAGTTTGTCAATATTACAAAAAGGGCCCTCCACTTTGAAGAATTGGCAATTTTTGTCCCTCAACAAAACTAAATTGTCAATATTAGTCCTCCTCAAAGTCAAACATATCATGAAGGCCTTCAAGTTACAAGAAATTACAAGTTTGGTCCTTTTAATATGTCAAATTGCAAAAAGGACCTTTGACTTTGAAGAAATGGCAAAAATGGTCCCCCATTAATCATGACTTGGCAAATTCAGTCCTCCAAGAAGTCAAACAAACAAGTCAAGACCATTATCAATGAAGAAAATGCCAAATCAGCCCTTCAAGAATCAAGAATTGGCAAGAAATACCCCTGAAAATACTTTACAAAACATTTTGGCGCTGCTGCCGGGGAGGCGTGTTGTGTTTTGATTTGGCAATTGTTGTTTTTATATATAACCATAATATCTATTGTATTAGTAGCACTCTACTAATACGTATTATCGGTTTTTTGTTTTTTGTGTGAATACTATTACTATATTGTATACGTAGAACAATAAATTCACAAGTATTCCAAAAGTGTGAAAACACAACCTTGACTTGGGAGGTCATTACCCAATCATTGTATTCGAATCTCAAACAAGGAAAAAAAGGCAAAAATAGATAAATACTTTCGTGAAGCTCGATTTTGAAAAATACAAACTATAAGGTGGGTATAAGGCGGGTATTATAAAATATACCCTAAGGAAAAAGGCTCTTAAGTGCTTCGCGCCGCCTCGTTTCCCCGCTTGCTTGTGAGTATTTTGAGATTGAAAGCTAATCGAGGGTTTTGCCGCCCAAAGTATTATTAAGTATCATATATACTTTCTTGGTTTCATTGATTAAACCCTCTTGAACGTTTTGGTTTTCCACCAACGTTCTAAAGTCATCGAAGGCGTTCACTTGGCGTGATCGTTTTCATTCCTTGAGGCTTCTTTAATCAAGAGATTTGATTAAGGAGGAGATTTGTAGATTTTTGTCTACTTAATACAATTCTAAAATTCAAAAAAAAGTAAAAACAATCAAAACCACAAAAAATTGAAATAGTTAAAAACACCAAAAAGAATCTTTTTTGCTCATCCCCACGTTGTACGTGACGTTTATGCAAACCCGCAATCAAGTAAGATGTGCACGTAAACGTCGTAATCGAAAGGAAAACACACCAACATCTTATAGTGAAGAGACTCCAAGTGAGGAACCTATTGTAGAACAAGAAGCTATCATGGCTAATCGTACTATGATGAAGTTGCTTCAAGCACCCACCGAGGGTTTTGGAGAGGCCATTGTGATTTCCGCCATCCTTGCGGAGAACTTCGAGATCAAGACGGGTTTAATGTCTATGCTTCAAGCCAACAAGTTTCGCGGACACGAAAAAGACAACCCACATTATCACATTAGGCAATTTAATCGTCTCACCGCGACAAGCAAGTTTAAGGATGTACCCCACGATGCCATTAAGATGATGTTGTTTCCATACTCGTTAGATGGACCCGCCAAGATATGGCTCGAGAAAGAACCCCCAAATTCGATTTTGACGTGGGGTGATCTCGTTTCTAAGTTTGTGAATCAATTTTTTCCACCATCTAAAACAACACATTTGAAAAACGAGATTTCACGATTTACTCAAAGGTCTAATGAGAGTTTTTCAATGGCTTGGGAAAGGTTTAAAGAAATGTTACATGAATGTCCACACCATGATTGTTCCGAATTGCATCAAATTGACACTTTTTATAATGGGCTTAATGATCATGAACGAGATTACTTAAATGCCGCCGCGGGTGGTAATTTTTTGTGCAAAACGACCGATGAGGCTTTGAAAATCATTGAGAATAGGTCTAAAGTTTATAGCCTCGTAACACACCGAGTGTTGCCACTATGGGTTCGTCATCGTCGTCTCGTAACATGAGTGCCTTGCAAGATGAAGCAAATGAGGAGAATCGGTTTTTCGATAGGTTTTCGACTCTTATGACTCATTGGAAAGCACAAGATGCTTTGAATTCCGCATCGATTAAGGCGGTTGCCAAGACTTGTATTTCGTGTGGTGGAGCTCATGATTTTTCCGAGTGCATTACCGCGGATGGTAACACTTCGAATGCTTATGTAGCCACGGGAACTTATAACCAAAACGGTCAAGGTTCCCGCCAAAATCAAGCTCCACAAAATCAAAATGCTAACAACTATCGAAACAATCAAAATGGTGCTCAACGTAACTTCAACAAGGGTAATTATCAAAGTGGAAATGGGCAAACTTCAAACCAAAACCAAAACCGTGATTTTCAGAATACTACCCAAGGTTTTCAAAATGATCACACCAAAAATCTTCAAGGAGAATTTTTGAATTATGCTAAAGCAAACGATGCTAAGTTTGATAATATGCAACGTGAGATGGTTAGCTTAAGATCCGAGTTGAAAAACGAACTTAAAAACGAACTTGCTAATGAATTGAAAAATCATGCTAATAAAATGGAAGGAAATGTCCAACGTCTCTAACAAAATAAAAAAAAATGGAGCAAGGTCAACATGAAATTAAGCAAGAGTTGTTAAAAGCGGATGCTAGGCAATCTAAGTTTGAAGATCGTATGGGAAAAATGTTTGAAGCTATCATGTGTAAACTTCTTCTTCGGGTGGTCTTCCTAGTGATACCATCGTAAACCCGAAAGGAGAATTGAAGGTTATTACTACTCGTAGTGGTAAAACTTTCAAAGAACCCATTTCTCGTCCAAGTACTTCTACGGAGAAGGAAAAAGAGAAAGAACCCGAGGTGGTGGTAGAAAAGGAGCAAATTCCAAGCCCACAAAGTACCGATCAAACCACACCTACGGGTGAACCAATACCAATAGTGGAACCCGAGATTCCAAGGCCGTTTCCTATGCCCCAACCCACACCACCCTTACCTTACCCTTCAAGACGAAACAAGGAAAAGGCACAAGAACGAAATAATTATCAATTTGAACTTTTTATGAAAATGTTTCGTGGCTTTCATTTTAATATAAGTTTTGCCGACGCCTTGGTCATGATGCCTCGATTTGCCGCGAACTTCAAAAGTATGTTGAATAACAAAGAGAAATTGCAAAAATCGTCTAGTTGTTCTTCGGTTTTTCTTAGCCGCATACCTCAAAAAGTCGGTGATCCCGGTAAATTTTTAATCCCATGTGCAATACAAGATATGGAGGAATGCTACGCCTTGGCCGATCTTGGTGCTAGTATAAATTTGATGCCTCTTGAGATTTTAAGTCGCTCAATCTTCCTAATCTCACTCCTTCAAGAATGTCAATCGAGATGGCCGATCATTCTACGATTCTAGCTTGTGGAGTAGCCGAGGACGTCTTCGTGAAAGTTGGAAAGTTTTACTATCCCATGGACTTTATCGTTGTTGATATTCCCATCGATCCTAAAGTTCCTCTAATTTTAGGTCGATCATTTTTGGATACTTCGAGAGCACTTATCGATGTGCATGCTAGGAAAATCACTCTACGTTTCAATGAGGAAGAACTCGTCATAAATGCAACTCAAAACTCCACGCTTTCTCATGTGTATTCTATCACGTCTTTGAACAATGTTAATCCCATCAAAAACATTTGCAAAAGAATTTCAAAAAGAGTTTTAGGAGTTGATGATAAAAACGATTTTCCATCCCCTCCACCGGTGGAGGTTAAGAGTGTTAAGCCTACGTCTCCAATCATGAATGATTCTTCGGATGATGAATATGTTGACCCCAATGGGGAAGTTTTCTTTGTTGACAAACGTTTTGAGAATTTACCACCACCGAAGCCAAAACGGTTTTCAAATGTGAGAATTTTTAGTGTGACTAACATCGTTTTAGAAACACCAAATATTTTTGACATAATCAAGTCGGGTTTTCATAAGGAGAGTTTAAAAGATGAAAAAGGAAATTTTTTTGAATTGGATTTAAAAGATTTTTCTACAATGCTAATGATGAGACTGCTTTTATACATAGTGTCATCATCCAAATAGGGCTTAAAATGCATTAAATATCATCAAAATACCCAAATATATGCTTGTGTTTGTTGCTTGTGTATTTTAGGTACGGATATTGAGAAAATGACAAAAGATCACAAGAATCAATCAAAAACGAACACGGGAAACGAAGCCGCACGATGAACCAAGCCCTAATGAAGAATTTTCCAAAGAAAACCCTTGAAGATTTGAAGAAATATGAAGAAGGGTCCTCCAATATGGAAGAATTGACACTTTATACCCTTGTATCTTCATAATTACAAGTTTGGTCCCTAAAGTTTGTCAAAATTACAAAAAGGATCCTTAACTTTGAAGAATTGGCAAATTTAGTCCCTCAACAAAACTAAATTGTCAATATTGGTCCTCCAAGAAGTCAACAAACAAGTCAAACCTTGAAGAATGAAGAAAATGCCAAAATCAGTCCTTCAAATATCATCAAATTGCATGATTAGTACTTGAAACAAGTTTGGAAACTTGTTGTGCCATTTTTGACAAGTCCTTGAAAGTTATTTACAAAGGAAATAAGTTGTTGGCTGATTAAATACAAGATGAACAAAGAAAGAAAAGTAAGGGGCCAAAGTTGTCAAACATTCCAATTCACCCAGCCAATCAAGCAGCCATGTCACCACCATCCACCAATACCATCTCTCCACCTCACCATCCACCCCACGTCACCCTCCACTCACTTATTAAACTAATTAGTTTAATACTTCCCTCCCAAACACTTAATTTGAAATATATTAACCCCAAACCGGATTAAACTCACCCTAATCCACCCTTAAACCCTAATAATCCCCAGGATGAACACTTATCAAATCAAAGGGTTTTTTGTTAAGCTACTCCAGATCCCTAATTTACCTTATTGTCACTAAAACCCACTCACCAAAACCCTTCCCAACACACCCATGTGACCACTGATGAGACTGTATTTATACATAGTCTCATCGTCCAAAATGGGCTTAAAACGCTTAAAATATCGTCAAAATACCCATATATGTGCCTATGTTTGTTCATTGTGTATTTTAGGTATGGATATCGTGAATTCACCAAAAGATCAAAGGATTCAAGCAAAAACGAACACGGGAAACGAAGCCGCACAAGAAACCGGGCCCAAGTTTGGAATTTCCAAAAATACCCTTGAAGTTTGAAGATTGTACAAGTTTGGTCCCTCATCTTTTGAAGACTTGTCATTTTAAACCCTTGTCAAAATCAAAATTACACAATGGGTCCCTAAAATGATGAGATTATGCAAGTTTGGTCCTTGAAGAATCTTTTTATTGCATTTGAAGCCCTTGGAAAAAGTTGTAAACATAATTGTGCCATAAATGACAACTTCCCCAAAGTTGTCACTTGTATGTTTGGGCGCTGTTGGAAGTTTAAACCCAAATGGACAAATGTGGGGAATTCAGGGGGCAAACATGGCAGACAACTAAACTCCTTTCCACCATTCACCTCCTGACACGTCACTCTCTCTCTCCCCTCAACCAATCAAATTTACCCCATCATCCACGTCACTTTCCACTTAAACTGATTATTTATTAACTCAGTTTAATAAACAAATTTTGGGGGTAAACAAAATTTAAAATCTTAACAACCCCTTAAGTAAATCAAACGCAACTGTTTACCCATCCCCTTTCCCTTAAACCCTAAATGCTTAATTCACCCAAATCAAAGGGGTTTATCCTCTAATGCTCCAGATTAGCAATCAACCCCACCAAAACCAAAACCCACCACTCACTTCACTCACCCGTGACTCCCAAGTGGCCCCCCCATGTCCCCTGTCACACCATTTTTAGCAAGAAAGGTATCTCAGCAGGCATCCAACGTTCCTAACTCTTTCCTTGTTGCCAAAGGACAAAATTAAGGGCCTAGATCAAAGAATGCAAGCTTCCAACAGCCTGGCACATCACATGTTGCTGTTGACCAAGATTCCTCAAACAAGACGAAGGGCATAATAGGAAATTCTAGCATTAGGGTTTTATTATTCTAGAGTGTTCTCTTTCATTGTATAAATGTGAGACGCATGTGTCTCACATACTTTGTTCCAGTTTTGTATAAAAGTTTTTAGAAAATTAATGATAATGAAATTTTAAATTCCTTTTGCAAACTGAGTTCCAATAGTGTAATTTAGTGTAATACTTTCTATTCTCGCAAGATTATTTTAAGGTTTTCAAAATTCGTGTTCAAGTTTACTTTCTGAAAAAGTTTAACCAAAACGTGGATTTGTCATTGTGAAGAAGTGAAAGTGGATTCATGATGATAAGTCCAGTTTTGTGTTAAGTTGTTGTTTAAAATTTCCCTTGGTTCCAAAAAGTTTGAAAGAGTTCTTTTCAAAATTCTTGTGTTCTATAGTTAAAAAAAATATTTTTATTTGTCTCTCACTTTACTGTAGCATAAGCTGATAACAAGCTCTTTTGACAAGAAAGCTTGTTATTCAGCTTCTACTACATTGTTTGCTTCCTGTTTTGTGGTTGTGTGCAGGAAACAAGAAGACACCATTCATCTTTCTCCCTTTGCATATCATTCCATTTTCTTGGCAGATTGAAGATATTTTGGTAGCCTTGGGTCCACTTGGATTCCACCAACAGGCCTCTCTACACTTCACATAAGCCTTCATAAGCTCCCAAACCAGTTCTAGAAGGCATCAGCTTAGGTATGGGCTTGAACCCTAGTAACTTGTTTTCTTTGAAGTAATATTGTGATTTTGAGTAAGTGTTTGTTTTATGTGTTATGAATTGATTATTTATGCTCAATTGTGTTCTATATGCATGCTAGACCTGATAGAAGTAGTTTTATTATTGATTGGAGTGCATTTTGTTTGAAAATTTGTGTTTACTGAAATTAAGAGGGTGTTTGGGTCTGTTTATTTAGTCAAGAAGGTGACAGATTTTTGGCTTATTACCTGCCTGAATACACTTCAATAGGTTAGTAGTTAGTGTTTAAGTGCCTTGTTTTCAGTTTGGTAAGATAGTAAAGTAGATTGCATGTTCTTATATTTGTAAACATTGGCTAAAATCTGTTAAGTGCCCCATCTGCTTTGTTTTGTTTGATTTTTTCCCACCCAGTTTGCAAAGTTGTTAGACATAGGTGTAATCTAGGGTTAGGGTTTGATTGTGTGTTGTTTGGGTGTGTTGTGTGCAAGTTCTAGGCCCTTGAAATTCACCCTAAGTGTCAATTGCACCAGCAACCAACACCACAGCCCCCTTTCTGTTTACAGTAACTGGTTTTGGCTTGGTAGTGTGATAATTTTGAACTGTAGCTTGGTGTTTTTGTGCTTATATTGACTCCCTACACTCCACTGAGTGTAGGGGTGCCCTTCTTGTCCATTAAAACATAGCCAATCAAAAGTTATCAAGCAAAAGGTGCTCAGACCTGTTTTAACACAAGCAGTGGGAACTCCTTTCCCACTGCTAGCACTTGTGTTCCCACTGCTTTACTAAAAGACAGAAAACAAGAAAGTGTCACTATCAGATTCAAACTTTTTTGTCTTTTGTGGGTTTAATTAGGATTTAGACTTTAATTCTTTTTTCATTATTTTTTATTTTTAATTTCTGATTTTTCAGTGTAATTTAATTTTTTGTCACTGTTCATTTGATAATTTTTAGAATTAATAGCATTTTTAATTACTTTTTAATTAAACTGTTTTTGGCATTTAGTGTAGAAAATTAATATTTTTCATTTTTAATATTTTTCTTAGGTTTAGAAAATTAATTTAAGATTTTCAGTTTTAAAATTAGTCACTGTTCACTTTTTAATTATTTTTTATAATTAAATTAAGTTAATTAGGGTTTAATTAATAAACTGTTTTGTCTTTTAGTGAAAAATTTTATATTTTTCAAACTTTTTCATTTTTCTACTGTTCATTAGAGTATTTTAGGATTTTTAAAATTGTTAAATTAATTTTGGCATTATTTTATTAATTTTTAGGATTATTTTAGTTTAAAAATAGTTTTAAGTCATTTAAAAATAGAAAAATAGTTTTTAAAATTCAAGAAAAATAGTTTTTAGTCTTTAAATAATATAAGTTAGTTATTAGTTCAATAAATTAATATTTTGGGCATTTTGTTAATTATATTTAATTTTTGGGCTTTAATTAGCATTAAAAATTGAATATTTAATTAATAAAAGGTTTTAAAATATATTTGTTGGATTTTTATTCTTATTTATATTATTTAAGACTTAGATTAATCATTTAATTATTTTTAGGTTTAATTTTTAATTTCGTCACGTTTTACGTAATTACGTTCGCGTTTTACGTCATTCGTCGTAGTGTAATCGTAGTCGTAGCTCGTCTTTTATTTTTCTCCCTTTCAAACAAAAACGTCACTAATCCAAACATTGTTATTTTATTAATTGGCATACACAATATACACCTCCTTCGAGAACGAACCCGCATTTATTCGATTCTTCGGTTTTCCTAAATCGTCGAGTTTAATACTTGCCGCACTTATACGTTGTTTTCCTAAACACGTATATCATTTTCTACATCAATTTTTGGCGCCGCTGCCGGGGAGGTGTTTTTTGTGCCATTATTATTAGTATCGTGTTTGTGTGAGTAGTGCGTTGTAGCTTTTCATTTTTTGGAAAGCGTATATATCGTACATACTCATTTTTGTTATTTTTCCTTATTATATTATAGTATCCAAATAAATCGTGTTTAATTTTCCTAAATTAAACGCATAACAATCTTTACTATATTGTAGATATATTGGTTTTCGTTTTTCTTGTGAATATATTATTACTATATTGTACTACGTAAGAACAAATAAATATACAAGTACTCCAAATACGTGAGAAATCACAACCTTGATTCGGGATTTCATCACTCGATCATTGTATTCGAATCTAAAGCAAAAGTTTAAAGGCAAAATAGATAAATACTTTCGTGAGGCTTAATTTCAATTAACACAAACTATAAGGTGGGTATAAGGCGGTTGTATTTCACGACCTAAAGGAAAAAGGCTCTTAAGTGCTTCGCGCCGCCTCGTTTCCTCCGCTTGCTTGTGCGTGTTTTGAGAAAGAGGGCTAATCGAGGGTTTGCCGCCCAAGTATTATCTACGTATATTATATTTGCTTGTGTTTTCAAGATTAAACCCTCTTGAACGTTTTGGTGTTCCACCAACGTTCTAAAGTCATCGAGAACGTTCACTCCACGTGATCGTTTTCATTCTTTGAGGCTCCTTTAATCGAGAAGATCGATTCGAGGGGAGATTTGTAGATTTGTGTCTACGTAATACATTCAAAAATCCAAAAAAATTAAAAAACCAATCAAAAACCAAAAAAAGTGAAAAATCGAAAAACCGCAAAAAGAATCTTCTTTGCTACCACCCATTCTACGCTTAGTGCATGCGCACTCGATCGAAGGATTATTCCAATTCTAGTGAAGCTTCGAATCGACGCAATCGTAATCGAAGGAATCGACGACGTAGACGAGAATTAGAAACCGACGTTCCTAATATCGTTGTTGAAGAGACCGTAGAGGAGATGGCCGACAATCGTTCTATGATGGAATTGCTCCAAGCGCCCACCAAGGGTTATGGAGACGCGATCGTAATTCCCGCTATCGAGGCGGAGAATTTTGAGATCAAGAGCGGAATGCTTTCGTTGATCCAAGCTACAAAGTTTCGAGGTCGTGAAGCCGATAATCCTCACGACCATATTCGGAATTTTGATCGTCTTTTGGCCACGAGCAAGTTTAAGAACGTCGACACCAATGTTGTCAAGCTTATGCTTTTTCCGTACTCGCTCGATGGTGCCGCCAAGGATTGGTACGAGAAAGAGCCACCTAATTCCATTACTACGTGGAAGGATCTCGTTTCCAAGTTCGTTAATTATTTCTTCCCACCGTCTAAGACAACGTTTTTCAAAAACGAGATTACGAAATTTGAGCAAAAATCGAATGAATCTTTTAGAGACGCGTGGGATCGTTTTAAGGAATTGCTTAGGCAATGTCCTCACCATGGTTTTTCCGAGTTGCACCAAATCGATACGTTTTACAACGGTCTTAATTTTCACGAACAAGACTCGTTGAATTCCGCCGCCGGTGGCAACTTTTTGTGTAAAACTCCGAGAGAAGCTTTGATAATTATCGAAAACCGATCCAAGGTTTACCAACTCCGCAACGCACCGAGTGTTGCCAATGTCGCCAATGTTAGTAGTTCTAATCGCGACATTGAGAGAGTTGATGCAAAAGTCGACAAGTTAACGAATGTGTTCACGTCTTATCTCATTGAGATGCAAAAGAAAGACGCTCCCGCTACGGTGAAAGCGGTTGAGGTTTCGTGTACGTTTTGTGGTGGACCTCATAATTATTACGAGTGTGCGGCTACGGATGGCCAAACGTCGAATGTGAGTGCGTTAAATGGAAACAACAATTTTTCAAATCAAAATAACGCGGGTCCATCACAACAAGGCAATTATAACCAAGGCAACAATTTTCAAAACCGAAACAATTTTCAAGGAAATAATCAACAAGGAAATTTTTCGAATCAAAATCAAGGAGGTTATAATCAAGGTCGTAATATAACTTGGCAAAATAGAGATAACAATCAAGGAAATAATTTTTCAAGTGGGAATCAAAACAATTTTCAAAGAAACAATCAAAACCAAGGGAACTTTAATTCAAATCAAAATAGTTCGTCAAACGATTTTCAAAATTACATGAAAACGAATGAGGCTAATATGAGACGATTAGAGGGAGAAATTGGTACTTTGAAAAACGACTTTACAAATACTTTGAAATTGCAAAACACGAAGATTGAGCAAGGGCAAATTGATATTAAAAAGATGTTTTCGGCCGTAATGAACAAAGCCTCGGGTTCGTCATCAAGTTCATTACCTAGTGACACCGTTGCTAATCCGAAAGAACAATGCAAAGCCGCCTCGTCTCGTGAGAAAGGTCGTGTGATTACCCCTAACCTTGAAGGATTCCGTGTTGTTTATCCCTCTCAACCCTCGACTTCTAAGACGTCTTATTGTTCTAAAGTCGATGGGGTGAACGTGTCGACCAAGGAAAAGAGTGCACACCCTCGTGTACCTCAAATTCCATCCACGGTTCAAAAAGAGAGCTTTGTCGACCTTACCAAAGTAACCCTTGAAGAAACTTGTGCTTCGATCCTTCTTAAAAAACCCAAAAGGCGTATGCCGAGAAAGGAAAAGGATCCGGGCCAATTTCTACTACCTTGTGATTTTTCCGAGATTGAGGGATGTTTAGCCCTTGCCGATTTAGGTGCTAGCATCAATCTTATGCCTCATTCTCTTTGGAAATTGATGAGATTGCCTTCGCTTACCCCCACGAACATGACAATCGAGCTTGCAAATTGTACACCTTTAATACCAATTGGAATAGCCGAGGATGTCTATGTTAGGATTGGAAAGTTTGTTTTTCCCGCGGATTTCGTTATATCCGATTACGAGTGTGACCCTAAATGTCCCATTATTTTAGGCCGACCATTCTTATCGACGGCTCGAACCGTAATCGACGTTCACGAGGGCAGACTTACTATGAGATATGGGGATGAGAAAATAGACTTTTTCGCTAGAAAATCCCAAGGATTTTATGAGAATGAAAAAACCGAGGTTTCAAAACCTAATGATTCAAATTCTAATGATTTCAAAATGTTTACTTTAGCGGAAAGAATGAAGCTTGATGCATGTTTTGAAAGAATTAAGAAAAACGGTTTTAAGGATGATGATTTTAATGATAAAGAGTACGTGTACCTAATTCAAAAGGGTATGTGTAAATTTATGGATGAAAACTCACTTTGGGATGTTTTTAGCGAAACAAGTGAAACACCAATTCCGAAGGGTGACGTTAATGCCATCACGACAATGACCAAAATGGATTCGTCTTCACCACCTTCGAAGGACCACGTCTTTGAGGCTTCAACTTCTAACTCCATCGAAGTGCCTCCTTTGCCTAGCCCAACACCCGTTGAGGCTAAAGGGTTTATCGACATCGATCCTCTCGTCTTAGAAAAGTCACCTAAGCATAGCCCTAGTGCTTGTAAGTCCATGGTTGTGAGTGCTCACATCGACTCTTTCTTTGACGATGATGATGGCGATTTTGCCGAGCTTGATCACGTACTTCGACATCCACATGCTATTTTTAATTCTCCTAAGAAGAAACATGTGAAGTACGATGATTATGAGTTTGATCCCGAGATTGAGGAAATCATTGAACGAGAGCTAGCTCTTATGCCTTCACTTCCACCTACGAGTGAGGTCGATCTTTCCAAAATCGAGGATGAACTTAATGAGTTGGAACGTCTTATTTTCGATGACGAACCAACTCATGTGACCACTAAAAATCCCATTCTCGAGGAGTTACCTTATCAACACTCCTCATTTGAGAATGACGTTTACCACATTCGTGAGGATCTAACTTATCAACGATCCCCACAAAAGAATGATGGTTTCGTGCTTGATCGTGATCTTTTCGAGAGAGTTTCTAAGATACTCAAGGAGGGGAATGACAAACCTTGGTTTGACAAGCCTATCTTTGATGAAGAAATCGATGAGATCGACGTTCATGAGGATGACGAGTATGTAGACCCCGAGGGGGCGGTGTTCTTTATTGACAAACGTTTTGAGAACTTATATAATCCGCCACCCCCTCCCACCAATGACTTAAATGTGAGGATTTTTAGCGCGACTAATTTTGAATTTGACACGCCAAATATTTTCGACATTATTCAATCGGGTTTTCATAAAGAGTTTAAAAACGATGAAAAAGGAAAGGATTTTAAAAATGTTTTAAATGATTTTTCTACATGTTTAACTCCGTCATCACATCGTGTTATGAGTGCTACCACCTCGTCTACTCCTTTTGACGACGGTTGGTGTGGATCTAGTGTGGGGGAAGCCCCAAATGTTCCCTCACGTTTCTCCACCGAGGACGAGATTTACGATCCCGGAATTGCTTGTAAAGGGAAATCTCGGTCTTCCACCGATGCAATAAATGGAAAATCTTTTCGTTTGCTTGGTGTGAGTCTACCTCGAGTAGCTCATATGTTTGACTTACCCATTGCCCCACCTTTCTACTTCTTATCTCTTTTCTTCTACCCCTTTGGGGTTTCGGCTTCGGTTGAAGTAGCGTTGTTTCGTCTTTCATCCGAAAACGAAGACGCTATCTTTGACCCCGGTATACGTTTATCGGGTTTTTAAAGTACTCCACGTACTTTTGGGCCTTGTTTATCATGTAAGTCCCACTAAAAATGACCATACCAAGATTATCCCTAAATGATCACATTTATGGGGATTCGAGTCGAGCTTTTGACTCGGTTATCAAAAACAAGGTGCCTCGTGGGGGATTCTCATGCTTATCCTTGTACATATTATCGCTTTCTTAGTTTAATGTAACGAGGGGACTTGTGCTCTTCCTACCTTTGTTCCGTGGTTGTTTGTGATTGTGATCTATTAGGTTCATCGTCATCATTGAAGCCTCTCGTGTTCGTTTTACGTAGCACTCGAGCTTCGATCGTTGCCTTTGGAGATTCCGATATCCGATGATATCCTTTTATGTTCTAACGTTTATCTTATTAGCATAATTCATAAACGGCTTTTAGGTTATTCGTTTTACCCTTTCCATGCTCGAGATTAAGCATTCGACTTCGTCTCTAGTATGGGGGTGTTTACACCCCTAGACTCGAAACATTGAGGACAATGTTTAGTTTTAGTATGGGGGGGTGAGTAGATACTTCACCTTGCTTACGTCAACACGCAATCCAATATTCATCTTTTTGCTATCATTTTGTTGCAAATAAGGCTAAAAATGGCCAAATTTTAAATTTTTTCTTGTTTTTCATAAGTGTTTAAGACACGAATGTAGGTTTTCCGATGGTGAGAACGAGAGTAATTTTTGACTCGACCGTGCGTGTTGAGCACTTAGCTCGATTCCTTAACTTTTTAGGCTAAGTCTCTTAAATGAGGACGAGAAATGATAGAGTTATTTATAAGTCTCGTAATCGTCACGATCTTATGTGTAGTAATTATTAGCTTATTCTCCCAACGCTTTTGCATAATAAATTGTTAATAAATATTGATTTGGCGGTTTAGTCACTATTGTTGGGTTTCTAATTTGTTTTGGTAGCTTCCATGTAATTAAATTGGGAAAACATTAAGGTATCGCCAGCGTCACGGTTTTGAAGTATTGGCACCCGAATAATCGAAAGCTTCACCTAATAATAAGATTTCAAGTGCTCACCTAAATTAAGCAAAAATTTGAAGCTCACAAGGCCGAAAAATCTATGCCCAAATTGAAAGTGAATCAAGCCTTAATCTTCGAAGCTTTAAAGATCCAAAATTCGCTTTAGCGTGAGGATATACGTCTTTGGCTAATAAAACCACCGATGAGGCGGATAATAAAAGGCAAGGCAAGACCGAAGTCATAATAAAAGCTTCATGGCGAAGTTGAATAAAAGATGGAGGTAAACCAAAGATAATAAGGCCCTTCCGTTAGGGGGCGTATAAAAGTCTTGGTAATAAGTCTCATGTTCAAAACCGTTATAAAACCATGTTTATCGATGTCACACTCCCAAAATATCAGAGTATAATGGCGACAAGGGAGTGGTGACGTCATGATTATCATACACACATAGTCACAAAGAACGACCTCTAAATGGGACGTTCGGAAAATAGATCACTTGTAATTAATAAAATAAATTGTTTTAACAAAGTGCGGAAGCATAAACTGAATACGGTTACAAAACATAGTTTTCTTAAATGGTACAAATGATCGTTGTTTCAAAGAAATGACGGCAATGCATGAGACCTCATTTAGCATCTTCCTTTTTAATACCTGAGAAAAACATTGCTAAAGTGTCAACATAAAGTTGGTGAGTTCATAGGTTTAGTTAGTTTGAATTGTTTAATGAACCACAAGATTTTCCCAAATGTGATGAAAATATAACAGATACAAAGTCATCCCAAAAGTATTTATTACAGTCTAAGCTCGTGACACCGAAGCGTTAACAACACCGGCAGTATAATCATATAAATGTAGCCTAAACTAGATGCCTAAAACCACGACATCCTATATCAGATTCAAATGAAACTGTGCCCGCTTGTCCCCTTGTTGGACAAGACAGACAGGGACGTCAATCCCGATAGATCTATCCATTACATTCGCGCTTACACAAAGTAATTAACGGTTCACGATTCACGGGCCAAAGCAACTGGGTTTTTAGTGGGACTTAGACTAATATATAAATCAGTAAATGCACTTGTGTTCAAACGTTAAAATCAAGCAATGTCTCACCCCAAAAAGCAGTGAAAATAGTAAAGTATGGGGCTATAAACTCACCTCGTAAATTCAGCAAAGAGAACGAAGATAAAATAGCTCGAGAGTACGGTTACGCTAGCCGCGACCTAATTAATTATGAGAATTGAGTTACGATACGAATATTTGTATTATTAAATGACTCGACACCCTAGTTGTGCTTGACGGAACCATACGTTTATGAAAAATACGATTTACAGGAAAAGTACGATAATTAAAATCGGTTTATTAATGGGTCGGGTTTTACGGGTCAAAACATAACTTAAATTTACCAAATTTCGTTTGGGCTTTAACCAAACTAACTTAAAACACATGAGGCCCAAAATGAGAGTCCAAAACATTACACACCAACCGGCCCAAGGTCATTTGACCCGGCCCGGCCCGCTTGGCGGAATAAACAAGAACGGGAGGAGTATGTATGTGTGTTTAACACACACAATCCCATAACTGAGAGATAACTCTCTCTCTCCTCTCTCGATATTACCTCCACCGTCCCAATACTCTCTCTCTCTTAACCTAGATCGGTTCTATCCTCTTCTATGGTTATCATCTAATCAGTTTGTGTTATAAAATTAAATATGGGTGGTCTGAGGTTCTATATCGCGTGAGATGTGGGTTAATCCCCACATCAAATCGTTTGGGTTTTTCTGATGGTGTTCTTCCTTGCGGTTTCGTGAATCCATAACCAAAATCAAAGATAAGTTTATTTTCCTTTATTCCTTTTAAAAGCTTTAATTGATTTTCGATTTAATGTATATCAGTGGGTTCAAATGATTCGTATAAACTCGTTGTGAATCATATGATTCTCGGATTAAAATATAAATAAAATTAGGGTTTTGAAATATTTGGGGGTTTTCATCAAAATCGGTTTAAAACATAATTAATTGATGTTTTCATTTATAAAATCAAACTAATTTTAATATAAAGTCGATTTATAAAAATTAGGGTTTCGGTTAATTTGGGGGTTTTTGTATAACTCACTTTTAATTAAATTAATTAAGGGGTTTGGGTTTAGATTAGGTTTAATTAGCTTTTTAATTAATAAAAAGTAAATCTAGGGTTTTATAAAAATTGGGGGTTTTTATATATTCGAATGTTACTCGTGTCTATATGATGTTTCTGAAATGTGGCAATGTTAATTAGATGTTTAAAAAGGTTTTACATGATTAGGGTTTCGATTTGAGTTGGGGGTTTCTATATATTCGCGGCATGATTAAGGTTTTCTGTAAAAGAAAGCTTGATTAAGATTTTTGGATTGGTTGGTAAGAATGGTTAATAATTTGGCAGAAAATAGAACTTTGGTTGGTTTGATTTGATGCTCGGTTTGGTCCTTGATTGGGTCTCGGTTTGGTTAAACATGGGTCTCGGTTTGGTTCATGATTGAAGTCTTGATTTGGTTGGACATGGTCTCGGTTTGGTTCTAAGTTGGGTCTCGGTTTGGTTTCAATCGGGTCTCGGTTTGGTCTAAATTGGGTCTCGGTTTGGTTGACAGAAAAGTAATAACATAAACATGTTTGTATTAAAAAGTTTAACAATTTTTCAGTTTTTGGTTAAAAGTATAAGTTCATTTCAATGACTAACCACGGTTTCGTTTATTCATAGGTTCGTATAAATCAAGCACATCTAGACTTTAAAAGGAAAGACGAAAAGACAAAAGACTCACAAAGGGGATGCTACGTTCGGTTTTGCAGGTTCGGACGGGATGAAGACTCTTGGTTGTGCAGGTTCGGACGAGGCGTGTGAGTTGGCTGGACCAAAACTTCTACCCAGGAGTTGTATTGTGAAGACTTGTGCAGATTTTTGATGTTTGTATTTTGGACTGTGATAACTTGTGATAACTTGTATTTGGACATTGGATATTACTTTGGGCTTGTATATAAACTTGTATAATTAGTCTAGGGTTAGTGTAAAGCTGGAAATGTTAACTTGTGATATACCCAAAAGGGGTAAACTAGGCAAATGTGCTGTCCTTTAGTGGGGCAAATAGACTATAAAGTTTACATGTAGGTTTAGACATGTGACTGATTTTTGAGACCCTTGTATGACAAGTTTGACAATAAAATTGAAGGTTTTATATTCAGTATATACACATGCTGTGATAGTGATAAACTCGGCTCGGGTTCAATATGTTTAGGTTTAGACGCGACTGAAATAACACGACAGCAAAACCGTTTAGCGTACGATCCCAAATCAAAAGACAATTGTGCGAGACGTCACGAAAAACTTAATAACTAGAACAAATAAAACGTACGGCAAAAACATAAGACGCTCACAACTTGTGTATTGCATTCAACTAAGTAGTCGCGCAACATTGAGATGTTACATATGCTCTCCCTAAAAAGGGCTTTGTCCGCAAAGCAAAATGATTAACACGTTCATGTCGACAACTCGTCGATAAACAGTTAAAATACTCGTACTACATGAATAATTAAATGATGGAAATTTGACGAATGTCACAGTATTCCCATGTTTTAGAGATTTCGTCACGAAATCAAGACGTTGTCGTAGTAGGTTGGTTAACGAAAAGATGAGGATACTTGCTCTTGAACTGATCTTCACGTTCCCACGTGTATTCTGGTCCTCTACGCGCGTTCCATCGGATTTTCACAATCGGTATACGGCTTTGCTTGAGTTGTTTAACTTGACGGTCCATGACTTCTACGGGTTCTTCTACGAAGTTGAGTTTGTCGTCGAGCTGAATCTCCTCCAAAGGGATAACGAGTGCTTCGTCGGCTAAGCATTTCTTCAGATTGCAAATGTGGAACACATTATGCACTCGGCTAAGTTCTTGGGGTAATTCCAAACGATAGGCTACGGGACCAATCCTCTCTATAATCTTGAAGGGTCCAATGTAACGAGGGTTTAACTTTCCACGCTTTCCAAAGCGAATCATACCTTTCCAAGGTGAGACCTTCAACATGACTTTGTCACCAACTTCAAACTCAAGAGGTTTGCGTCTCATATCAGCATAACTCTTCTGTCGATCTCTTGCGGCTTGCATACGGCTCTTAATCTTGAAGATCTTCTCAGTAGTCTCGTGTATGATCTCAGGTCCAGTGAGTTGTGCTTCACCGACCTCTGCCCAACACACGGGTGAACGACACTTCCTACCATACAGTGCCTCGAACGGCGCTGCCTTAATGCTAGTGTGATAACTATTGTTGTATGAGAATTCCACCAGAGGTAGGTGTCTATCCCATTTATTTCCAAAGTCAATCACACAAGCTCTCAGCATATCTTCTAAGGTTTGAATGGTCCGTTCACTTTGACCGTCGGTCTGGGGATGATACGCAGTGCTCATATCCAACTGCGTTCCCAAAGCCTTCTGCAGTGACTTCCAAAACTGCGAAGTAAATCGGCTGTCTCGGTCGGAGATTATAGACACAGGCACACCGTGCTTCGTGACTACTTCCTCCAAGTACGTCCTTGCTAACTTATCCATTCCATCAGTCTCCTTGATGGGTAAGAAATGAGCCGATTTGGTGAGTCGATCGACGATTACCCAAATTGTGTCGAATCCGGCTGCTGTCTTTGGTAGCTTGGTAATGAAATCCATAGTGATCCTTTCCCACTTCCATTCTGGCAGTTCGGGTTGGACCAATAATCCTGATGGTTTCATATGTTCGGCTTTGACTTTGGCACAAGTCAAACACTTGCTAACGTATGTAGCAATGTCCGCCTTCATGTTCGGCCACCAATACAACATCTTCAGATCATGATACATTTTATCAGATCCCGGATGTATGGAGTACTTTGACTTATGCGACTCATGCATAATCAAGGATCGTAGGTCGCCATGGCATGGTAACCAACTCCTATTATCAAGGCATAACGTTCCATCCGAACGTGCTTCCAACTTCTTTATCATTCCTCCAACATCTTCAGTCTTAAGAATTTCTTCCTCGACTGCTTCTTTCTGAGCCTTGAGAATTAAGGATGGAAGGTCTAAGTCAATGGTCATCATTAACGCCTTCACCCTAAGAACTCTCCCCTTTCGACTCAAAGCGTCGGCCACGACATTTGCCTTGCCTGGGTGATAACAGATCTCGCAATCGTAATCACTGAGCAACTCTAGCCAACGTCGTTGTCTCATGTTGAGTTCCTTTTGGTTCAAAATATGTTGTAGACTCTTATGGTCAGTGAATACAACACACTTAGTACCATAAAGGTAGTGTCTCCAAATCTTCAAGGCAAACACCACTGCTCCCAACTCTAGATCATGAGTTGTGTAGTTCTTCTCGTGCACTTTTAGTTGTCTTGATGCGTAAGCTATGACCTTAGTCCTTTGCATCAGCACTGCACCTAACCCTTTTATGGATGCATCACAATACACCACAAAGTCTTCATTACCCTCAGGTAGGGCTAGTATCGGTGCTTCACACCACATCTGCTTCAACGTCTGGAATGCCAAATCTTGCTCCTCCTTCCACTCAAACTTCTTATCCTTTTGAGTCAATTCCGTCATTGGTTTAGCTATCTTAGAGAAACCTTCAATGAATCTCCTATAGTAACCAGCAAGACCTAAGAATTGACGGATCTCCGTGGGTGTTGTTGGAGTCGCCCAATCCTTTACAGCCTCGATCTTAGCAGGATCAACGTGAATACCACTGCTGTCGATCACATGCCCAAGGAATTGCACTGTGTTTATCCAAAACTCACATTTGGAAAACTTTGCATATAACTTCTCCTTCCTTAGCAACTCTAATATGGCCTTCAAATGTTCCTTGTGCTCTTCTTCGTTACGAGAATAGATAAGGATGTCATCGATAAATACAATCACAAACTTGTCCATGTATGGTTTGCAAACTCGGTTCATGAGATCCATGAATACCGCAGGTGCGTTTGTCAAACCAAAAGGCATAACTTGGAACTCGTAGTGTCCGTACCGGGTTCTAAAAGCCGTTTTATGAACGTCTTCCTCTCTAACCCTTAGTTGATGATATCCTGACCTTAAATCGATCTTCGAGTATATGCTAGATCCTTGCAATTGGTCGAAAAGATCGTCAATCCTCGGCAATGGGTAGCGGTTCTTTATCGTCAGCTTATTCAATTCTCGGTAATCGATACACATTCTAAAGGATCCATCTTTCTTTTTGACAAATAAGACCGGCGCTCCCCAGGGTGAGGAACTTGGTCTAATGAAACCTTTGTCAGAAAGCTCCTTTATCTGTTCAGCTAACTCTGTCATCTCGGCCGGTGCTAGACGGTATGGGGCTCTAGCAACAGGCGCGGCTCCTGGTGTAAGCTCGATGTGAAACTCCACTTGCCGTGCTGGTGGTAGTCCGGGTAAATCCTCTGGGAATACGTCCGGAAAGTCTCTAACGATCGGTACATCTTCCACTTTCTTCTCGCGATCTTCTTCTCCTTCCTTTTGTGTTACTTGAACCAAGAATACCGGACATCCCTTCTCAATGTATCTTTGGGTCCTGATACATGAGATGACTTCCAATCTTGATCCATTCTTCACACCACTTCTTTCGCCTGGTATGATGAGCACGTCGTTTCCATAAGGAACACGGACACACTTCTCATGACATACAATCTCCGCGTGATGCTTCGACATCCAATCCATTCCAATGATGACGTCAAAACTTCCCAATTCTATAGGGAGTAGGTCGATACTAAACGAACGACCTTGTAGCCTTACACTACATCCTTTCAGAATAACGTCGGTGGTTACTGACTTCCCATCGGCTAATTCTACATTATACTTAACGTCTAACGCGGTAGGGGTAACATTTAGGCGTTCACTAAATATAGACGACACAAAACTCCTATCCGCACCAGAATCAAATAGTACTGAAGCATAGTTGTTATTGACTAGAAACGTACCAGTCACAACATTGTTGTCTTGCACAGCAGCTTCAGCACAGAGATGATACACTTTTCTAGGTGCCGTGAATCCTCCAGGAGTACTAGTTGTGGCTCGGTTATTCCCTCCTCGGTTCCCTTGATTCTGCTTCTAGTTCCCTTGGTTCTGACTTTGATTCCCTCGAATCTGGTTACTACGACCTTGGTTTCCACCGCTCGGACATTTGTTCTTGTAGTAACCTTTCTCTCCACATCCGAAGCAAGTGACATTGGCTCCTTGGCCACCTTGCGTTCCAAGTCCTCTTTGATTAGTAGCACGAGGTGGTGCTCGGCATTCCTTTGCCTTATGTCCCGCCTTCCCACAATTGTAGCACGTAGGGGGACATGCTCCTTCGTGGTGTCGACCACATTTTCCGCAGAAAGGTAGTCTCCCAGCGTAGTTCCCAGTATTTCCTTGTCCAGCAGTGAACACTCTTGCTACTTCTTGTCGCTTGTTCTGGTTGTAGTAGCTTGGGTTGTTGTTGTTGTTGGTATTGTTGTTGTAGTGGTTGCCAGACCACTTTCTTTTATCCCCAGTATTTTCTCCCAACTCCTGTACCACTTGGTACATCAGACTCTGAGCCATGTCGATTGCCTCGTGCAAATCAGTCGGCTTGGATGAAGTCACATTCCCTTTGATGCTCAAAGGTAGTCCTTCGATGTAGCGCTCCAACAATCGGTCATCGTTGGGCACCATTTCAGGACATAACAAAATCAGCTCTTGAAAGCGCTGATTGTAAGCAGTAAGAGCAGTACCCTTGACCTTCAGGTTCCACAGCTCAACTTCCATCTGCTTGACTTCATTTCGGGGACAGTATTTCCTCACAAACATAGCTTTAAATTCACTCCAGGGCGTCGCTTGGGCAACGTCAATGGTCACTGCACGAGCATAGACGTTCCACCAAGTCAAAGCACCATCCACTAACGTGCTTGACGCAAACTTCACCTTGTCGGCCTCAGCGACACTGCTAATCCCAAATTGGGATTCTAGCTTCTCAAACCATCTGGTTAATCCTACTGCTCCTTCAGTACCTCGGAAACTTACTTGCGTAACTGCACGAAATTCTTTGTAGGTACAAGTCCGTGCAATAGCGTTAGTAGCTCCTTGGTTGGTCTCCTCCTGTGTGCTAGCTGTACGGTTTGCTTCAGCGGTCGCGAGTGCCTCGGCCACTCGTTCGGCTATCATTTGGCTTAACAGGGCGGTGTCAATTCCACCGGTAGCGGCTGGCGGATTCTGCGTTTCGGATCTTCTAACTGGCGCCATAATCTAACAAGGTAATAGGATAATGAGTTTTTGCCAGACATAACATGTATGGCACACACAACACAATTATGAAATGCTCCAAGATATAATACACAATATATAATGATCTCACAATTTGCAACTCATAATATCATTCATGGAATCGTTTGATAGTACATCATAGTTTGTCATAACATAATAAAAGAAAATAAAATACCAACTAGCTAAGACAAACTTCAAAGCTTAGTGGTCATACAGGGATAGGTCGATGGTACAAAATAAATCTAACTAGTGCCCTCACGGCGCTGATGAAGCTCCTTCTCCAACTCTGCTAATCTCCTCTCAACCACTAGCTCACGAGCCTGGGAATCTCTCAATCTAACATCGGTGTCATGACAAGCGGCTCTAAACCTCTTATCCAAGTCTGCAACAGGGTCATCCACTGGTGCCTCTAGTCCGCCTGTCTCCACCAATGGCTCTACTCCCCAACGGGTCATCAGGCTCTCAATCTCCTCAAGACGAGTGTTTGGCATGGATTCCATCTGATCAAGAACAGTAAGAAGCTGTCCTCGTAGACGGGTCACACATACCGTCAACACTGTCTCATCCCTGACTGGACTCTTCTTCGCCAGTGCCTCTAACTTATCCTGCACTTCATTGTACTCTTCACCTAAAGCCTCTACGGCATCCTCCAACCTGTTCAACCGTGTCGTCACACATCCATCTGCCGCCCCAAGCATCACCACCGTCGACGTAGCTCTCCTAGGAAGAGGAGTCGTAGCTCTCGGTCCTGTAGAGATACCAGCGTCAGTAAGCATCTCCTGGTATACTGCAGGTACAGTCTCTGGTGGTGGTAGCAGTAATGGTGTCTCTGGGACAGAACTGGCAGGTGTGCGGGCTGCACGCCTGTCAGTGGCAGTGAAAGGTATGAGGGGTCTGTAAGGTGAAAGTGGTGGTCGAGCAGCTCTCCCCCGAAGACGTCGTCTCACATAGTAGAAAGGTAGAGTACCAGGTGCTGGAGCAGGAATAGCAGTCCTTTCTCCTTCGTCTTCAGATGAAGATGAGGAGATGTGTGCTAGGGAAACCTCAGGAGTAGCAGCATATGCAGTAGGAGGGTTCTCAGTGTCTGTGACCTCCATAGGCTCTCCTTCCCCATCTGTAAACTCCATCCCATCATCCTCTGTCTCCTCTACCGTCTCATCTCCAGTCACTGATGTCTGACCTGGTGACTGCACCACGTCAGTGTCCATGTCATCCTCTCCCCCGCCTTCTAGGCTAAGCACATCGTCAGCTGATGCGTCAGGAATACGAATCGGTGAATGACGAACTTCCTCAGCCTCTCTCTCTACATCATCATCTGAAACCATCCGGTACCACGGATATCCTGACGGCGATCCTCTAGGTAGTCCTACTGATGAACTGATGGTTGACTGTGAACTACGGTTGTAGTACGCTCCTGTAGACGTGGAATTATCGGATGAAGACATCGCTGTAATCATAAACAAAATAAAGGTGTGTAAATATCTCATAAAATTAGTCCGTAAAAAGGACATTAACATAACACAGCAATCATTGTTGAATCCACATGTATCCCATATAACATAATTCAGATTTTGTTGTTGCACATGTAACCCATGTAAATATACCTCGTAATTGTTAATTCACATGTATCCCATTTATTACTTATGTATCTACATATACTTAATACTTACAATCTGCATGATAATCGATTAAACATAGAGCAGTTATAGTCTAGAATTACTAAATGCAACTTAGTTCTCTATAACTAGTGCTCTGATACCAATCTGTCACACTCCCAAAATATCAGAGTATAATGGCGACAAGGGAGTGGTGACGTCATGATTATCATACACACATAGTCACAAAGAACGACCTCTAAATGGGACGTTCGGAAAATAGATCACTTGTAATTAATAAAATAAATTGTTTTAACAAAGTGCGGAAGCATAAACTGAATACGGTTACAAAACATAGTTTTCTTAAATGGTACAAATGATCGTTGTTTCAAAGAAATGACGGCAATGCATGAGACCTCATTTAGCATCTTCCTTTTTAATACCTGAGAAAAACATTGCTAAAGTGTCAACATAAAGTTGGTGAGTTCATAGGTTTAGTTAGTTTGAATTGTTTAATGAACCACAAGATTTTCCCAAATGTGATGACAATATAACAGATACAAAGTCATCCCAAAAGTATTTATTACAGTCTAAGCTCGTGACACCGAAGCGTTAACAACACCGGCAGTATAATCATATAAATGTAGCCCAAACTAGATGCCTAAACCCACGACATCCTATATCAGATTCAAATGAAACTGTGCCCGCTTGTCCCCTTGTTGGACAAGACAGACAGGGACGTCAATCCCGATAGATCTATCCATTACATTCGCGCTTACACAAAGTAATTAACGGTTCACGATTCACGGGCCAAAGCAACTGGGTTTTTAGTGGGACTTAGACTAATATATAAATCAGTAAATGCACTTGTGTTCAAACGTTAAAATCAAGCAATGTCTCACCCCAAAAAGCAGTGAAAATAGTAAAGTATGGGGCTATAAACTCACCTCGTAAATTCAGCAAAGAGAATGAAGATAAAATAGCTCGAGAGTACGGTTACGCTAGCCGCGACCTAATTAATTATGAGAATCGAGTTACGATACGAATATTTGTATTATTAAATGACTCGACACCCTAGTTGTGCTTGACGGAACCATACGTTTATGAAAAATACGATTTACGGGAAAAGTACGATAATTAAAATCGGTTTATTAATGGGTCGGGTTTTACGGGTCAAAACATAACTTAAATTTACCAAATTTCGTTTGGGCTTTAACCAAACTAACTTAAAACACATGAGGCCCAAAATGAGAGTCCAAAACATTACACACCAACCGGCCCAAGGTCATTTGACCCGGCCCGGCCCGCTTGGCGGAATAAACAAGAACGGGAGGAGTATGTATGTGTGTTTAACACACACAATCCCATAACTGAGAGATAACTCTCTCTCTCCTCTCTCGATATTACCTCCACCGTCCCAATACTCTCTCTCTCTTAACCTAGATCGGTTCTATCCTCTTCTATGGTTATCATCTAATCAGTTTGTGTTATAAAATTAAATATGGGTGGTCTGAGGTTCTATATCGCGTGAGATGTGGGTTAATCCCCACATCAAACCGTTTGGGTTTTTCTGATGGTGTTCTTCCTTGCGGTTTCATGAATCCATAACCAAAATCAAAGATAAGTTTATTTTCCTTTATTCCTTTTAAAAGCTTTAATTGATTTTCGATTTAATGTATATCAGTGGGTTTAATTGATTCGTATAAACTCGTTGTGAATCATATGATTCTCGGATTAAAATATAAATAAAATTAGGGTTTTGAAATATTTGGGGGTTTTCATCAAAATCGGTTTAAAACATAATTAATTGATGTTTTCATTTATAAAATCAAACTAATTTTAATATAAAGTCGATTTATAAAAATTAGGGTTTCGGTTAATTTGGGGGTTTTTGTATAACTCACTTTTAATTATATTAATTAAGGGGTTTGGGTTTAGATTAGGTTTAATTAGCTTTTTAATTAATAAAAAGTAAATCTAGGGTTTTATAAAAATTGGGGGTTTTTATATATTCGAATGTTACTCGTGTCTATATGATGTTTCTGAAATGTGGCAATGTTAATTAGATGTTTAAAAAGGTTTTACATGATTAGGGTTTCGATTTGAGTTGGGGGTTTCTATATATTCGCGGCATGATTAAGGTTTTCTGTAAAAGAAAGCTTGATTAAGATTTTTGGATTGGTTGGTAAGAATGGTTAATAATTTGGCAGAAAATAGAACTTTGGTTGGTTTGATTTGATGCTCGGTTTGGTCCTTGATTGGGTCTCGGTTTGGTTAAACATGGGTCTCGGTTTGGTTCATGATTGAAGTCTTGATTTGGTTGGACATGGTCTCGGTTTGGTTCTAAGTTGGGTCTCGGTTTGGTTTCAATCGGGTCTCGGTTTGGTCTAAATTGGGTCTCGGTTTGGTTGACAGAAAAGTAATAACATAAACATGTTTGTATTAAAAAGTTTAACAATTTTTCAGTTTTTGGTTAAAAGTATAAGTTCATTTCAATGACTAACCACGGTTTCGTTTATTCGTAGGTTCGTATAAATCAAGCACATCTAGACTTTAAAAGGAAAGACGAAAAGACAAAAGACTCACAAAGGGGATGCTACGTTCGGTTTTGCAGGTTCGGACGGGATGAAGACTCTTGGTTGTGCAGGTTCGGACGAGGCGTGTGAGTTGGCTGGACCAAAACTTCTACCCAGGAGCTGTATTGTGAAGACTTGTGCAGATTTTTGATGTTTGTATTTTGGACTGTGATAACTTGTGATAACTTGTATTTCGACATTGGATATTACTTTGGGCTTGTATATAAACTTGTATAATTAGTCTAGGGTTAGTGTAAATCTGGAAATGTTAACTTGTGATATACCCAAAAGGGGTAAACTAGGCAAATGTGCTGTCCTTTAGTGGGGCAAATAGACTATAAAGTTTACATGTAGGTTTAGACATGTGACTGATTTTTGAGACCCTTGTATGACAAGTTTGACAATAAAATTGAAGGTTTTATATTCAGTATATACACATGCTGTGATAGTGATAAACTCGGCTCGGGTTCAATATGTTTAGGTTTAGACGCGACTGAAATAACACGACAGCAAAACCGTTTAGCGTACGATCCCAAATCAAAAGACAATTGTGCGAGACGTCACGAAAAACTTAATAACTAGAACAAATAAAACATACGGCAAAAACATAAGACGCTCACAACTTGTGTATTGCATTCAACTAAGTAGTCGCGAAACATTGAGATGTTACATATGCTCTCCCTAAAAAGGGCTTTGTCCGCAAAGCAAAATGATTAACACGTTCATGTCGACAACTCGTCGATAAACAGTTAAAATACTCGTACTACATGAATAATTAAATGATGGAAATTTGACGAATGTCACAATCGATCCTTCTTGTTGACTTAATTTTTTGACATCGTTGTCTATTGGGGTGAATTATTGATTTGATGATTTTGGTTACACCGTTAAGTTTCTATTTTTAGACTTAATCTCTATTCACGCATAAGTCGATGATGTATCCTCGTGATCATTAAGACAAAAATAAAATATAAGAGATACCAAGTAGGAATAAGGGAGTTTAGGTTCGTAATTAACACTCATGAGATGTGTTCGTGTTGCTAACTTATAATAACAATGATCTCGTTACGCGCTTAGCATGGAATTGGGTGAAAATCGAGGACGCCGAAATTATTTCTAACGAAGCATTCACGTGTTCTTGTTCTATGATCCCAAAAGTCACATTCTCATGATGAAAACAATACATTATGTCTAAAACGCGTGTAGTAGTTTATTTAAATTTATGTCTTCAATAAACGTCATCATAAAATGAATTTTGGAAGTGCTATGATACTTAATTCTAGCATTGCGTGGGGACACGGCAATGGTTTAGTATGGGGGAGTGATGAGACTGTATTTATACATAGTCTCATCGTCCAAAATGGGCTTAAAACGCTTAAAATATCGTCAAAATACCCATATATGTGCCTATGTTTGTTCATTGTGTATTTTAGGTATGGATATCGTGAATTCACCAAAAGATCAAAGGATTCAAGCAAAAACGAACACGGGAAACGAAGCCGCACAAGAAACCGGGCCCAAGTTTGGAATTTCCAAAAATACCCTTGAAGTTTGAAGATTGTACAAGTTTGGTCCCTCATCTTTTGAAGACTTGTCATTTTAAACCCTTGTCAAAATCAAAATTACACAATGGGTCCCTAAAATGATGAGATTATGCAAGTTTGGTCCTTGAAGAATCTTTTTATTGCATTTGAAGCCCTTGGAAAAAGTTGTAAACATAATTGTGCCATAAATGACAACTTCCCCAAAGTTGTCACTTGTATGTTTGGGCACTGTTGGAAGTTTAAACCCAAATGGACAAATGTGGGGAATTCAGGGGGCAAACATGGCAGACAACTAAACTCCTTTCCACCATTCACCTCCTGACACGTCACTCTCTCTCTCCCCTCAACCAATCAAATTTACCCCATCATCCACGTCACTTTCCACTTAAACTGATTATTTATTAACTCAGTTTAATAAACAAATTTTGGGGGTAAACAAAATTTAAAATCTTAACAACCCCTTAAGTAAATCAAACGCAACTGTTTACCCATCCCCTTTCCCTTAAACCCTAAATGCTTAATTCACCCAAATCAAAGGGGTTTATCCTCTAATGCTCCAGATTAGCAATCAACCCCACCAAAACCAAAACCCACCACTCACTTCACTCACCCGTGACTCCCAAGTGGCCCCCCCATGTCCCCTGTCACACCATTTTTAGCAAGAAAGGTATCTCAGCAGGCATCCAACGTTCCTAACTCTTTCCTTGTTGCCAAAGGACAAAATTAAGGGCCTAGATCAAAGAATGCAAGCTTCCAACAGCCTGGCACATCACATGTTGCTGTTGACCAAGATTCCTCAAACAAGACGAAGGGCATAATAGGAAATTCTAGCATTAGGGTTTTATTATTCTAGAGTGTTCTCTTTCATTGTATAAATGTGAGACGCATGTGTCTCACATACTTTGTTCCAGTTTTGTATAAAAGTTTTTAGAAAATTAATGATAATGAAATTTTAAATTCCTTTTGCAAACTGAGTTCCAATAGTGTAATTTAGTGTAATACTTTCTATTCTCGCAAGATTATTTTAAGGTTTTCAAAATTCGTGTTCAAGTTTACTTTCTGAAAAAGTTTAACCAAAACGTGGATTTGTCATTGTGAAGAAGTGAAAGTGGATTCATGATGATAAGTCCAGTTTTGTGTTAAGTTGTTGTTTAAAATTTCCCTTGGTTCCAAAAAGTTTGAAAGAGTTCTTTTCAAAATTCTTGTGTTCTATAGTTAAAAAAAAATATTTTTATTTGTCTCTCACTTTACTGTAGCATAAGCTGATAACAAGCTCTTTTGACAAGAAAGCTTGTTATTCAGCTTCTACTACATTGTTTGCTTCCTGTTTTGTGGTTGTGTGCAGGAAACAAGAAGACACCATTCATCTTTCTCCCTTTGCATATCATTCCATTTTCTTGGCAGATTGAAGATATTTTGGTAGCCTTGGGTCCACTTGGATTCCACCAACAGGCCTCTCTACACTTCACATAAGCCTTCATAAGCTCCCAAACCAGTTCTAGAAGGCATCAGCTTAGGTATGGGCTTGAACCCTAGTAACTTGTTTTCTTTGAAGTAATATTGTGATTTTGAGTAAGTGTTTGTTTTATGTGTTATGAATTGATTATTTATGCTCAATTGTGTTCTATATGCATGCTAGACCTGATAGAAGTAGTTTTATTATTGATTGGAGTGCATTTTGTTTGAAAATTTGTGTTTACTGAAATTAAGAGGGTGTTTGGGTCTGTTTATTTAGTCAAGAAGGTGACAGATTTTTGGCTTATTACCTGCCTGAATACACTTCAATAGGTTAGTAGTTAGTGTTTAAGTGCCTTGTTTTCAGTTTGGTAAGATAGTAAAGTAGATTGCATGTTCTTATATTTGTAAACATTGGCTAAAATCTGTTAAGTGCCCCATCTGCTTTGTTTTGTTTGATTTTTGCCCACCCAGTTTGCAAAGTTGTTAGACATAGGTGTAATCTAGGGTTAGGGTTTGATTGTGTGTTGTTTGGGTGTGTTGTGTGCAAGTTCTAGGCCCTTGAAATTCACCCTAAGTGTCAATTGCACCAGCAACCAACACCACAACCCCCTTTCTGTTTACAGTAACTGGTTTTGGCTTGGTAGTGTGATAATTTTGAACTGTAGCTTGGTGTTTTTGTGCTTATATTGACTCCCTACACTCCACTGAGTGTAGGGGTGCCCTTCTTGTCCATTAAAACATAGCCAATCAAAAGTTATCAAGCAAAAGGTGCTCAGACCTGTTTTTAACACAAGCAGTGGGAACTCCTTTCCCACTGCTAGCACTTGTGTTCCCACTGCTTTACTAAAAGACAGAAAACAAGAAAGTGTCACTATCAGATTCAAACTTTTTTGTCTTTTGTGGGTTTAATTAGGATTTAGACTTTAATTCTTTTTTCATTATTTTTTATTTTTAATTTCTGATTTTTCAGTGTAATTTAATTTTTTGTCACTGTTCATTTGATAATTTTTAGAATTAATAGCATTTTTAATTACTTTTTAATTAAACTGTTTTTGGCATTTAGTGTAGAAAATTAATATTTTTCATTTTTAATATTTTTCTTAGGTTTAGAAAATTAATTTAAGATTTTCAGTTTTAAAATTAGTCACTGTTCACTTTTTAATTATTTTTTATAATTAAATTAAGTTAATTAGGGTTTAATTAATAAACTGTTTTGTCTTTTAGTGAAAAATTTTATATTTTTCAAACTTTTTCATTTTTCTACTGTTCATTAGAGTATTTTAGGATTTTTAAAATTGTTAAATTAATTTTGGCATTATTTTATTAATTTTTAGGATTATTTTAGTTTAAAAATAGTTTTAAGTCATTTAAAAATAGAAAAATAGTTTTTAAAATTCAAGAAAAATAGTTTTTAGTCTTTAAATAATATAAGTTAGTTATTAGTTCAATAAATTAATATTTTGGGCATTTTGTTAATTATATTTAATTTTTGGGCTTTAATTAGCATTAAAAATTGAATATTTAATTAATAAAAGGTTTTAAAATATATTTGTTGGATTTTTATTCTTATTTATATTATTTAAGACTTAGATTAATCATTTAATTATTTTTAGGTTTAATTTTTAATTTCGTCACGTTTTACGTAATTACGTTCGCGTTTTACGTCATTCGTCGTAGTGTAATCGTAGTCGTAGCTCGTCTTTTATTTTTCTCTCTTTCAAACAAAAACGTCACTAATCCAAACATTGTTATTTTATTAATTGGCATACACAATATACACCTCCTTCGAGAACGAACCCGCATTTATTCGATTCTTCGGTTTTCCTAAATCGTCGAGTTTAATACTTGCCGCACTTATACGTTGTTTTCCTAAACACGTATATCATTTTCTACATCAACCACCCCAAGGGTCCCCTGCACCCGTCACTTTCCCCCAAACCCAATACCAGACAAAATGAATGGTTAGATGTTAGTCCTTGATCCCAAAGGCACAATGAACGTCTAAGATCACTCAAACACAGCTGTATCATCACATGTTGGCATCTTGACCAAGAATCCAGTCAAAACACAAGGGCATTTTTGGATTTTCAAACCATTAGGGTTTTAGTTTATATTATTTTATTCCTGTCATCTAGATAGTTCTATGAGGGCCTATATAAGAAGGATGCGGATTGTGCATACCTCTTGTTCCTGAATTTTTCCTTAGGTCACAAACTTGTAAAGCCCATTTTGTTTATGAATGAAATTGGTTAAGTATTGTTGATGAAAAGATTCCAGGATCCATTCTACTTTCTGCTTATTGATTGTGTCTCATTTACTGCTTGTTTGATTTTTAAGTTCTTTTTAAATTCAGTTTTGTTTGAAAGTTTCTGAAATTTTGATTTGGTTAAAATCTTGTTCAAGATTTGGTTTTCCAAGGTTGGAATTGGATTTGTTTAAGTGTGTTTAAAGAAGTTATTTGAGAAGTTTTTGAAAGGTTTTAAAAGTTTCAGAAAATCAGAAATACAAGTGTATATTGCTTTGTGTTCTATTCTCTTAGCAGGATTCCATTGAGTTTGCTTGTTGTTCAAGGTTCAACATAGACCCGAGTCTATTTGGAGGTGCCATTCAGTCACTGTTGGGCCTGGATGTAGGCCCAACAAGGTAAAATCCCTTGTTTCTATTTTTTGTTTTCAGTTTCAAGTTTTATATGAGATTTGTGAAATTTATGTGATTTGATGCATGAAAGTTGTTATGTGTATTTTGAGTGTTTGATTTTACTTATTTCAGGTTTGTATGCATGTTATAGATGTTTAGGAATCATTTGCTGGAGTTTTGTTAAGATTTGCTTTGAAAAATTTCATTATCAGAAATATAAAGGGGTGTTTGGATTTAGTTTTTAATTGAGATTGGTAAAGGTTTGTGAGTTAAAACCTGTTTAGACATACTCATTAGGGTAGTATTGGGTGGTATTTGTGTTGGGAATAAATTAAGGCCAGATCACTTGAGCGCTGACAAGAGTAATACAAGCGTTGACAAGAACAAAACAAGCGCTGACAGCTCAAGCGTTGACAAGATAAAGTCAAGCGTTGACACATTGAAGACAAGCACCGATGGAAGATATTATCTACGCGTTTATTGTATTATAGATTACTTCTAGTAAAGATAGGAACAACATTGTATTTTCTATGTTTATCTTTACCAAGAATAGCTGATACGTAGATTATTGTACAAGGCTTCTTATGTCTATAAAAGAAGACCTTTAGGTTAATGTTTGATATAAGTTTCATATAAGTTTTCATTCGTAAACTACTTTCATTGTAAGCAAGTTTGATATTGATAATCAAAGTGAAAGTTTGTTTATATCATTGTGTGTTCTTGTTTAAGTGTTAAATTCCGCATAACACTTAGATTCATAAGCATATACAAAGGTTTCTCTACGTGTATTACTTGATCTAATCTCGTATACATAAAGCTAATCGATCTAAGTTTGGGATCAACAAGTGGTATTAGAGCTTGTTGAGGAACTTTTGATCTTAAAGAACACTAGAACCCTAAAATCACCAAAACCCTAATTTTCTCAGAAACCCTAACAACATCATGTCCGAAGCAATAACCTCCTCCTCCTCAGCCTTACCAAACATCAAGATTCCCATGCTTGATGCAACCAACTTTGACTTATGGAAGTTCAACTTTGAACAATATCTGGGGATCTATGACTACACACTCTGGGAGATTATTGAATATGGAAACACTTTCAATAAGGCTCAAAAGATTCTTAATGCCATTGCTCAAAGAACAGCTGTTGCTGGATGTCCTGAAGAGGATAAGAGAGAAAAACCTGGAGATGGTAGAGCTGTGGCTGCTGATGACATTGCAAAGAAAAGGGTTGACATGAAAGCCCTAAATATTCTAAAAGTCTCTTTGGGACAAGAAAACCAGCATAAATATAGAGGCTATGAATCTGCTAAGGATCTTTGGGAAGCTCTTGAAGTTGCATATGGTGGCAATGCAGACACTAAGGAAGAAAATAAAAAGCAACTTTTGCATGATTATGCTGTCTTCAAAGCTCAACCCAATGAGAAACTGAGTAGTGTGAGAAGCAGATTGCTTGACATTACAAGCAAGTTGTCCTTCATGGGGACACAAGTTGGTGATGTTGACATTAATGCTACCTTTCTTAAAAGTCTTGGTGAGGCATGGAAGATTGAGGCAAGATCTATTCTTGCCAACAATACTTACAAGAGCTCCTCGTTTGATGACATCTACAACAAACTAAGGCTGTTGGAAGATGAAACTCTTTTAGAGCATGGAAGCAAATCTACCACCAGCAACATGGCCTTCTTCTCTCATAGTGAAGGTCAATTCAATCAGAAGGACTCTTATATGCATCCAGGTTACTGGATCATCATATGTCAGCGCTGGAACAAGTCCTGTCAACGTCTCCTATTCAGACGCTGACACATTCAAGAATGACTCCCCAAGAGTTAAACCTGCTGGTTTGGATTTGGATACTGTTTGTGCTTACATTGCTTCTTTGCCCAATGGCTCAGTGATTACATATGAGGACCTTGAGCAGATAAGTGATGAGCACTTGGAAGAGATGGACATCAAGTAGAACATGGCTCTTGCTAGTATAAGAGCAAACAAGTGGAACAGAAGGTTTAAGAAGAAAATGACCTTCAATGCTAAAGACACAGCTGGATTTGACAAATCCAAAGTTGAATGCTACAACTGCCATCGTATGGGGCACTTCATGAGGGAATGCAGATCTCCTAGAAGATCTGATGCCGGTAAACCCTCAAGTCAGGTTGTTATAGCTCAGGATTCCAAAGCCATGGTTGCAGTTCAAGGAATTGATGGTATGGGATGGGATTGGAGCTATCTGGCTAAGAATGTTGAAGAGGATAAAGCTTTGGTTACTGATATTGAAGAAGAAGAGCATGTTGAATATGCTCTCATGGCACACTCCTCCTCTTCATCTGATAATGAGGTATATGATGACGCTTTTTGTAGCAAAGGTTGTAGGTTAAATACTGAAAGACTTAACAAAGAGGTGTTAAAATTAAAAGATGATATGAGTACTGAAAGATGTAAATTGTCTAATTACCAACTAGCTCTTACTGAAACTGAGAAAACCGTTTCTGAATACAAGAAAATGGAGTTCGATTTAAAAGATAAAATCAATATCTTAAAACATGAGTTAGAGGGTAGTATGGATATTAGAAACATCATGGAAAGGGTTAATGGTGAGTTACAGGCTAAGTTAGATGAAGCTATTAAGAATAAAGATAATGTTGGCCTCAAAATTCAAAGATTTGATAGAGCCACCCAAACCCTAGGAGACTGTGTGGCTAAACAAAGGGATCCTAAGGACATGACTGGGATTGGGATGAATGATTACTCTTTGGTTCCACCACCAGCTGGTGACTTCTATGGTGTCCAACAAAGGGACTTATCTTGGACTGGTTTGCCAGAGCTCCAAGAGGAGGAATTCATTCCTCCACCAAGAGTTGTCACTCCAGTTGAAGAGTATCAACAAAAATTGACTGACCTGAATGAGTGGAAGAAGGCTAACCCTACTTTATTTGTCAAGGGTGGTTTGCTATGTGAAAGTCCTAATGAGTCACCACCCATTAAGGTTACTAACCCAATCACTGGTAAAGCTGTTGACCTAGGCTCAAACACTGTTAGAAGACCTACCATTAAATATGCAGAGATGTATAGGAATACTAGGTCTCCCAAGAGCCAAGTTAGCAATCATGGAACAGGCTTCTTCTCTTCTAGACCTAAGGTTGTGTCTAGAAAAGCTTGTTACACATGTGGTAGCTTTTCACACTTGGCATACAAGTGTGTCAACGCTCCCAAAGCCAGCGCTGACAAGAACAATTTCAGCGCTGTCAGGAACAAAGTCAACGTTGTTAGGAAGTCAAACGTTGTCAGACCCAAACCTTGTGTGCAGCAAAGTCCACAAGTGATTAGACCTGCCCCATTCTTTACTAGAGGGTCTAACACTCATGGACAGAGGCCATTTCAAAAGACAAACACCTGGTCAAATAGGCAATGGGTTTCTGTAGCAAACCCTAGGTTCAACGCTGACAAGGGTAAATTCAGCGTTGACAGGACAAATTCTAACGCTGACAGAAACGTGACCAGACCTAAATATTTGCAACCACAAGGTAAGGGGTCTAAAGCTTCTTCAAGTTTAACATGGAGACCCAAGAAAGATCAAAACCCTAATGATAATGGGATTTCAATGACTTGCAATAGATTTAATTACATTTCCAAGGTCATTACAAAACCTATTGGGGTTAACTGGGTATTTCATCCTAAGAAGGATGAGAATGGGGTTGTTGTGAGAACTAAGTCTGTTCTTATTGAACAACCAGATGAATCCAAGTCTTTTAAGACTTGGGTTCCCAAAGAAAACTAATTTGTTTTCTTTATGTGCAGGGCATTCAAAGACAGGTCAATGATTATGGATATTGGGATAGTGGATGCTCAAGGCACATGACAGGGAAGGAGGACTATTTGACAAACTTCTCTCCTATTAAAGATGGTGATAAGGTTTACTTTGGAGGCGGATATGGTACTATTACATGCAAAGGAACCCTTCTCACCAAGAATTTGCGTTTTGAGAACGTCTTTCTGGTAAAAGAACTTGATTACAATCTGTTTAGTGTATCACAAGTTTGTGATAACAAAAATAAAGTTCTTTTTACTGATACTGAGTGTTTGGTGTTAAGCAAGGATTTTAAGATCCCCGATGAGAAATATATTGAGTATAGAACACCTAGGCATAAGGACATATATAATGTGAATTATGCTCTCAAAGAACCAAGTTGGGTGGAAGCAATGCAGGATGAGCTTCACCAATTTGCAATTCAGGATGTTTGGGAGCTGGTTGATTGTCCTAGATATGTCAGACCTATAGGGACAAGATGGGTTCTCAGGAACAAAAGAGATGAAAGAGGCATTGTGGTCAGAAACAAGGCAAGGTTAGTGGCTCAAGGTTATACACAAGAGGAGGGGATAGACTATGAGGAAGTTTTTGCATCAGTTGCAAGGATTGAAGCTATAAGTATTTTTCTAGCCTATGCATCCTGCATGGGCTTCACTGTCTATCAAATGGATGTCAAGAGTGCCTTTCTCTATGGCACCATTGTTGAGGAAGTATATGCAATGCAGCCTCCTGGTTTTGAGGATCCAAAACATCCAGATAAAGTGTATAGAGTCAAGAAGGCTATGTATGGCCTTCATCAAGCCCCAAGAGCATGGTATGGTACTTTGTCTACCTATTTGGTGGACAATGGATTCAAGAGGGGCACCATAGATCAGACACTGTTTACAAAGAAGAAAGCCAAGGATGTGTTGCTTGTGCAGGTCTATGTTGATGACATCATTTTTGGCTCTACTGATCCAAAGATGAGTGAGGATTTATCCAAGCTTATGACAGACAAATTCAAGATGAGTGCTATGGGGGAGATGAACTTCTTTCTTGGTTTACAAGTTCAGCAGAAAGAAGATGGTATCTTCATCTCCCAGGATAAATATGTTGCTGAGATCTTGAAGAAGTTTGGCTTTTCTCCACATGAAAATAGGGCTACTACTCCTATGGATAGAGAGCACCCTTGGGGAAAGATTGGAGATGGGAAAGATGTTGATGTCAGGCATTATAGATCCATGTTTGGATCCTTGATGTATCTTACTGCCTCCAGACCTGACATCATGTTTGCTGTGTGTGCTTGTGCACGCCATCAAGTGACTCCCAAAGAATGTCACCTTTATGATGTGAAGAGGATCTTTAGGTACCTAAGATGCTATCCTGGTCTTGGTTTGTGGTACCCAAAGGATTCACCATTGGAGCTGATTGCATATTCAGATAGTGATTATGGAGGTGATAAATTTGATAGGAAATCCACAACTGGTGGATGTCAGTTTCTTGGGAGCAGATTGATCTCTTGGCAATGCAAGAAACAAACAGTGGTGGCTAATTCTACAACTGAAGCTGAGTATGTGGCTGCAGCTGCTTGTTGTGGCCAAGTTTTGTGGATTCAGAACCAACTGTTGGATTATGGGTATAATTTTATGCATACCAAGATATTTGTGGACAATAACAGCACTTTATGCATCATTAAGAATCCTGTACATCATTCTAAAACTAAACACATAGAAATTAGACACCATTTTATAAGAGATTGCTTTGAAAAAGGTTTAATACAGCCAGATAGGGTTGACACTAAGGAAAATGTGTCAGATTTATTAACTAAACCTTTTGATGCTGGGAGATTTCAATACTTGGTAACAAGTATTGGAATGGTCAATCTCACATAATATGTGTTTTGGAGTCTTTTTGTAAAAGTATGTACAGGATGATGCATTGTTATTGGTCTTATTGATGATTTAGATTTCCACTATATTTTTCTAACACTGACAAAGGTTGCTTGAACGCTGATAAGTGTTTTTGCAAAGTTGTTAGCAATATATTTGTCTAACGCTGACAAAGCTTCCCTCAACGCTGTCATGTGTTATCGGGGCGTTGTCAGCAACAATGTTAGTTTTGTGGTTTTCAATCTAAATGTGCAGATGGTGTTAGCAGTATACCATTAGATACAGAGTTGCTTATGGATCAATGGAGAAGCATTTGGACAAGTTTTTATTTATGGATGATGGTTGGAATGTTTCATTCCTATCTTGACATAAATTTTTATGTTCATGCATGATTTTAGCAAACTTTTGTATCATAGTTTAAGGGGAGGTTTTAGGAACCTTTAGGATGTTTGGGTATCCATATGATACTCTTATCACAATTCTAGATTGTGTCCACAGGTGAGTATGAGTTAGTTTTACTAAATCATGAGGCACTGTAGCATGCAAAGTTGATATACTGTGCATGCTGCCAAGACATTTTTGGCCTAGAATTGGTTGTGGTATGTTGGGAGACTTGGGAATGATTTTGATATGGGATTTACCTGGGAGTAACAAGGAATTTTGTTAGGTAACTTGGTTGTTAAGAGTTTTGGTTAGCAAGGGACACTAGAGGACTGTTATGTCTATCTTGCTTATGCAAGTGTGCATAACTGGACAGTGCTTGCCGCCCTATAACAATTATCAGCCTTTGGTTATCTTCTCTAGGATAAATTACTTGTTAAGGTCATTTTTCATTTTTAAAACACTTTTATTTTTGGACGCTGACAAGAATTTTCCAAGCGTTGTTGTGACCAAATTGGACGCTGACATGGCTATAGGCAAACGTTGACAAGATTATAGCCGTTGGGCGTTGATAGGTTATTTTTGACCGTTGACACTCAATGGGACCTACCCAGTTGTTACTTTTTGACAAATTTTTAGGCCGTAATTTTAGGAGTTGTTACTTTCATTTAATGCATGAGATAACTTATAACTTTTTCAATATTTTCATGATTGATTTTTGAAAATACTTGCCTATTTTTGGGCCAATCACATGCATTCATTTTCTCCTATAAATTTGGCTCCTATTTTAAACAGGGTATCTATAATTCTTGTCTAACAATTTTCTCTTATCAACTTCATCTTCTTCACTTAAAATTAACAGCTTTCATCAATGGCACCAAAGTTTAAACCAACAGAATTGGAATTGGGGTTCAGATCTCAACACAACATGATTGCATATCTTGATGCTGATGATACTCTGTTTCCTCAATACACACAAATGGTGGCGTATTTGAACGCATCCCCATTAAGGTATGCTCTTTCTCATGCACCACTCATTCCAGTCACACACATTAAGCAGTTTTGGAACACTGTTAGTTCCTCAACAGTTAATGGAGTGACCACATTGACTTCTATTGTTCATGGGAGACCTTGGCTGGTTACTGAGGCTTTGGTACGCCAAGCCTTGCATCTTGATGATGCTGATGGTATAGCCACCCTTCCCATAAATGAAATAGAACAAGGGCTTAGGGTTTTGGGATATCCTTTTCCTGATGAAGGTACTCTAAACAAGTATCATAAGCAGGAATTTCCCCCAGCCTGGAAGTACCTCATACATGTCCTCCTTCAATGTTTGAGTCCCAAATGTACTGCACACAATGAGATCAATAGATCCATTGCCAGTGCTATTGTGTGCATTACAACAGGGCAAAAATTTAATTACTCTAAAATGATTTTTGAGGGGATGTGTAAAAACAAGGGGAACAAAATGACTTTAGCTTATCCCCGTTTTCTACAAATGGTTTTTGATGTCCAAGGTTATTGCTCAAGGGATCACAATGATTTTTATAAAATCCCTAAGCAAAAGAAAGCTATTTTTTTGAAGATGAACTCACCACCCCATCGTGACCTACCTTTGACCCCAACTATGCTTGCTGTTATTGCAGCAGCACAACCCCAACCAGACCCTCAACCACAAATTGACCCCCAACCACTACTTGAACCAATCCCTGAACCTTTACCTTCACCTGAACATATGCAAATTGACTCAGAATCCTTCAACGCTGACACACTCAATGTTGGCGTTGATGTGCCTATTTCCCACGCTGACACACAACCTTCACAATCCCAAACACCCCTTAACCAACCCACATCCACCCATTCTTTCACACCATCTTCCACACCCCCTAAATATAGGTTGATGAAATGCCAAAGGACTACTGGAGTGTTCTCCTCTGGTGGTCCTAGCCATGTAGCAGAGAGAACCACTACCACAAGTGTGGCTGGTGACCTGGATGAGGCTGGGACTATTGGTTCTGGCTTAGATGCTGGCCAAGGCAGTCCCACCATCATTAAGTCCTCATCCTTGCCCAATGAATCTGACTTGGGAGGTCAAATTCCCATTTTAGAAGAGGGCAGACTGGAACCAATGACTCTTATGGAATTGACGGTAGTCTGCATTAGCTTGCAAAAGCAAAATGCAGACTTAGTACAAGTTGTCAGCTCACAAGGCCTTGAACTCAAGCAATTGAGGGAGAGGATTGTTGTTTTGGAGAGTGCTGGTGCAAGGAGGGGTATGGAGGAATCTTCCAAAGGGGAGGAAGATCCAATAAATCTAAGTGATAAGGGCAGTCATGATGGTCAATCAATGGATGTTGCTGAGGCCCTTACAACTTTGAAGAAGCAAACAGGTTTTGATACGTCCTTAGTCTCTCCTACCAACTTAAATTTATCATTTACAGCTATGTTGAGAGAGGTTACACAAGGCGCTGAGGGAAGATATTTGGGCGTTGACAAGGCAGAGTTGGACGCTGACAGAAATATTTTGGGCACTGATAGGACAAATTTGGGCGTTGACAGACCTGCACATGAAGGTGATGTATCCCAGTCATCATCTATCATCAAGGAAGTTTCTACTCAGGTATCACCATCTACCTTACCAACCATTGCACCATCAGATAAGGGTAAGGGTATATTGGTAGAAGAGATTGTTCCAAAGGATGCAGCTCAAGTTGAGTTTGATAGAAGATTAGCTGCACATATCATGGAACAAGATAAAAAGGAGTCACCATTTGTTGGGACTTCAGAAGAAGGAAGTGATGGAGCTAGCTCAGACTCAAGTGTGATGATTATAGAACCAGAAAGACTTGAGTATGGTGATGAGTTTGCTAGGGAAAAGTTGAGAGAATTGAAATTGCAGGTTGACTTTGACATGCCAGAGGTGGTTCAAATGTATCATGCTTGGGAAGACAGATGCATGGAGAATCCAGACTTGAACATTTCAGATCAAATATGGGGTTTGGAGATTCTTCTTAGAGTTCAAAAAGATTGCCAGGTAATTTTGAAACATAAGGTAAGTAACATTCTCTTAGAGTTGAAAAGGGATAGAAGGGAGCTCTACTTTATGTTGCTCAGATGTCATGGAGTTGGATGGACATATCAGAAGTTGAAGGCTTTGACATTTGATGAGTTGGAAAACAGGGCTTATCCCATTTGGGTGAGAGTGCAGGAAGCAAACACTCTCAGACTTCTTTCAGATGAAAGAAAGGAGGAACTTGCAGAAGAAATGGAACTCAAGAAAGCTATGATTGTTCCCAGGCCAGTGAAGAAGGGAATTTCATTTGAGTTTCCAAAAGATATGGATCCACTATATCCAAGTGAAGCAGTTATAAGAAAGAGCCTCAAGCTCTCCCCATTAGAAGCTTCAGATATGGTGCAAGTGTTACCATTAGATTCCAGGAACCCAATTGTGAGATATGAAGAAGATGAATGTGGGTTCTGGAAGATTGGCAGATTTGGCAAAGAGGTACACACTTTTACCACTCTCATATCTTTGTTTGCAAGTTGTGATAGAGAAGACTTGGTGGACCTTTGGAGGTTGCTGGAGACCAAGTATGAGGCTGAAGCACCAACTTCAGCTAATGGAATAAAACTTTGGACCACATTCAAAAGAATGTGTGGACCAAAAGATGAGGATCCTGGTGTTTGGAAGGATCTTGAAGATGATCTCAGTGGTCTTCAATGGAGGTTATATTCAGCTGCTGGTGTTTACCATTTGAGTTCTACAAAGTTTGCTGAGTATCTACTTGTGGATGGTCAGTATTTCATATCCAAGGCTATTTTGGAAAAGATGAAGGACACTCAACTGGAGATAGATTATTCAAGTGATGTGGCAAAAGATTTGATCAGATTTATTCACTATCAATATGAGAAGGTTTGTAAGATTCCTCCTAGTCCTTAATGCTTATTCAGAAACTTGATCATAAGAGTGGATATCAAGTTTAGGGGAGGATTGTTGGGAATAAATTAAGGCCAGATCACTTGAGCGCTGACAAGAGTAATACAAGCGTTGACAAGAACAAAACAAGCGCTGACAGCTCAAGCATTGACAAGATAAAGTCAAGCGTTGACACATTGAAGACAAGCACTGATGGAAGATATTATCTACGCGTTTATTGTATTCTAGATTACTTCTAGTAAAGATAGGAACAACATTGTATTTTCTATGTTTATCTTTACCAAGAATAGCTGATACGTAGATTATTGTACAAGGCTTCTTATGTCTATAAAAGAAGACCTTTAGGTTAATGTTTGATATAAGTTTCATATAAGTTTTCATTCGTAAACTACTTTCATTGTAAGCAAGTTTGATATTGATAATCAAAGTGAAAGTTTGTTTATATCATTGTGTGTTCTTGTTTAAGTGTTAAATTCCGCATAACACTTAGATTCATAAGCATATACAAAGGTTTCTCTACGTGTATTACTTGATCTAATCTCATATACACAAAGCTAATCGATCTAAGTTTGGGATCAACAATTTGTACTTGTCTGTCATTTTGGAAAGCTTTTAAAACAAGTTGTATGCTAAAAATTGGTTTAAGTGGTTAAAAGTCAGAAACTGCTTGTTTTGCATGTATTTGTGTGATTTTGCCATTCAAGGTGCCAAGGTTGTTAGAAGATAGTTCATTCTAGGATTGTGAACTGATTATATGCCATTTGATTTGATTGTGTGCAAGTTATTGGCCATATAAATCCACTTGTGTACATGAAACTTGGTCTATTGTTCATCAGTAACAACATATAGCTTTATCAGTCATCTTTGTGTGCATTTTGTGCTTGTTTCTTGTTTAGACCTTGTGTTTTTGAGCTATACTTGACTCCCTACACTCCAACTGAGTGTAGGGGTGCCCATTTGTCCATCAAACAACTCCAAAAAAACCAAGATCAAGTCCTCTTGATCCTTATCTGCACAAGTGAAGAATACACCCTTGTGTTCATCAGAAACACAGTCCTATCTGAGCACGTTTTGGTTTCCAGTTTGTTTTAATCTTGGATATTTTGATTGGATTTGTGTTTTTGAAGTATAAATAGTTACTGGTTTTGTGTTTTTAAAGTTTAAAAAGAAAAAAAAAGTTTTTTTAAAAAGGACTGGCCAGGACTCGAACCTGCGCCATCCTTCTCACCACACACACTCACTACCATTGCGCCCTTGGGTCTTTTACTGACCAAGGGTGTTTTCATAATCTATTTAACACGTTTTTGATTGGGCTTATCTTAAATAAGCCGTGGCCTTTTTAGCTTATTTGAGCTTATTGGTTAATTTAGTTAGCTAAGTCTTATTTTTCCTAGGATTATATTATAGTTTAGTATTTTTCTGAGCCAAGTTGTGATTTTTCTCTTTCTTTATTTATTTTTTATTATTTTTTATTCGACCGTTTTTAGTTAATTAGATAAAAAATAGTAAAAATAGTTTTTAATTTTTACAAAAAATGTTTTTAGGTTTTATTAAAGTATTTTGAGGTTTACAGCTAAGAAAGTTTTCAAATAGTCTAATTTTTAATTTTATAGGATTTTAAGGTTTTTTACAAACTTTGAAATTTAATATAAAATTATTAAATAGGTTTCAGAAAATTTTGATTGCATTTTTGTCTTAGTTACAATATTTTAGATTTTTGGTAATTTTTTAGAATTTTTTTATGAACTTTGAATTTTTTTGATTATTTTATTATTATTTTATTAGTAAAAATTGAAAGTTTGATTTTTTAAGTTTTTTCATTTTTCCTATATTGTAGTCACTTAATTAGGAGTTTTGTCACTTTCCAAATATTTTTAGGACTTTTCAATTATTTTCTAGAATTAATTTAAGTTTTAATTTATTTTAATAGTTTTTAAGTGTTTAAAAATAGTTTAATTTGGTTTTAAAATTTTAAAAAATACTTTTTAGCTTAATTAGGACATTTTTGAGGTTTACAAACTTTAAGATCTTGTTTAGGGCTTTTTAATAATTAATTGTGATTTTTAGGGCTTTAATTAGCATTAAAAAGTCATTATCTAATTAATTAAAAGGTTTTAACAAGTTTGGATATTTTGTAAACTCTAAGAATATTATTGGGGTTTTTTAGAAATTATTAGGAATTTTTAGGTTAAAATTTTAATTTTGGCACTATTTACGGTTTTGCGTGATCTCCTTTTTCGTCTTAGTTTAATTCGTTTTCGTAACCGTCTTTCTCTTCTAATCTCATTTCTTTCTTCCTTTTTCAATCATATAATCACAAATCAATATCATCTCTTAACACAACGCACTTGCCTCCTCGAGAACGAACTCACTTAGGGTCATTTACACACGGTTTTCCTAAATCGTCGTGCACACTTGCCCTATTTATTGCTCTTTTCCTAAAGAGTAGTAAAAACTCCAACATCATTTTGGCGCCGCTGCCGGGGAGGCGTGTTGTGTTTTGGTTGAACAATTGTTGTTTTATATATAGCCATAATAGCTATTTGTATTAGTAGCACTCTACTAATACGTATTATCGGTTTTTCGTTTTTTGTGAATACTATTACTATATTGTATACGTAGAACAATAAATTTACAAGTACTCCAAATACGTGAGAAATCACAACCTTGACTTGGGAGGTCATTACCCAATCATTGTATTCGAATCTCAAACCAAAGAAAAAGGTAAAAATAGATAAATACTTTCGTGAAGCTCGATTTTGAAAAATACAAACTATAAGGTGGGTATAAGGCGGTTGTATTTCACGACCTAAAGGAAAAAGGCTCTTAAGTGCTTCGCGCCGCCTCGTTTCCTCCGCTTGCTTGTGCGTATTTTGAGATTGAAAGCTAATCGAGGGTTTTGCCGCCCAAAGTATTACTTAAGTATCATATATATTTTCTTGGTTTCTATTGATTAAACCCTCTTGAACGATTTGGTGTTCCACCATCATTCTAAAGTCATCGAAGGCGTTCACTTCACGTGATCGTTTTCATTCCTTGAGGCTTCTTTAATCAAGAGATTTGATTAAGGAGGAGATTTGTAGATTTTGGTCTACTTAATACATTCCAAAAATCCAAAAAAAGTAAAAACAATCAAAAACCACAAAAAAAATTGAAAAAGTAAAAACACCAAAAAGAATCTTCTTTCCTCGCCTTCTCGTTGTACGTGACGTTTATGCAAACTCGCTCCAAAGCAAGACGTGCTCGTAAACGAAGAAACAAATCAATCACTCCTTCTAGTGAGGAGTCTCCTATTGACGAACCCATTGTAGTGAAAGAAGCACCCATGGCTAATCGAACTATGATGGAGTTGCTTCAAGCACCCACCGAGGGTTATGGATAAGCGATTGTGATTCCCGCTATCCTTGCGGAGAATTTTGAGGTTAAGACGGGTTTATTGTCCATGATTCAAAACAACAAGTTTCGAGGTGACGAAAAGGACAACCCTCATAACCACATTCGCCAATTTAATCGTCTCACCGCCACTTGCAAGTTTAAGGACGTCTCTAACGACTCGATTAAGATGATGCTTTTTCCGTATTCCTTAGCGGGGCCTGCAAAAATTTGGTTAGAGAAAGAGCCACCCAATTCTATATTGACGTGGAAGGATCTCGTTTCAAAATTCGTGAACCAATTTTTTCCGCCCTCTAAGACTACGCATTTGAAAAACGAAATTTCAAAGTTTTCACAAGAGTATAATGAGAGTTTTTCAACGGCTTGGAATAGGTTTAAGGAAATGTTGCACGAATGTCCTCATCATGGTTTTTCCGACTTGCATCAAATTGACACGTTTTACAATGGCTTGAACGATCATGAGCGTGATTATCTTAATGCCGCCGCGGGTGGTAATTTTTTGTGTAAGACGGTCGAGGAAGCATTGTTAATCATTGAGAATAGGTCTAAGGTCTATAGTCCTCGTAGCACGTCGAGTGTTCGTAAGACTTCGTCTTCGCCTTCGCCTTCATTGTCACACACCGTTGATGCTTGCCAAATCGAGGCTAATTTGGAGAACAAGATTTTTGATAAGCTTAAGGGATTGTTAATTGAGTTTAAAGTTGGTGAACAACCCACTCCCGCTACGGCTAAAGCGGTTGAGGTTTCTTGTATGTATTGTGGTGGAGCTCACGATTATTCCGAGTGCATTACCAACGGTGGTAAAACTTCGAGTGCCTTCGCGGCCGCGGGAACTTATAACCAAAACGGGCAAGTTCCTCGCACTAATCAATTGACTCCACCGGGTTTTCCACCAAATCAAAATGCTAACAATTATCGAAACAATCAAGTTGGTTACCAAAGCAATCAAAGGAACAATTACAAGGGTAATAACAACTATGGGAATCAAGGAATGTTAGAAATACGTTTTTACGTATTTATGAAGGATCGGTCGCTCCAACGATAATTATGTAATGAGCTCGTGATCCATTTAGTTTATGTATAGTCCATATAGCCCACATGTAGGGTGGGCTATATATATATCCCCTCCTAGCATGTTAGGAGGGGTTGTTAGTTGTTCATTTCACACAATTAATCATTCCATCTTTATTTTCTCTCTCTAACTTTCTCCCTTCTCTCCTTTCTCTCTCTACTCCATCATCTCCTTCATCTCATCTTCTTTATATTAATCTAATTAATCAACCATCTTTATACATCAAATCCATCAAATCCATCATGTAGAATAGGCCAATAATTACGTAGACCTTCAATTGGTATCAAGAGCATGGTTAGTTTGGTTTATTCTTGTTTTTCTTTTGTTTGATTTTGATGGGTTTTGATTTAATCATGCTTAAATATTAAAAAGTTTGTATTTTTCATAAAAAGTTTGTGTTTTTATAAAAAGTTTGTATTTTTTATTGTTTTTAATCACAAAATTTCTATAAAAAGTTTGTATTTTTTATTGTTTTTAATCACAAATTTCTATAAAAAGTTTGTATTTTTTATTGTTTTTAATCACAAATTTCTATAAAAAGTTTGATTTACTTATTTTATATAAAAATCACAAATTTTTTTTTATTCAAAAATCAATTTTTATTTTTTTTATTTTTTTTTATAATCAGTTTCTCTTTTAATTTGTTTTTATTAGATTTTCTTTTAAGTTTTTATCATCAGTTTTTTATAATCAGTTTCTATTTTTTTATATAATCAGTTTCTTCTTTAATTTTTTATTATTAATTTTCCTTTTATCAGTTTTTCATATTCAGTTTTCTATAATTTTTTATTTTTTTTATTTTTATATAACCTTTTTTTATTTTTATTTTTATATTATCAGTTTTTATATAACTTTTTTTTTATTATTTTCATTGGGTCTCGAGTTCTGTCTACCATTTCTGTCCAGTTGTCCTTCATCGTATCTCAGTTTCATATAGTTCCAAATCAGTTTCTTCAATTCTTATTGTTCCGAATCAAACCCAAAAGTTCCGAATCAAACCCAAAAGTTCCGAATCAAACCCAAAAGTTCCGGGTGAACGATATACTTCCGAATGAAATACTTCCGAACGAAATACTTCCGAACGAAATACTTCCGAACGAAATACTTCCGAACGAAATACTTCCGAACGAAATACTTCCGAACGAAATACTTCCGAACGAAATACTTCCGAACGAAATACTTCCGAACGAAATACTTCCGAACGAAATACTTCCGAACGAAGGAGTTCCGAACGAAGCATCCAATTCAAACATAACGGGACATCCGACTTTCTCACTCACCCTCAACCCTCACAACCAGAATCGACTCCCAGACTCGACTCTCACCATTCAAACCGACCCCTCACTTGACTGAAAATCTCACAAGACTCGATAGACTCAACGATCTCAGTCTCAAAAACAACATCCTCGATCAACACATCTTTAACAAACCCTAGACTCGACACCCTCACTCAAACCCCTCTTCTTTAACAAACACAAATCTCTCAAATCTTTACACAAACCCACACAAAACCTTACACAAACAAACACTCGACTCAAAAAGGTAAGTGGACTCCAACACCAACGACACAGATCCATCCTCAAAGACTCATTTACAGACTCATCACTTCTCTCGACACACTATCCTCCCAAACCGACTCCCTCAATCTTTTCAGATTCACCCACCCTCTCGACCCTCACACCCCAACACCTCTCGTATCAACCACCCACCCTCACCCTCGAACAAACCATACCCACCCTCGATTCGACCCAAACCCACAACTCGTCTAGACCACCAAAGACCAAACCCACACCAAACTCAACTCCCTCATACCTCTCGTCCAACAGACACAAAACAGACCCTCGTTTGAACCTCACACCCACACCTCTCGACTCACTAACACACACAACAACACTGAATAAGACCCAAACCCACTCTTAGTCACTCGACTCCATCAAACAACAATCTCACCTCAACAAACCGTTTTTGACTCTAACAATTGACAAGAACGACACGAACAGATGATAGAAGACAGACTCAACAACATGCAATCAAATTAAAAAGACCTACCTGAGATCCTCTTTTAAGGACCTTGACGAACTTGTCTTGCGCTACGGTTCCTCCTCAAGGAAATTGGTTACGGGTTCATGAAATCGATTTGATTTTTGAGGATTTAAAGAATCTGATTTCTTTACGGGTTATGTGTGAGTTTTTTGTTGTGGAGAGAGAGATATAGGAGATTTGGGGTGGATTTCACAAGAAAGTAGGATTTTTGTTTTATTTAAACCCAAGTAAGATAACATATATATTTAATTGGGCGGAGGTTACTATGTGCTGTTTTTAGGGGTAAAAGTTAGCCACGTGTTTTTGTTTTTTGTTTTTGAGTTATAGTTATCAGGACACGTTTCTTTTGTGCCCTTTTTTTAACTGATTTTAAATGAGCATTTAAAACGTATAGTCTATACGCAAGGATTGTGAACTTCTTTTTTTTCATATCAGATTTTAAATATTTTCTATTTTTTTAGTTAAGTTATTTTTTTAAGATTTTATTTTTATTTAGTTTCAAGTTATTTTTTTTAGTTTAGTTAATTTCGTTTATTAATTTTTGGTACATCGTGGTGAGGCGGGTATTTCGAAACAACCAATGTCGTAAAATATTTGACGGGTCAACAGTTTGTGCGGCCGAATTTGAAAACAAAAGTGACGAGTCAAAGTGACGGGCTTTATTTTTCGTGGCTACGGATTTTTTTAATCAAGATATTCTTATTTGTACGTGAAGAAGGTTTTTATCTACAATCGAGGATTTTTCAAACTTATTTACGGATCGTTTCGTTGGTTTTGTTATATTCCGTGACTTTCTGTTTTTAAGTTTCTTCACGTATTATAAAATCCCGAAAACAACATCATCCACGTCATTTTTAATCGATATTCAATGGATTCATTCGATTCGACATGTCAAAAGGGAGAATCGCATTCAATGCAAAACAAAGTTAGGAAAAGTGGCATCACTTCATTTCAAATGCTTCAGTCTCATCTTGTCACTCTTTTGAGGATTCAAGGAGGGAGCGAATTTGTGACAATCTTTGGTCAAGATCGTCATATATTCATCGACTCTATCTTTACCACTTTGACCCAACTCGCCGAGCAACTCAACCATGGAAACTTTAATCACTCTGCATCGGCACTTGCATATAAGGCTCTTGTGACACAACTCACGCCTTTCCTCCAATTCAATATCATCAAGCCTGAAAGTTCAGTGATTTGCCAATCATTTCTTCGAGATACACATACCGAGTTTAGAGCTTTCCGTGATACAATTTTGAAACTCATGACATCGGTCTCGTCTTCAATTTATGAAAGATCTCGACTTCAGCAAGCGTATGATAATAGAGTGCAAGAATCAATGTCGCAGATGCAAGAGGAGAATGGTCATACGGTTGACAACTTGGAGCCTATCAATGCCAAGAGCACGGAATCAGGAGGACAACATGATACCAGTGGCACGTCAGGGAATGTTCACGAGATCTCTCTGGATGACACCTTACCCGTTTATGACGAAGAACCGGCAAACATGGTACAATGTAATGTCGTTTATGATGTATATGCTGATGACATGCCGCATATTGCGCATTCTGAACCTAATTATGACAAACATGGGATGGAAAAAAGTGATAGCAATACCACTTCTGATTCATCCGATGTAAGTCATAATGGGGGAGATATTGTTCATAATGCTATAGTACATCATGATAAGTGTATTATAACTGCTTCCGATTCCAAGATTAGAGAGCTCGAAACGATTGTAGCTCAACAATCAAAAGATCTTGAGGATGCCAAACTTGAATTTTCTAAGAAAACGGACAAATTTGAAACATATTTTGAAAAACTTGAAAAATCAAATGTTGTTCTTGAAAGAAAACTGGATCAAAAAGTGTTAGATTCTAAAGCTGAAAAGGATAATCTTTTGAAACAAATTCAACTGCTTGAATCTAAGTTGGCATCCCAAGATAACTTGCTCAAAGAGAATGAGACTTTAAAGGCCCAAGTACAGGAAAAGGTTTTTGCTATACCTGCGTTGAAAAACGAGTTAAGGAAAACTAGAGGACCTAGTGTGGACACTAAGCTTGAAAAACCATCAATCTTGGGGAAACCGCCTACAAATCAGTTCGTCAGACAACCGACTGTCAGACAACCTACTGCATTTAGATCCGAGCGACCACAATCCTCGAGACCGTGGTTTGCCTCCCAAGTTGATTTGGGTCATATTTCTAGAACTGTCACTCCACCAACTAGGCCTAATGTGACTAAATCAGTTTTAGCAAGACCTCATCACATGATTGCCCCTAGTTTCTCTAAGAATAGTTCAATGAACACGTCTAGAACTAGTTCAACTGATGTGCACCATGATTTTGGTCAAAGGGAAGCTATTCAAAAGAAACATGTAAGAGATAGCAATGTCCAACCTAGTCAGATGCCTTCTAGATTACCCAACACTGCTAACCGTAGCATGACGTCTCCTAGGAGCATCGATCAATCATCTAGGAATTACTCGGACATTAAATATGCTACTTGTAAAACATGTAGAAAATGTGTCTTTACGGCAAATCATGACTCCTGTATCAAAAAATTGCTTAATGAGGTGAACTCCCGTGCTAGACTTAAATCCCAGTGGGTTGCTAAAATCAAACCCGTTGGCAAAATGTGGCGCCCCACTGGTAGAACTTTCACTCTTGTAGGAAACGAGTGCCCTTTAACTAGGATAGTCTCTGATTCTACAAAGACTACTAGGGAGGAAATTGCAAAGGATGATACATCACTTAAGCCTGAACTTAAGATTTTCTATAAAAGGAAACGTTTGCCAACTAAGACAAGTGAATCATCCCCTCAGGCCACCTCTGACACAAGAAAAGAAAACCGTGAACCCCCACGTGCTTCTAAAATAGATATCTCTAACCCATGCAAAAGTATACAAACTCCTAATGAGAATGCAGGTACCAAAGTTGATGTTCCAAAAGAACGAAGCGGTCCAATCATTGTATACCGTTCAACTAAGGACACTCTCAGAGTTTGGTTGCTGAAAAAGCAGATATCAGAGAAACTAGTATCTCAGGGGATTGATGGTTAAAGCTTGCACAAGGACTTACAGTCACATAACAGACTGTAACTCGATCTCAAAAGACAGGAAAGTTCATCCCGATGATGACTTATCCTAAAAACGAGAAATTCATTTTTCTCGGGCATGAGCTTATGTTAAAAACATTCCACGTTTTTAAGCTCATGCACAAGGACTTATAGTCACATCACAGACTATAACTCGCTCTTCAAATAAAGGAAAGTTTATCGCTGATGGTAAACTTATCCTCATTAACGAGAAATTAAATTTTCTCGGACACGAGCTTACGTTAAAACCATTCAAAGGTTTTAAGCTCGTGTACATGACTTACAGTTAAATGTCAGACTGTAACTCGAACTTAAAATAAAGGAAAGATTATCTTTTATGATAACTTATCCTCTTAACGAGAAATTCACCTTTCTCGGTCATGAGCTTGTATTAAAATATTCGAAGTTTTAAGCTCAGAAAGGAAAGTGTATCTTTTAAATAAGAGAACTTTTCCTCATAACGAGAAATTAACCTTTCTCGGTCATGAGCTTTCTGTTAAAACAGTCAAAGTTTTCAAGCTCATGAAAAACGACTTCTAAGTAAATGTCAGCTTAGGACTCGTTCTTCAGATAAAAGGAAAGTTTATCGCCGATGATAAATTTATCCTTAACAACGGGAAGGTTACAACTTCTCGGACTTGAGCTCGTTTTGTAAGATATTCAAAATCTTAAGCTCAAGTAATTGGTTTTCAAAACTTTGAACACAATTTTTCGAGAATTTCTCAAAAGGTTTTTCTAAATCTTTCAAAATTGTGTGTTAAAAAATGTTTTGATAAAAAGAGCATGTCTTCTGGAATCGATAATATTTACGATACTAGAAATGTCATTCAATAATGACACGGGGTTGTAAATAAAGTTCGAGCAGAAGTTCAAACTTTTAAAACATGCTCAAAATGGTTTGCTATTATTTCCGATAGTAACCTGCTTTTCACATTGAAGTCAAGCATTTCACCGGAAAGCTTTGACTTCAAAATCCGAAGTTATCAACTCCACAATCCGAAGTTTGTTGCAATTGATATCTACATACTCGACGATGCGACTACTCAAACGGTGACTACAGCTCTTTCAATAGAACACGGGTCAACAATTGAGGGGGAGCAATTGTCCAGCATTCAGAATCCTTGATGCCGAGAGTGCCAAGTTCACATATTGGTGTTAAGACAAAGATATCAATCATACACATGGAGTCAAGAGATAACTTCAGAAGTTACGAGGAAGACCAACATTCGTGAACAAGAACCATGTGATTCTTTCATATGATGTTCTCCATCATTCAGGTCCTACCTCGTAAATTACTAATCTTGTGAATTCATTATCATATATGATCTTTGCACGTGATAAATACCTTACACTTGTGTTTAAAAGGTATTTAATTTACGTTTCAAGTACACCCTCATTAATTTGAGGGGGAGCTTGTTAAAATCATGAAGATAACTAGATTTGCATTTTTCTTCCCAAATTTTCTTAAAATGCTATTAAATCAATTGATATTAAAAACATCGATTGCGTTAATATTTTTAATATGGGGGAGAAAATGTGATTTAATATGGGAAATGATTAATCACAAATGGTTTGACTTAACGTGTTAGCTCATCCCGACATGTGTGAAATGTTTTCGGATATCTTGGCATATGTTAAGGGGGAGCAAAATGGATTTGCACTTCAAAATGGATTTCATGGTGACATACACTTACCCAAAACATCTCTATTCACGACGGTGAAGATTGTGGTGACATAAGGATGGTAGGATAGGTTAAAGTCCAATGATTTCTCTAGAACCGGAGGAATCTTCCCAAGGACATTCCATAGCTAGAAATAGTAGTCCTTAGGAAAGATGGAGAAAGATTGTGAACGTAGCTGAATGCCGACCAAGTACTTAAGTTAGCACTGGAACAATCACAACAAGGTGCTAGTTATGACGTATTGGTAAGCATTGAAGGGGTTGAAGAATGAAAAATAATTGTAAAGATAAAGGGTGTAAAGAAAGAAGCCCTCCTTACAACCTTAGGCAGAAACCGGGCCAATTCATATGCTATTGAGATCATTTATGATTCTCGATATTGAAGATAGACATCATGGACCCAGTGATGCAATGCACAACCCATCCCAGCTAACTCAGATATCTCTCAAAAGATATTTGTTTTATTCACACGGAGACAACACATCATCTATTGATTTATTCACTCCGAATAAATTGGTATTGAAAAGGTGGCACTCCTCTCCAGCCTCCGATCACTAAAAATCCAAAATGCACGATCGAGTCTAGAGCCATTTGAGATCATCAAATATCTCATTAGGACACACTTTCATATTTCCTTGCTTCTTCACACACTGTGAAAAGTAAGAAAGATCTTAAGAGTCCTACGCAAAATCTTCATGATCTTGCCTGAACATCCGAGTAATACGAAAGTATTTACAATGAAGAAGGAAATCCTTCTTGAGCGAATATCAAAAAGCTCATGGTAGGTGACTTGTGCGATTCTTTATGAATCAAACTTGTGATAACTGGAAAGCAACAGTGGTTTAATTCTTAAATGAATTTAAACACGTTCCAGGCCTCTACGCAATATCTTAGTGATCTTGCCAGAACATTCAGAGTAATACTATTAAGTATTTACAGTGACGAATGGAAATCCTTCTAGTGTTAACATCAAACAGCACTTGGTAGGTAACTTGCAAGATTCTATATGAATCAAGCTAGTGACAACTGGAAAGCAACGATGGTGCGGTTCTTAATTGAACTTCACTTGTTCCAGGAACATGAATTGACGGCTTCAAATCATGCGGATAAGATTATCCAAATGATTCACTCTTTACGTTCGCAGTCAACTTTGGACGGTCGAGTAAAGAGAACGGGTTTACCCGCGAAATCTTGTCAAGGAGGTTCTTTATTGAAACTACCTGCCACAAGTACGATATTTAATATCGTCCAACGGTCTTCACCGACCGGAGGTAAAATGCTACCGAATTAGAATGAAATGTTCAAAGCCATTTCATCCGTGTATATTGTTTGTTGCTAACTGTCTTATGCAGCGTAACAAGAAGGTGGCATTGCGGTGTACAATCCAGAAGAAGTCGTCACCACATGCTTATACTACATACAATTAGTACTTCAAAAAATTTAAGAAAGCCCGAAGGTCAAGTCTTCCGCTGTATCAAACTCTGAAGCTTTCAAGAATTTAAAAGTATAAGTATGTGGAACATGAAGTCACGAAGAGGCAAATATCACAAGTGAAGAATGCACAAGGTCAAGGCAAGGAAACATGCTCAAGACTAAAGTCAAAGATCACATCAAGCATATTCACAAGAACAAGATCGAAGACTCAAGCATAGATGCTAGGTTTAAGATTTTGTAAAAAGATGTGACCTCCCTTAGGGGGAGATTGTTGGAAATACGTTTTTCCCAATAAAGTCTCGGTTACATCTTAGTTATCATAGATCACGAGATATAGACTATTTAGAACTGTCTCTTGGAGCGACCTCCCTTAGGGGGAGATTGTTAGAAATACGTTTTTACGTATTTATGAAGGATCGATCGCTCCAACGATAATTATGTAATGGGCTCGTGATCCATTTAGTTTATGTATAGTCCATATAGCCCACATGTAGGGTGGGCTATATATATATCCCCTCCTAGCATGTTAGGAGGGGTTGTTAGTTATTCATTTCACACAATTAATCATTCCATCTTTATTTTCTATCTCTAACTTTCTCCCTTCTCTCCTTTCTCTCTCTACTCCATCATCTCCTTCATCTCATCTTCTTTATATTAATCTAATTAATCAACCATCTTTATACATCAAATCCATCAAATCCATCATGTAGAATAGGCCAATAATTACGTAGACCTTCAAGGAAGTAGTAGCCAATTGCAAATTCAAAATCAAAACCGTAATTTTCAAAACACAAGTCAAGGTCTTCAAAATGTTTACACTAAAGAACTTCCAATGGACTTTTTGAATTACACTACGGCAAATGATAAGATTTTGGAAAACATTCAAGAGCAATTGGCTAGTCAAGCTAGGGACACGGCTAAAAACACAAAAGAGTTAGCTAAATTTGTGAAGGAAAATCTTAACATGAGAAATGAGTTGAAAAATGATTTTGCTAATCAAATTAGAGGTCAAAACAATAAGATTGAACAAAGTCATGCTAAGCTTGAACAAAGAATTGACCAAAAAGCCGCTAGTCAAGATCTTAAGTTTAATAGTCAAGATGCTAAGCTTAATGCCATTTTAGAAGCCGTCATGGGGAACAAAGCCTCTACTTCGAGTGGTCTTCCTAGTAACACCGTTTCAAACCCGAAGGGAGAGATGAAAGTGATTACCACACGAAGTGGTAAGGCACTTAAAGCACCGAATCCTCAACCAATTACTCCAACGGTGGAGGAAATTGAGGAAGAACCAGAGGTGGTGGTCGAAAAGGAGCATATCTCAAGCCCACAAAGTACCGCTCATGCCACACCTACGGTCGACCCATTACCAACATTAGAACCCGAGATTCCAAAGGCTATGCCTATGCCCCAACCCACACCACCCTTGCCTTACCCATCGAGACTTAGGAAGGAGAAACGACAAGAGCGCGACAACTACCAATTTGAGCTTTTTATGAAAATGTTTCGTGAGTTGCACCTTAATGTGAGTTTCGCCGATGCTTTGGTCATGATGCCTCGATTTGCCGCTAACTTTAAGAGTATGTTGAACAACAAGGAGAAATTGCATCAATTGTCTAGTTGCTCGTCGGTTTATCTTAATCGCATACCTCAAAAAGTCGGTGATCCCGGTAAATTTTTGATCCCTTGTGCAATTCAAGATATGGAAGAATGCTATGCCTTGGCCGATCTTAGTGCTAGCATTAATTTGATGCCACTTGCAATCTTCAAGTCGCTCAATCTTCCCAATCTTATTCCTTCACTAATGTCTATTGAGTTGGCCGACCATTCCACGATTCGTGCTTGTGGTTTGGCGGAAGACGTTTTTGTGAAAGTGGGGAAGTTCTACTATCCCGTAGACTTTATCGTCGTTGATATCCCCACGGATCCTCAAGTTCCTCTTATTTTAGGTCGTTCGTTTTTAGATACGTCTATGGCTTTAATTGATGTGCATGCTAGAAAGATCACCTTACGTTTCAACGACGAGGAACTTGTTATAAACGCAACTCAAAATTCTCAACTTTCTCATGTTTATTCCGTTGCTACCATAAACCTCGTTGATATGATCGACGTGGTTTGCGAGGAATTTTCACAAGAAGTTTTAGGGTTTGGTGATGAAGAAACTAGTGGCAATCCCACTATGTTAGATCCAATTCTTGATAATTCGACACCAACCTTCACTCCATTTGAAGGTGGTGGTTTTACGTTGGAAGAATGCAATGTTCCACGTACTTGTGACGAAGACCTCGACAATGATGAGGACTTCTCGATTATCAAGGATTTTCTCAACGATTTCCCATTTCCTCCACCCGAGGAGGTTATGAGTATCGAGCCCAAATCTTCACTTGAGGAACCACCTATCCTCGAGTTGAAAGATTTACCTCCTCACCTCGAATATGTCTATTTGGAGGAGGACGACAAGTTGCCGGTTATTATTGCGAAGGAACTTTCGAATGATGAAAAAACCGCACTTGTCGATGTTCTAAAGGACCACAAAGGGGCAATTGCGTGGAAGTTATCCGACATTAAGGGAATCGATCCCAAGTTTTGTACCCACAAAATCTTAATGGAGGAGGATTTCAAGCCCACAATCCAAAGTCAAAGGAGGGTGAACCCCAAAATTCACGACGTCATCAAAAAGGAGGTCCTTAAACTCCTTGACGCGGGAATGATTTACCCTATTTCCGATAGCCCTTGGGTGAGTCCTATTCATTGTGTCCCTAAAAAGGGAGGGATGACCGTTGTGCCAAACGATGCCAACGAGTTGATTCCCACTAGACTCGTGACCGGATGGAGAGTGTGCATTGACTATCGAAAGTTGAATGAAGCCACTCGGAAAGACCATTTTCCCTTGCCCTTCATGGACCAAATGTTGGAGCGTCTTACGGGAAACGATTTCTATTGCTTTCTAGATGGTTTTTCCGGTTACTTCCAAATTCCCATCGATCCTCGTGATCAAGAAAAAACTACGTTTACGTGTCCCTATGGAACGTTTGCCTATCGTAGAATGCCATTCGGACTTTGCAATGCACCGGGAACCTTTCAAAGGTGCATGATGGCTATTTTTCATGATATGATCGAGAAGACGATGGAAGTCTTCATGGATGACTTTTCCGTGTTTGGTAATTCGTTCACTTCGTGTTTGTAGAACCTTGAGAGAATGTTGAAACGTTGTGAGGAAACCAACCTTGTGCTCAATTGGGAAAAGTGTCATTTTATGGTTAAGAGTGGAATCGTCTTAGGGCACAAGGTCTCGAAAGCGGGGACTGAGGTAGATCAAGCTAAGGTAGACGTCATCGCCAAATTACCTCATCCCAAAACCGTCAAGGGAGTTAGGAGTTTCCTAGGCCACGCGGGCTTTTATCGTCGATTCATCAAGGACTTTTCAAAGATTTCTCGACCTATTACACATCTTCTTGAAAAAGAGGCACGTTTTATCTTTGACGAAGATTGTGTACGAACCTTTGAGATCCTTAAGAGGAAACTTACCGAAGCTCCCATTCTTGTTTCTCCAAATTGGAACCTTCCCTTTGAGCTTATGTGTGATGCTAGTGATTACGCTATTGGGGCCGTTTTGGGGCAACGTCATGATAATCACTTCTTGCCTATTCACTATGCTAGCATGACGATGACCGAGGCTCAACTAAAATACACTACAACGGAAAAGGAGTTCCTTGCCGTGGTGTATGTATTTGAGAAGTTCCGACCTTACCACGTCTTGACGAAATGCATAGTGTATATGGACCATTCGGCTATTAAGTATCTCATGGCAAAGCAAGATGCTAAGCCTAGATTACTTCGTTGGATTCTCCTCCTTCAAGAATTTGATCACACCATCGTTGACAAAAAAGGAGCCGAGAATCTAGCGGCCGATCATCTTTCTCGTTTGGAAGATCCTCACCAAAGTGTTTACGAGCCCAAGGAAATCACCGAAACATTTCCGCTCGAGACACTTGGTGTAGTGAATTCTAAACTTGATTCTTCCACCCCATGGTTTGCGGATTTTGCAAATTACCATGCGGGTAACTTCATCATTAAGGGTATGACGACTCAAGAAAAACGAAAATTCTTTCGTGACGTCAAGTTCTACTTTTGGAACGACCCTTACTTGTTTCGAACTTGTGCGGATCAAATTATCTGACGTTGTGTATTTGGCACCGAAGCTTCTAACATCCTTAGAGCTTGCCATGAGGGACCCACGGGTGGTCACCACGGTGCTAATCTCACGGCTAAGAAGGTGTTTGATGTCGGCTTCTTTTGGCTTACTATTTACCGAGATGCACAAGATCTTGTGAAGTCGTGTGATGCATGCCAACGACAAGGAAAAGCCTCACAAAAAGATGAAATGCCACAAAATATCATCCAAGTGTGTGAGATCTTTGACGTTTGGGGTATAGACTTTATGGGGCCGTTCCCATCATCTCGTGGTAATAAGTACATCCTTGTTGCGGTTGACTACCTATCTAAGTGGGTGGAGGCCAAGGCCTTGCCCACCAATGATGCTCGTGTGGTAGTTAAGTTTTTGAAGCAATTGTTTTCTCGGTTTGGAACCCCTCGTGCTATCATAAGCGATCGTGGAACCCATTTTTGTAACGACCAATTTGAAAGGGTTCTAAGGAAATATGGGGTTACACATCGGCTTTCTACGACTTATCACCCACAAACGAGTGGGCAAGTCGAGGTTTCAAACCGAGCGTTGAAGAGGATCTTGGAGAGATCCGTTGGGGAAAACCGACAATCATGGTCGGATAAGTTGGACGATGCTTTATGGGCCTTTAGGACCGCTCATAAGACGCCCATTGGGTGCACTCCCTATAAGCTTGTGTATGGAAAGAATTGTCATTTGCCTATCGAATTAGAACACAAGGCTTATTGGGCCCTAAAGCATTGTAATGATGATATGGAGACCGCGGGAAAACACCGGAAAATGCAATTGAATGAATTAGATGAATTGAGGGATATTGCTTATGAAAATTCATTGATTTACAAAGAAAAGACTAAAAAGTTGCATGATTCTAAAATTAAAAACCGGGTTTTTAACATTGGGGATCAAGTTTTGCTTTTTAATTCAAGATTAAAAATCTTTTCAGGTAAATTGAAATCCCGTTGGTCCGGTCAATTCACCGTGACTCAAGTGTTTCCGTATGGGACCATCGAGCTAGCTCAAGATGATGGTCCTAAGTTCAAGGTGAATGGACATAGGTTGAAGCACTACTTTGGCGGGGAAGTTCCATCCTTGAACTACCTCGACCAAGTCACCTTCCCTAGTGATAATTAGTATTGAGGGGATCGAGTCGAGCTCATGACTCGGTAATCAAAAACGAGGTGCCTCGTGGGGGAGTCCCATGCTTATCCTATGTACATATTATCGCTTTCTAATGTAGCTTACGTGTGGGGATTTGTGCCCTTCCAACCTTTGTTCCGTGGTTGTTTGTGAATTGTGGTTTTTAGATCATGATCTTCACGATTAGAGTCTCTCGTGTTCGTTTTATGGGAGCACTCGATCGTTTGCTTTGGAGACATTTCTCAATATCCATGATATATCCTTGATTGTTCTAACCTTAGGTTTTTAGCACACTTCATAAACGGCTATTAATTTAATGGTTACACCCTTTCCATGCTAGATTAGGCATTCGACTACGTCTCTAGTATGGGGGTGTTTGTACCCCTAGACTCGAAACATTGAGGACAATGTTTAACTTTAGTATGGGGGGGGGGGGTGAATAGATACTTGCCTTGCCAAACCTTCACGCTTTCCAAAGTTTATCTTTTTGTTTATCGTTTTGTTGCAAAATAAGGCTAAAAATGGCCAAATTTTAAATTTTTCTCATGTTTTATAAGTGTTTGAAGACACGAATGTAGGTTTTCTGATGGCGAGAATAAGAGTAATTTTTGACTCGACCGTGCGTGTAGAGCACTTAGCTTTGATTCCTTAACTACACATTAGGCTAAGTCTCTTAAATGAGGACGAGAAATGATAGAGTTAATTATAAGTTACTATGCTAAACGTAGAGTACTCGTATTCTTTCAAAAACTCATGTGTTCTCGTTGTTTGCTTATTCTCCCTTCGCATGTAAATATTTTTTTCTTAATAAATATTGACTTAGCGGTTTAGTTAGGATTGTTGGGTTTCTAGTCTTTTCTAGTAGCTTCCGTGTAATTAAATTGGGAAGACATTAAGGTATCGCCAGCGTCACAGTTTTGAAGTATTGGCACCCGAATAATCAAAAGCTTCACCCAATAATAAGATTTCAAGTGCTCACCTAAATCTAGCAAACAATTTGAAGCCCCACAAGGCCGAAAAATCTATGCAAAATTGAAAGTGAATCAAGCCTTAATCTTCGAAGCTTTAAAGATCCAAAATTCGCTCTAGCGTGAGGATATACGTCTTTGGCTAATAAAACCACCGATGAGGCGGATAATAAAAGGCAAGGCAAGACCGAAGTCATAATAAAAGCTTCATGGCGAAGTTGAATAAAAGATGGAGGTAAACCAAAGATAATAAGGCCCTTCCGTTAGGGGGCGTATAAAAGTCTTGGTAATAAGTCTCATGTTCAAAACCGTTATAAAACCGTGTTTATCGATTCTTCTTGTCAACCTAATTTTTTGACATCGTTGTCTATTAGGAGGGGTTATTGATTTGATGGTCTTAGTTACACCGTTAGGACTCTATTTTTAGACCTAAATCTCTATTATCGCATAAGTCAACAATGTATCCCCGTGAAACATTCAAGACATCATAAAATATAAGAGATACAACTTAGGAATAATGGGAGGATAAGTACGTGATTAGGGCATATGAGTAGTGTTAGCATTACTAACTTATAATGACAATGATCTCGTTGCACGCTTGGCATGGAATTGGAGTGAAAATCGAGGACGATGAAATTATTTCTAACGAAGCATTCACGTGTTCTTATTCTATGAACCTAAACGTCCCATTTTGCGATGAAAATCATACATTATGTCTAAAACACAAGTAGAAGTAATAGTAGTAGTGTAGCTAGTTTATCGTTCAATAAAGTGAATAAAAATGAATTTTGGAGGTGCTATGATACTTAATTCTAGCATTGCGTGAGGGCACGACAATGGTTTAGTATGGGGGAGTGATGAGACTGCTTTTATACATAGTCTCATCGTCCAAATAGGGCTTAAAATGCATTAAATATCATCAAAATACCTAATTATATGCTTGTGTTTGTTGCTTGTGTATTTTAGGTACGGATATTGAGAAAATGACAAAAGATCACAAGAATCAATCAAAAACGAACACGGGAAACGAAGCCGCACGATGAACCAAGCCCTAATGAAGAATTTTCCAAAGAAAACCCTTGAAGATTTGAAGAAATATGAAGAAGGGTCCTCCAATATGGAAGAATTGACACTTTATACCCTTGTATCTTCATAATTACAAGTTTGGTCCCTAAAGTTTGTCAAAATTACAAAAAGCACCCTTAACTTTGAAGTATTGGCAAATTTAGTCCCTCAACAAAACTAAATTGTCAATATTGGTCCTCCAAGAAGTCAACAAACAAGTCAAACCTTGAAGAATGAAGAAAATGCCAAAATCAGTCCTTCAAATATCATCAAATTGCATGATTAGTCCTTGAAACAAGTTTGGAAACTTGTTGTGCCATTTTTGACAAGTCCTTGAAAGTTATTTACAAAGGAAATAAGTTGTTGGTTGATTAAATACAAGATGAACAGAGAAAGAAAAGTAAGGGGCCAAAGCTGTCAAACATTCCAATTCACCCCAGCCAATCAAGCAGCCATGTCACCACCATCCACCAATACCATCTCTCCACCTCACCATCCACCCCACGTCACCCTCCACTCACTTATTAAACTAATTAGTTTAATACTTCCCTCCCAAACACTTAATTTGAAATCTATTAACCCCAAACCGGATTAAAACTCACCCTAATCCACCCTTAAACCCTAATAATCCCCAGGATGAACACTTATCAAATCAAAGGGTTTTTTGTTAAGCTACTCCAGATCCCTAATTTACCTTATTGTCACTAAAACCCACTCACCAAAACCCTTCCCAACACACCCATGTGACCACCCCAACGGTCCCCTGCACCCGTCACTTTCCCCCAAACCCAATACCAGACAAAATGAATGGTTAGATGTTAGTCCTTGATCCCAAAGGCACAATGAACGTCTAAGATCACTCAAACACAGCTGTATCATCACATGTTGGCATCTTGACCAAGAATCCAGTCAAAACACAAGGGCATTTTTGGATTTTCAAACCATTAGGGTTTTAGTTTATATTATTTTATTCCTGTCATCTAGATAGTTCTATGAGGGCCTATATAAGAAGGATGCGGATTGTGCATACCTCTTGTTCCTGAATTTTTCCTTAGGTCATAAACTTGTAAAGCCCATTTTGTTTATGAATGAAATTGTTTAAGTATTGTTGATGAAAAGATTCCAGGATCCATTCTACTTTCTACTTATTGATTGTGTCTCATTTACTGCTTGTTTGATTTTTAAGTTCTTTTTAAATTCAGTTTTGTTTGAAAGTTTCTGGAATTTTGATTTGGTTAAAATCTTGTTCAAGATTTGGTTTTCCAAGGTTGGAATTGGATTTGTTTAAGTGTGTTTAAAGAAGTTATTTGAGAAGTTTTTGAAAGGTTTTAAAAGTTTCAGAAAATCAGAAATACAAGTGTATATTGCTTTGTGTTCTATTCTCTTAGCAGGATTCCATTGAGTTTGCTTGTTGTTCAAGGTTCAGCATAGACCCGAGTCTATTTGGAGGTGACATTCAGTCACTGTTGGGCGTGGATGTAGGCCCAACAAGGTAAAATCCCTTGTTTCTATTTTTGGTTTTCAGTTTCAAGTTTTATATGAGATTTGTGAAATTTATGTGATTTGATGCATGAAAGTTGTTATGTGTAGTTTGAGTGATTGAGTTTACTTATTTCAGGTTTGTATGCATGTTATAGATGTTTAGGAATCATTTGCTTGAGTTTTGTTAAGATTTGCTTTGAAAAATTTCATTATCAGAAATATAAAGGGGTGTTTGGATTTAGTTTTTAATTGAGATTGGTAAAGGTTTGTGAGTTAAAACCTGTTTAGACATACTCATTAGGGTAGTATTAGGTGGTATTTGTACTTGTCTGTCATTTTGGAAAGCTTTTAAAACAAGTTGTATGCTAAAAATTGGTTTAAGTGTATAAAGTCAGAAACTGCTTGTTTTGCATGTATTTGTGTGATTTTGCCATTCAAGGTGCCAAGGTTGTTAGAAGATAGTTCATTCTAGGATTGTGAACTGATTATATGCCATTTGATTTGATTGTGTGCAAGTTATTGGCCATATAAATCCACTTGTGTGCATGTAACTTGGTCTATTGTTCATCAGTAACAACATATAGCTTTATCAGTCATCTTTGTGTGCATTTTGTGCTTGTTTCTTGTTTAGACCTTGTGTTTTTGAGCTATACTTGACTCCCTACACTCCAACTGAGTGTAGGGGTGCCCATTTGTCCATCAAACAACTCCAAAAAAACCAAGATCAAGTCCTCTTGATCCTTATCTACACAAGTGAAGAATACACCCTTGTGTTCATCAGAAACTCAGTCCTATCTGAGCACGTTTTGGTTTCCAGTTTGTTTTAATCTTGGATATTTTCATTGGATTTGTGTTTTTGAAGTATAAATAGTTACTGGTTTTGTGTTTTTAAAGTTTAAAAAGAAAAAAAAAAGTTTTTTTAAAAAGGACTGGCCAGGACTCGAACCTGCGCCATCCTTCTCACCACACACACTCACTACCATTGCGCCCTTGGGTCTTTTACTGACCAAGGGTGTTTTCATAATCTATTTAACACGTTTTTGATTGGGCTTATCTTAAATAAGCCGTGGCCTTTTTAGTTTATTTGAGCTTATTGGTTAAGTTAATTAGCTAAGTCTTATTTTTCTTAGGATTATATTATAGTTTAGTATTTTTCTGAGCCAAGTTGTGATTTTTCTCTTTCTTTATTTATTTTTTATTATTTTTTATTCACCCGTTTTTAGTTAATTAGATAAAAAATAGTAAAAATAGTTTTTAATTTTTACAAAAAATGTTTTTAGGTTTTATTAAAGTATTTTGAGGTTTACAGCTAAGAAAGTTTTCAAAAAGTCTAATTTTTAATTTTATAGGATTTTAGGGTTTTTTACCAACTTTGAAATTTAATATAAAATTATTAAATAGGTTTCAGAAAATTTTGATTGCATTTTTGTCTTAGTTACAATATTTTAGATTTTTGGTAATTTTTAGAATTTTTTTATGAACTTTGAATTTTTTTGATTATTTTATTATTATTTTATTAGTAAAAATTGAAAGTTTGATTTTTAAGTTTTTTCATTTTTCCTATATTGTAGTCACTTAATTAGGAGTTTTGTCACTTTCCAAATATTTTTAGGACTTTTCAATTATTTTCTAGAATTAATTTAATTTTTAATTTATTTTAATAGTTTTTAAGTGTTTAAAAATAGTTTAATTTGTAATTAAAAATTTTAAAAATACTTTTTAGCTTAATTAGGACATTTTTGAGGTTTACAAACTTTAAGATCTTGTTTAGGGCTTTTTAATAATTAATTGTGATTTTTAGGGCTTTAATTAGCATTAAAAAGTCATTATCTAATTAACTAAAAGGTTTTAACAAGTTTGGATTTTTTGTAAACTCTTAGAATATTATTGTGGATTTTTAGAAATTTCTAGGAATTTTTAGGTTAAAATTTTAATTTTGGCACTATTTACGGTTTTGCGTGATCGCCTTTTTCGTCTTAGTTTATTCGTTTTCGTAACCGTCTTTCTCTTCTAATCTCATTTCTTTCTTCCTTTTTCTATCATATAATCACAAATCAATATCATCTCTTAACACAACGCACTTGCCTCCTCGAGAACGAACTCACTTAGGGTCATTTACACACGGTTTTCCTAAATCGTCGTGCACATTTGCCCTATTTATTGCTCTTTTCCTAAAGAGTAGTAAAAACTCCAACATCAGCTAACTCCATCATCACCTCGTGTTTTGAGTGCTACAAGCTCGTCTTCTCCTTTTGACGATGCTTTGTGTGGACCTAGTGTGGGGGAAGCCCCTTATGTTCCCTCCCCTTTCTCCACCGAGGACGAGATATTTGATCCCGTAATTGCTTATAAAGGGAAATCTCGGTCTTCCACCGATGCAATAAATGGAAAATCTTTCTATTTGATTGGTGCGAGCCTACCTCGAGTAGCTCATGGTTTTTGCGACTTACCCATTGTCCCACCCTTCTATTTCTTCTCATCTATTTTCTTTAAACCCTTTGGGTTTATGTTGACACATGATGAAGTGGCGTTGATTTGTTTATCCAATAAAAACGAGAACGCCATCTTCGATCCCGGTATTTTTCACCTTCAAAGGACTTAGTCCTTAATACCAGTTGTTTTTGGGCCTTGTTTATCATGTAAGCCCCACCAAAATTTGACCATACCATGATTATCCCTAAATGATCACATTTATGGGGGATTCGAGTCGAGCTTTTGACTCAGTTATCAAAAACAAGGTGCCTCATGGGGGAGACCTATGCTTATCCATGTACATATTATTGCTTTCTAATTAGTTTAATGTGAGGGGATTTGTGCCCTTCCAACCTTTGTTCCGTGGTTGTTTGTGAATTGTGGATTTTAGATAATCATTATCTTCACGATTGGAGCCTCTCGTGTTCGTTTTATGGGAGCACTCGATCGTTTGCTTTGAAGACTTTCTCAATATCCATGATATATCCTTTGATGTTCTAACCTTAGGTTTATAGCACACTTCATTAACGGCTTTAAATTTAACGGTTACACCCTTTCCATGCAAGATTAGGCATTCGACTACGTCTCTAGTATGGGGGTGTTTGCACCCCTAGACTCGAAACATTGAGGACAATGTTTAACTTTAGTATGGGGGGGGGGGGTGAATAGATACTTGCCTTACCAAACCTTCACGCTTTCCAAAGTTTATCTTTTTGTTTATCGTTTTGTTACAAAATAAGGCTAAAAATGGCCAAATTTTAAATTTTTCTCATGTTTTATAAGTGTTTGAAGACACGAATGTAGGTTTTCTGATGGCGAGAATAAGAGTAACTTCACATTAGGCTAAGTCTCTTAAATGAGGACGAGAAATGATAGAGTTAATTATAAGTTACTATGCTAAACGTAGAGTACTCGTATTCTTTTAAAAACTCACGTGTTCTCATTGTTTGCTTATTCTCCCTTTGCTTGTAAATATTTTTTGCTTAATAAATATTGACTTAGCGGTTTAGTCTTGATTGTTGGGTTTCTAGTCTTTTCTAGTAGCTTCCGTGTAATTAAATTGGGAAGACATTAAGGTATCGCCAGCGTCACGGTTTTGAAGTATTGGCACCCGAATAATCGAAAGCTTCACCCAATAATAAGATTTCAAGTGCTCACCTAAATCAAGCAAACAATTTGAAGCTCACAAGGCCGAAAAATCTATGCAAAATTGAAAGTGAATCAAGCCTTAATCTTTGAAGCTTTAAAAATCCAAAATTCGCCTTAGCGTGAGGATATACGTCTTTGGCTAATAAAACCACCGATGAGGTGGATAATAAAAGGCAAGGCAAGACCGAATTCATAATAAAAGCTTCATGGCGAAGTTGAATAAAAGGTGGAGGTAAACCTATGATAATAAGGCCCTTCCGTTAGGGGGCATATAAAAGTCTTGGTAATAAGTCTCATGTTCAAAACCGTTATAAAACCGTGTTTATAGATCCTTCTTGTTGACTTAATTTTTTGACATCGTTGTCTATTAGGAGGGGTTATTAATTTGATGGTCTTGGTTACACCGTTAGGACTCTATTTTTAGACCTAAATCTCTATTATCGCATAAGTCGAACAATGGATCCTCGTGAAACATTCAAGACATAATAAAATATAAGAGATACAACTTAGGAAAATGGGAGGATAAGTACATGATTAGGGCATATGAGTAGTGTTAGCATTACTAACTTATAATGACAATGATCTCGTTGCATGCTTAGCATGGAATTGGGGTGAAAATCGAGGACGATGAAATTATTTCTAACGAAGCATTCACGTGTTCTTATTCTATGAACCAAAACGTCCCATTTTGCGATGAAAATCATACATTATGTCTAAAACGCAAGTAGTAGCAATAGTAGTAGTGTAGCTAGTTTATCATTCAATAAAAGTGAATAAAAATGAATTTTGGAGGTGCTAAGATACTTTATTCTAGCATTGCGTGAGGGCACGGCAATGGTTTAGTATGGGGGAGTGATGAGACTGCTTTTATACATAGTCCCATCGTCCAAAAAGGGCTTTAAATGCATTAAATATCATCAAAATACCCAAATATATGGTTGTGTTTGTTACTTGTGTATTTTAGGTACGAATATTGAGGAAATGACAAAAGATCACAAAGAACATGCAAAAACGAACACGGGAAACGAAGCCGCACAATGAACCAAGCCCTAATGAAGAATTTTCCAATACAAACCCTTGAAGATTTGAAGATTATGCAAGAAGGGCCCTCCAATATTGAAGAATTGACACTTTAAACCCTTGTATCTTCATAATTACAAGATTGGTCCCTAAAGTTTGTCAATATTATAAAAAGGGCCCTCCACTTTGAAGAATTGGCAATTTTAGTCCCTCAACAAAACTAAATTGTCAATATTAGTCCTCCTCAAAGTCAAACATATCATGAAGGCCTTCAAGTTACAAGAAATTACAAGTTTGGTCCTTTTAATATGTCAAATTGCAAAAAGAACCCTTGACTTTGAAGAAATGGCAAAAATGGTCCCTCATTAATCATGACTTGGCAAATTCAGTCCTCCAAGAAGTCAAACAAACAAGTCAAGACCATTATCAATGAAGAAAATGCCAAATCAGCCCTTCAAGAATCAAGAAATGGCAAGAAATACCCCTAAAAATACTTTATAAAACATTTTAGGGCAAAAGTGTGAAGTTTGAAACTTCAATTACAAAGGAAAACGGATTCTTCCTTATTTATTTGCAAGTGAAAAGATAATGGAAGATGGAGGACTAATCATGGCAGACAGCCAATCTTACCTAGACCAACCATGTGCTGCCACCTCACCCACCAAATCCCCTCAACCAATTAGAACCCACCCTTTTTACACCTCACTTCCCACTCACTTAATTAAACTAATCTTAACTGATTAGTTTAATATTGGCGCCTTAACACCCATTTAAATAACAAAACAGATCAAAACCCATTGTTCTTCATGTTCATACATAAATTGGGTATTCCTTAAACACTTTGAATTAAACCCTAATCTTGTCCAGATTTATGATTAAGGGTTTAGTTAACATAACCCAAATCACAAACCTTCCACCTCATCACTCAAATGGTCACATGAAAGATGCCCTACACACGTTTTTGAGGATAATGCCAAAAAGTGCCAGGAAATCAACACACCACAATTCAGCTTCATATCTAAGCTTCATCTTGAGCCTTAGATAAACTTTTCACCTTGCCAACTTATGCAAAATGCTAAATGCAGTCACATGATTCTCAAATATTCAAACCCTCAAGGGGAAAATTTGGAACTTTACCAGCAATTAGGGTTACATTTTTCTGCTTTCTAGGACTCCATGTAGCCTATTTAAAGGCATTAGTTTACAACTTTTAACCTTGTTCTCAGTTTTACTTTGTCAAGCCTTGTAAAGCCATTTTCTGAAATTTAATAGATTGTGGTATTGTGTTGTGATTGAAAACTGAGTTCTATTGGTTATTATTATGTTAAGTAGTTGTATTGTCACGTTTTTGTACTTAAACAAAACCTTGAACAAGTCCAAGATAGCCTATAAGCCTTTGAGTCCCTTTATTCTTGACTGAGTTCAAGAATTTGGCATGTGCTTTGGTGAGGATTGTTCATTGAGGTGTTTCTTTAAGTGACATAAGTCACAAATCAACTAGCTTGAGCAATATTGGAGTTTGGTTATACGTTTTTATAACAAAAATCAGTCAAGTAGTTTGCTAAGTACTTTTTGTTCAATAGCTTGTAGATTGAACTTAAGGGTGATCATAGCCTCCTAATCTTGGTTGATTAAGGGGTGGTGAGGCCTTAAGGAAAGGTACAAGGCTTGTGAGAGCCTAAGTGTTGCAAAGACTTGGTCTTTTGTCACCTTATTTATCTAATTTGTGCTAACCTAGGCTCAAGCCTTTGGCTAGGCCTGTTTGTTGTTCTTAGCAGGGGGAAGCTGGTGCTTGTTCTTGCTAGCACCTCAGCTCTTTGATTCCAAGGTGTGGATGTACATCTTGAAGGTTTGTATTCTCAAATTTCATCTTTCTGATTAAGTTTTGGTATATTATGTGATTTTGTGATTTTGCTGGTATAAGTGTGTTTTTATGCTTGCAAATTGGTTATTGATTCACTGTGGTATGTTATGATGCTAAACTTGGCTTAAATCAATCTTGAGAAGACTTTTACTTTGTTAAAATTGAGTTTAAAAAGTTAAAAGGGTGTTTGGGATTGACTGTTATTCAAGTTTGTGTGATTTTGAGTTAGTATTATGGTGTTATTTGAGTGTGTATCTGATATTGAGGAGTTTGTGATCTGATATATGCAAGTTTTGTGCCTTGAAACACTAAATCAAACAAGTGGCTATAAAATCTTGAAAATCTGTTGTTTTGCTCTGAAATCTTGAGCACACCTAGTTTTTATGTTAACCTAGGGCTAACAAGTGTTTAATCATTGTTAATGAAACATATGTGATAGATCTGAGGCCTTGAATTTGGATTTTGTGTCAAGTAGATCATCAAACTTTGTTCTTGTGTTCTTCATTGTTCATTAGTAACTGCATGTGCTTAGATCTTGTTCATTTGTTGGATTTGTTGCTTGAAATGTGTTAATCTGTGTTACTCTAAGTTGTTTTGAGCTTGTGTATGCATTTGGTGGCTTGTGGTTAGCTTTTACTAGCTTAAAAGTAGCTTATAACTGCCAGACCTGCTTATTACTTGTCTGGAACACATCTGGGCAAAGATTGAATTAACTACACTAATTGGCTGGGTGATTTTGTGATTATTTGCTTGTTATTGACTCCTTGTGATTCACTGATCACAAGGGTGCCTTGTTTGTCCAAAGATACCAAGTGAAACTCTCTAAAAATCCAAGTCAAAAAGTCAAGTTAGTGGGAACTCCTTTCCCCTGCTTCTAGCCACTGCTAGTTATAATTGGTGTTTAGCTTATTAATAAGTCATTTTAGCTTATTCCAACGTGTAACAACATATTTTTTGTAATAGGTCTTAGTATTTTGAGCTTATAAGTGAATCTAGAAGTTTATAGCTTTTGGTTTTAAGTTTTTACTAGAAAACGACTATTTTGTCTTTTTCAAATTCAGCTTATTGCTTATTTCAGCTTATTTTGTGTTCTTATTGGAAAGTTTTTGTTGATTGAGCTTAGTTAAGACATTTGTGACTTATTGCAACTTGAATCAGCTCTTGAAATAGTCTAGAACTCAAAACGACTATTTTGTCGTTTTGTGAAGAGGGCTTTGGCTTATTTCAGGCTTATTCCTTGAGCTTATTTCAAGTTTCTGTTTGCAAATAGCTTAATTAGGTCAAGAGAAGGACGTGGGTAAAATCTTAGCTTATGGCATCAGCTTATAGCTTAATGGGCCAAAAAGCCCATTAAGAATAAGCTGTTTTGAAATAAGCTAGCTTAAGCTCATTTTCAGCTTTTGGGCCTTTGGAAAATTGTGTTTAAAATCAAATATTAAGCTTGACTGGAGCTTTTGGGCCATTTCTGAGGACTTTTTCTTATTGGGCCCAATATTAAGCCCATTAAGGATCTGTTTGGGTATTTGGCCTATTTGAAGGCCCAATAGGAGCATTTTTGGTATTTCAAGTTCATTTTCTGTTTAATTAGGTTAAAATAAACTATTTTGCAAGTTTTTAGAATTTTTTATAAATTTTGGATTTTTAATATTATTTTATTATTAAAAATTAAAATTTAGATTTTTCAAGTTTTTATATTTTTCTTAGGTTAAATACATTAAGTTAGGAATTTTACAATTTTTAGAATATTTTTATTGTCCTTAGATTAATTTTTATAATTATTTTAAGTTTAAATAGTTTTTAATTGTTTTTAAATAGTTTTTATTAATTTTAAAATTATTAAAAATAGTTTTGAATTAAGATAGGTCATTTTAGAGGTTTACAATTAAAAAAATCTCATTTTGGGCTTTTTGTTAATTAAATTGATTTTTTGGGCTTTAATTAGCATTAAAAAATTATTATTTAATTAAATAAAAGGTTTGAGTGATTTTTGATTTTTTGTAAACTCTAATTACATTATTTAGGATTTATTGCAATTTTCTAGGAATTCTTAGGGTAAATTTTTAAATTTGTCACTTGTCACGGTTTTATGTGTACGACTTTATCGTCTTAGTTTAATTCGTCATCGTAACCGTCATTCTCTTCTAATCTCATTTCTATTTTCTTTTCTCATAATCATAATCACATCATTAATCATCTCTTAACACAACGCACTTGCCTCCTTGGGAAACGAACTTGAACCACATTGGTCATTAGTGCTTGGTTTTCCTAAACCGACACTTAATACTTTCCCTATTTTGCTCTCTTTTCCTAAAGGGTAGTAAAAACTCTACATCATATAGTGATGAGACTGCTTTTATACATAGTCTCATCGTCCAAATTGGGCTTAAAATGCATTAAATATCATCAAAATACCCATATATATGCTTGTGTTTGTTGCTTGTGTATTTTAGGTACGGATATTGAGAAAATGACAAAAGATCACAAGAATCATTCAAAAACGAACACGGGAAACGAAGCCGCACAATGAACCAAGCCCTAATGAAGACTTTCCCAAGATCAACCCTTGAAGATTTGAAGAATTATGAAGAAGGGTCCTCCAATATGGAAGAATTGACACTTTATACCCTTGTATCCTCATAATTACAAGTTTGGTCCCTAAAGTTTGTCAAAATTACAAAAAGGGCCCTCCACTTTGAAGATTTAGCAAGTTTAGCCCCTCAACAAAGCTAAATTGTCAACCATTATCCTCCACAAAGTCAAAATACATCATGAAGTCCTTCAAAGTACAAAAAAAATACAAGTTTGGTCCTTTGAAAATCCCAAAATTACAAAAAGGACCCTTGACTTTCAACATTTGGCAAGAATGGTCCCTCATCAAACAAGACTTGGAAAATTCAGTCCTCCAAAATGCTCAACATACAAGTCAAGACCATTATCCATCAAGAAATTGCCAAAACAGTCCCTCAAAAATCACAAATTGGCAAGAAGTACCCCTGAATTTACTTTGTAAAAGTTTTTGGGCCAAAAATGCAAAGTTGCAAAAGTTGATAAGGCTAAAATGGGCGTTGATAGCTTTTTAAAGTGAAAAGACAAGAGAAGAAGAGAAGGAGGGTTTAAGTTGGCCAGACACCAAACTTACCTTAACCAACCCAAGGCTGCCACGTAGCCCACTCAATCTTTTCCACCAATCACACCACTCCCTGCCTCCACATCAGATCCCACTCATCCTGATAAATTTATTAACCAAACCTTGGTGCCTTAACAAATTTTAAAAAATTAATCACCCCTAATCTGGATTAAACGTAGCACTATTTATCTCAAGAACATAATTGGGTTTTCCTAATTGTGTTACAATTAAAACCCCATCTTCTCCAGATTAGTGATTAATGATTCCCTAATCACACCCCAACCTTAATATTACTTGCCACATCACTCACGTGTCCACATGGGACCTCCCCTGCTAAAAAGTGAGGAAGAAGACAAACAGTAGGGCCAACAATCCAACGTCCCACAATTGTGCTTACTTTCTAAGCATAATACAAGCCCTTTGATCACATTTGCTTGCCAGCTATCACCACAAACAGCCAAGAATTCTTCAAAAGACTCCAAGGTTTTCAAAATCTACAAGGGCAATTTTGGGACTTCAAGCATTAGGGTTTAGAGTTTTCAGCTGTTCTTAGTTCACATGTAAGGCTATATATAAAGCCATAAGGTCTCACTTAGACGTTTGCTTTTGGTTTTTCCTTGTTCAAGCACTTGTAAATCCTTTTTCTGATTAATGAAATTTGTGTTAAGTGTTTTGAAGAAAGACCAAGTTCCATCTTATTATTGCTTGTTTATGTCCTTAGTTTACTGATTTTGAAGTTTAAAACCTGTTTTCAAAAGAGGAGTGTGCAAAAGTTTGCACATTTTCTTCATTCTCTTGATATTTTGCTAACTTCTTGTTTCTATCTTGGAATTCTTGGGTTATAGGGCTGATCATAGCATCCTAATTGAGTTGATTAAGGTGTGGTGAGGCTTATAACTTGGGGATAATCAAGTGTGGGGTAACAAGGTTGCATTAATCAAGATTTTTCTAGTTTTTGATTTTTATACTTGTGCTTCCAACCTTGTTGATTCTTAGCAGGAGTGTTATTGGAAGCTTGTACTTGTTCTTGCTAGTACATAAGTTCATAAATTCGTGGGTGTGGATGTACATCCATGAGGTTTGCATACTTAATCCTAAAATCTGCTTAAAATCTTGATTTTTGGTGATATTTGTATGTGACTTGTGCTCTTGTGAATTTTGTGGCTTAATACTGCTTGAATATGTTAATCTTACTTGTTATTGTGTTAATTGATGCTTGGGTGGCCTTAAATCTCACTTTGCCTTTGAAAAATTTGATTTTGAAAAGATTAAGGGGTGTTTGGGTCTATCTGTTTGTGATTGTAACTTGTTATTGTGTTGTGTAAAGTTTGAGTTTGTGTTCTATATCTGATATATGCTTGGTTGAGAGTGTTTTACTACAAGTTTTTGGGTTTGAAGCCTTGAATCAAACAGTCTGCGATATAAACTTTGTTATTGCCTGTTTTGACCTAGGATTTTGGGAACACTTAGTGTGTATGCATGCTTAGGGTTAAAAGTGGTTTAAATAAAGTTATAGTAACCTGTTTGAAAGATTTGAGGTGTTGAATCTGGCTTAAGTGTCAAATACATCAGCAAAGTGTAAAACTGCATGTGTTAGTGTTCATCAGTAACATTCATTGGCTTGAATCTTGCTTAATTCTTTGAATCATTGCATGAAACCTGTTTAGACTTTCTTATTGGAGTTTATAATAGCTTGTGTATGCATTTGGTTGAATTTGGCTGGCTGATTTGTGCTAAAACTGCTTAATTGTGCGCAACTGCTTAATTGTTCATGTCTGTATCATATCTGGGACTTTATTGATTAAACTGTATCAATTGGGTGTTTGTGATTGTGATATTTTGATTGTTATTGACTCCTTTTGATCCAAAGATCATTTGGGTGCCTTTGTGTAATCTGAATCTCCAAAAAAGTCACTAAAGACAAAAAGTCAAACAAGTCAAGCAGTGGAAAAAGTTTCCACTGCTCAACACTCAAAACTAGCCCCTGCTAGTGTAAAATTGAACTCAGCTTATCAATTAGCTATTCTAGCTTATCCAGACTTGCAACAACTTATTTTTTGTGATAGGTCTTCATTATTTGACCCATTTAAGTAGACTGGAGCTTATTGGACTTTGACTTTGAATTTTTACTAGAAAACCAACTTATTTGACTTTTACATAAGTGCTTATTTGCTTTTTCCAGCTTATTGAGTCAGCTTATTTGAAAACACTTTGTTGATTTTGCTTAATTAAGTCATTTAGAAGCTATAGAAACTTGAATCAGCACTTGGGGTGGCCTAGAACACGAAAACGACTATTTTGTCGTTTTCTGTAGATTGCTTATTGCATTTTCAGGCTTATTCCTTGGGCTTATTTCAAATTTCTTTTTGCAGAAGTCTTATTCAGGTCAAAAGAAGCTTGTGTGTCAAATTTTAGCTTATGGCATTGGCTTATAGCTTAATTGGCCAAAAAGCCCATTAAGAATAAGCTGTTTGGTATAAGCTAGCTTATTTCACACTTTCAGCTTTTGGGCCTTTGGAAAAAGTTGTTTAAAATCAAATTTTGAGTCAACCTGTGCTTTTTGGGCTTATTTTGAACACTTTTTGTCATTGGGCCCAAATTTGGCCCAATAAGGTACTGTTTTGGGTTTAGCACATTTTCTAGGCCCATTAAGGGTATTTAGGTAATTTCACTTTCATTTCTGAGTTTTTTTAGGTTAAATTAAGCTAGTTTGCAAGTTTTTAGAATTTTTTTATGATTTTTGGATTTTTAATATTATTTTAATATTATTTTATTATTAAAAATTAAAAGTCAGATTTTCCAAGTTTTTATATTTTTCCTAGGTTCTAAACACTTAATTAGGAATTTTTCAACTTTCCAAATATTTTTAGAGTCTTTTAATTATTTTCTAGAATTAATTTAAATTTTAATTGATTTTAGTAGTTTATAATTGTTTAAAAATAGTTTTTGGTGGTTTTAAAATTTTGAAAAATACTTTTTAGCCTAATTAGAGTATTTTTGAGGTTTACAAACTTTGAAATCTTGTTTGGGACTTTTTGATAATTAATTTTGATTTTTAGGGCTTTAATTAGCATTAAAAAGTCATTATCTAATTAATTAAAAGGTTTTGGCAAGTTTGGATTTTTTGTAAACTCTTAGAATATTATTGTGGATTTTTGGTAATTTTTAGGAATTTTTAGCGTAAAATTTTAATTTTAGTGTTTTTTACGGTTTTACGTGTATACCTTTTTCGACTTAGTTTAATCCGTCTTCGTAACCGTCATTCTCTTCTAATCTCATTTCTATCTTTCTTTTTAAACAATATAATCACAAATCTAATCCAAGTCATTACACACATAACACACTAGCCTCCTTGAGAACGAACTCATTTTAGGGTCATTGATACACGGTTTTCCTAAATCGTCGTATTCATTACTTGCCCTATTTGCTCTCTTTTCCTAAAGAGTAGCAAAATCACTACATCATTTTGGCGCCGCTGCCGGGGAGGCGTGTTGTGTTTTGATTGGAATTGTTGTTTTTATATACTAACCATAAATAGTATTTGTATTAGTAGCACTCTACTAATACGTATTATCGGTTTTCGGTTTTTGTGTGAATACTACTACTATAGTATATACGTAGAACAATAAATTCACAAGTACTCCAAATACGTGAGAAATCACAACCTTGACTTGGGAGGTCATTACCCAATCATTGTATTCGAATCTCAAACCAAAGAAAAAGGCAAAAATAGATAAATACTTTCGTGAAGCTCAATCTTGAAAAATACAAACTATAAGGTGGGTATTAGGCGGATATTATAAAATATATCCTAAGGAAAAAGGCTCTTAAGTGCTTCGCACCGCCTCGTTTCCCCGCTTGCTTGTGAGTATTTGATTTTGAGAGCTAATCGAGGGTTTTGCCACCCAAAGTATTACTAAGTATCATATATATTTTCTTGGTTTCCATTGATTAAACCCTCTTGAACGTTTTGGTGTTCCACCAACGTTCTAAAGTCATCGAAGGCGTTCACTTCACGTGATCCTATTCATTCCTTGAGGCTTCTCTAATCAAGAGATTTGATTAAGGAGGAGATTTGTAGATTTGTGTCTACTTAATACATTCACCAAATTCCAAAAAGGTTAATACAATCAAAAACCACAAAAAAATTGAAAAATACAAAACACCAAAAAGAATCTTCTTTGCTCGTCCCCTCATTGTATGTGACGTTTATGCTAACTCATAATCAATCAAGACGTGCACGTAAACGAAAGAACAAAACTCCCACTCCCAATCTTTCTAGTGAGGAGTCTCCTATTGACGAACCCATTGTAAGAGAAGCACCAACCATGGCGAATCGAACTATGATGGAGTTACTTCAAGCACCCACCGAGGGTTATGGAGAGGCTATTGTTATTCCCGCTATCCTTGCGGAGAATTTTGAGGTGAAAACGGGTTTGTTATCGATGATCCAAAACAACAAATTCCGTGGTGATGAGAAGGACAATCCACACAACCATATCCGCCAATTCAATCATCTTACCGCCACTTGCAAGTTTAAGGATGTCTCGAATGACTCGATTAAGATGATGCTTTTTCCGTATTCCTTAGCGGGGCCCGCTAAAATTTGGTTAGAGAAAGAGCCACCCAATTCTATATTGACGTGGAAGGATCTCGTGTCTAAGTTTGTGAACCAATTTTTTCCGCCCTCTAAGACTACGCACTTGAAAAACGAGATTTCAAAGTTTTCACAAGAGTTTAATGAAAGTTTTTCAACGGCTTGGAATAGGTTTAAGGAAATGTTACATGAATGTCCTCATCACGGTTTTTCCGACTTGCATCAAATTGACACGTTTTACAATGGACTTAATGATCATGAAAGGGATTATTTGAATGCCGCCGCGGGTGGTAATTTTTTGTGTAAAACGGTTGAGGAAGCTTTGGTGATAATTGGAAATAGATCTAAGGTGTATAGTCCTCGTAGCACGTCTAGTGTTCGTAAGGCTTCGTCTTCGGCTTCACCTTCTTTGTCTACTACCATCGATGCTTGCCAAATTGAGGCGAACTTGGAAAACAAGATTTTTGATAAGCTAAAAGGACTTTTGGTTGAGTTTAAAGTTGGTGAACAAAGTGCTCCCGCTACGGCTAAAGCGGTTGAGGTTTCTTGTATGTATTGTGGTGGTGGACATTATTTCTCCGAGTGCATTACCAACGGTGGTAACACTTCGAGTGCCTTCGCGGCCACGGGAAATTACAACCAAAACGGTCAAGTTTCCCGCTCTAATCAAATGACTCCACCGGGTTTTGGTTCAAATCAAAATGCTAACAACAACTATCGCAACAATCAAGTTGGTTTCAAAAACAATTACAACAAGGGGAACTATGGGAATCAAGGGGCTAATAATCAAGTTTCAAACAAGAATCAAAATGATTTTCAAAACAACAACAAGGGTTTGCAAACATTGAAAGATCTTCCAAGTGAGTTTGTTGAATACGCTAGTGGGAATGATGCTAGGTTTGACAATATTCAAAGAGAAATCATTAGCCTAAGATCCGAGTTTAAAAACGACTTGAAGAAAGAGTTGAAAAATGAGTTAGCTAATGAACTTAAAATCCACACCAACAAAATGGAAGGAAATGTCACTAGGTTGCAACAAAACCAACAAAAAATGGAACAAGGGCAACACGAGATTAAACAAGAAATGATTAAAGCCGAGAAGAGGCAATCCGTGTTTGAAGATAAAATCTCGTCTATGTTTGAGGCAATAATGTGTAAACCGTCTTCGAGTAGTCTTCCTAGCAACACCGTATCCAACCCTAAGGGTGAGATGAAAGTGATTACCACACGTAGTGGTAAGACACTTAAGGAACCGACTCCTCAACCAATTTCTCCTACGGAGGAAGCAATTGAGGAAGAACCCGAGGTGGTGGTCCAAAAGGAGCATGTCCCAATCCCACGAAGTATCGCTCATGCCACACCTACGGTTGACCCATTACAATCATTGGAACCCGAGATTCCAAAGGCTATGCCTACTATGCCTCAACCCACACCACCTTTGCCCTATTCATCGAGACTTAGGAAGGAGAAACGTCAAGAGCGCGACAATTATCAATTTGAGCTTTTTATGAAAATGTTTCGTGACTTGCACTTTAATGTGAGTTTCGCCGATGCTTTGGTCATGATGCCTCGATTTGCCGCTAACTTTAAGAGTATGTTGAACAACAAGGAGAAATTGCACCAATTGTCTAGTTGTTCATCGGTTTATCTTAATCGCATACCTCAAAAAGTCGGTGATCCCGGTAAATTTTTGATCCCTTGTGCAATACAAGATATGGAGGAATGCTTCGCCTTGGCCGATCTTGGTGCTAGCATTAACTTGATGCCACTAATGTCTATCGAGTTGGCCGACCATTCCACGATTCCCGCATGTGGTTTGGCGGAAGACGTTTTTGTGAAAGTGGGGAAGTTCTACTATCCCGTAGACTTTATCGTTGTTGATATCCCCACGGATCCTCAAGTTCCTCTCATTTTAGCTCGTTCGTTTTTAGATACGTCTATGGCTTTGATCGATGTTCATGCTAGAAAGATCACCTTACGTTTCAACGACGAGGAACTTGTTATAAACGCAACTCAAAACTCTCAAATTTCTCATGTTTATTCCGTTGCAACCATAAACCTCGTTGATATGATCGACGTGGTTTGCGAGGAATTTTCACAAGAAGTTCTAGGTTTTGGTGATGAAGAAACTAGTGGCAATCCCACTATGTTGGATCCAATTCTTGATAATTCAACACCAACCTTCACTCCATTTGAAGGTGGTGGTTTTACGTTGGAAGAATTCGATGTTCCACGTACTTGTAACGAAGACCTCGACAACGATGAGGACTTCTCGATTATCAAGGATTTTCTTAACGATTTCCCATTTCCTCCACCCGAGGAGGTTATGAGTATCGAGCCCAAATCTTCACTTGAGGAACCACCTATTCTCGAGTTGAAAGATTTACCTCCTCATCTCGAATATGTCTATTTGGAGGAGGACGACAAGTTGCCGGTTATTATTGCGAAGGAACTTTCGAATGATGAAAAAACCGCACTTGTCGATGTTCTAAAGGATCGCAAAAGGGCAATTGCGTGGAAGTTATCCGACATTAAGGGAATCGATCCCAAGTTTTGTACCCACAAAATCTTAATGGAGGAGGATTACAAGCCCGCAATCCAAAGTCAAAGAAGGGTGAACCCCAAAATTCACGACGTCATCAAAAAGGAAGTCCTCAAAGTCCTTGACGCGGGAATGATTTACCCTATTTCCGATAGCCCTTGGGTGAGTCCTATTCATTGTGTCCCTAAAAAGGGAGGGATGACCGTTGTGCCAAACGATGCCAATGAGTTGATTCCCACTAGACTCGTGACTGGATGGAGAGTGTGCATTGACTATCGTAAGTTGAATGAAGCCACTCGAAAAGACCATTTTCCCTTGCCCTTCATGGACCAAATGTTGGAGCGTCTTGCGGGAAACGATTTCTATTGCTTTTTAGATGGTTTTTCCGGTTACTTCCAAATCCCCATCGATCCTCGTGATCAAGAAAAAACTACGTTTACGTGTCCATATGGAACGTTTGCCTATCGTAGAATGCCATTCGGACTTTGCAATGCACCGGGAACCTTTCAAAGGTGCATGATGGCTATTTTTCATGACATGATCGAGAAGACGATGGAAGTCTTCATGGATGACTTTTCCGTGTTTGGTAATTCGTTCACTTCGTGTTTGTCGAACCTTGAGAGAATGTTGAAACGTTATGAGGAAACCAACCTTGTGCTCAATTGGGAAAAGTGTCATTTTATGGTTAAGAGTGGAATCGTCTTAGGGCACAAGGTCTCGAAAGCGGGGATTGAGGTAGATCAAGCTAAGGTAGACGTCATCGCCAAATTACCTCATCCCAAAACCGTTAAGGGAGTTAGGAGTTTCCTAGGTCACGCGGGCTTTTATCGACGATTCATCAAGGATTTTTCAAAGATCTCTCGACCCATTACACATCTTCTTGAAAAAGAGGCACGTTTTGTCTTTGACGAAGATTGTGTACGAGCCTTTGAAATCCTTAAGCGGAAACTTACCGAAGCTCTTATTCTTGTTGCTCCCAATTGGAACCTACCCTTTGAGCTCATGTGTGATGCTAGTGATTACGCTATAGGGGCCGTTTTGGGGCAACGTCATGATAAGCACTTCTTGCCTATTCACTATACTAGCAAGACGATGACCGAGGCTCAACTAAAATACACTACAACGAAGAAGGAGTTCCTTGCCGTGGTGTATGCATTTGAGAAATTCCGACCTTATCTCGTCTTAGCTAAATGCATAGTGTATACGGATCATTCGGCTATTAAGTATCTCATGGCAAAGCAAGATGCTAAGCCTAGATTACTTCGTTGGATTCTCCTCCTTCAAGAATTTGATCACACCATCGTTGACAAAAAAGGAGTCGAGAATCTAGCGGCCGACCATCTTTCTCATTTGGAAGATCCTCACCAAAGTGTTTACGAGCCCAAGGAAATCATCGAAACATTTCCGCTCGAGACACTTGGTGTAGTGAATTCTAAGCTTGATCTTCCACCCCATGGTTTGCAGATTTTGCAAATTACCATGCAGGTAACTTCATCATTAAGGGTATGACGACTCAAGAAAAACGAAAATTCTTTTGTGACGTCAAGTTCTACTTTTGGAACGACCCTTACTTGTTTCGAACTTGTGCGGATCAAATTATCCGACGTTGTGTATTTGGCACCGAAGCTTCTAACATCATTAGAGCTTGCCATGAGGGACCCACGGGTGGTCACCACGGTGCTCATCTCACGGATAAGAAGGTGTTTGATGCCGACTTCTTTTGGCCTACTATTTACCGAGATGCACAAGATCTTGTGAAGTCATGTGATTCATGCCAACGACACGGAAAAGCCTCACAAAAAGATGAAATGCCACAAAACATCATCAAAGTGTGTGAGACCTTTGACGTTTGGGGTATAGACTTTATGGGGCCGTTCCCATCATCTCGTGGTAACAAGTACATTCTCGTTGCGGTTGACTACCTATCTAAGTGGGTGGAGGCCAAATCCTTGCCCACCAATGATGCTCGTGTGGTAGTCAAGTTTTTGAAAAGCTTGTTTTCTCGGTTTGGAACCCCTCGTGCGATCATAAGCGATCGTGGAACCCATTTTTGTAACGACCAATTCGAAAGGGTCCTAAGGAAATATGGGGTTACACATCGGCTTTCTACGGCTTATCACCCACAAACGAGTGGGCAAGTCGAGGTTTCAAACCGAGCTTTGAAGAGGATCTTGGAGAGATCCGTTGGGGAAAACCGACATTTATGGTCGGATAAGTTGGACGATGCTTTATGGGCCTTTACGACCGCTTATAAGACGCCCATTGGGTGCACTCCCTATAAGCTTGTGTATGGAAAGAATTGTCATTTGCCTATCGAGTTAGAACACAAGGCTTATTGGGCCCTAAAGCATTGTAATGATGATATGGAGACCGCGGGAAAACACCGGAAAATGCAATTGAATGAATTAGATGAATTGAGGGATTGCTTATGAAAATTCATTGATTTATAAGGAAAAAACTAAAAAGTTGCATGATTCTAAAATTAAAAACCGGGTTTTTAACATTGAGGATCAAGTTTTGCTTTTTAATTCTCGTTTGAAAATATTTTCCGGTAAGTTGAAATCCCGTTGGTCTGGTCCATTCACCATGACTCAAGTGTTTCCGTATGGGACCATCGAGCTAGCTCAAGATGATGGTCCTAACTTCAAGGTGAATGGACATAGGTTGAAGCACTACTTTGGAGGGGAGGTTCCATCCTTGAACTACCTCAACCAAGTCACCTTCCCCAATGATAATTAGTATTGAGGGGATCGAGTCGAGCTCATGACTCGGTAATCAAAAACGAGGTGCCTCGTAGGGGAGTCCCATGCTTATCCTATGTACATATTATCGCTTTCTAATGTAGTTAACGTGTGGGGATTGGTGCCCTTCCAACTTTTGTTCCGTGGTTGTTTGTGAATTGTGAACTTTAGATGATCATGATCTTCACGATTGGAGCCTCTCTTGTTCGTTTATGGGAGCACTCGATTGTTTGCTTTGAAGACTTTCTCAATATCCAAATGATATATCCTTTGATGTTCTAACCTTAGGTTTATAGCACACTTCATAAACGGCTATTAATTTATTGGTTACACCCTTTCCATGCTAGATTAGGCATTCGACTACGTCTCTAGTATGGGGGTGTTTTCACCCCTAGACTCGAAACATTGAGGACAATGTTTAACTTTAGTATGGGGGGGTGAATAGATACTTGCCTTGCCAAACCTTCACGCTTTCCAAAGTTTATCTTTTTGTTTATCGTTTTGTTGCAAAATAAGGCTAAAAATGGCCAAATTTTAAAATTTTTCTTATATTTTATAAGTGTTTGAAGACACGAATGTAGATTTTCCGATGGCGAGAATAAGAGTAATTTTTGACTCGACCGTGCGTGTTGAACACTTAGCTTTGATTCCTTAACTACACATTAGGCTAAGTCTCTTAAATGAGGACGAGAAATGATAAGGTTAATTATAAGTTACTATGCTAAACGTAGAGTACTCATATTCTTTCAAAAACTCATGTGTTCTCGTTGTTTGCTTATTCTCCCTTCGCATGTAAATATTTTTTGCTTAATAAATATTGACTTAGCGGTTTAGTTGGGATTGTTGGGTTTCTAGTCTTTTCTAGTAGCTTCCGTATAATTAAATTGGGAAGACATTAAGGTATCGCCAGCGTCACGGTTTTGAAGTATTGACACCCGAATAATCAAAAGCTTCACCCAATAATAAGATTTCAAGTGCTCACTTAAATCAAACAAACAATTTGAAGCCCCACAAGGCCTAAAAATCTATGCAAAATTGAAAGTGAATCAAGCCTTAATCTTCGAAGCTTTAAAGATCCAAAATTCGCCTTAGCATGAGGATATACGTCTTTGGCTAATAAAACTACCGATGAGGTGGATAATAAAAGGCAAGGAAAGACCGAAGTCATAATAAAAGCTTCATGGCGAAGTTGAATAAAAGATGGAGGTAAACCAAAGATAATAAGGCCCTTCCGTTAGGGGGCGTATAAAAGTCTTGGTAATAAGTCTCATGTTCAAAACCGTTATAAAACCGTGTTTATCGATTCTTCTTGTCAAATTAATTTTTTGACATCGTTGTCTATTAGGAGGGGTTATTGATTTGATGGTCTTAGTTACACCGTTAGGACTCTATTTTTAGACCTAAATCTCTATTATCGCATAAGTCAAACAATGTATCCTCGTGAAACATTCAAGACATCATAAAATATAAGAGATACAACTTAGGAATAATGGGAGGATAAGTACGTGATTAGGGCATATGAGTAGTGTTAGCATTACTAACTTATAATGACAATGATCTCGTTGCACGCTTGGCATGGAATTGGGGTGAAAATCGAGGACAATGAAATTATTTCTAACGAAGCATTCACGTGTTCTTATTTTATGAACCTAAACGTCCCATTTTGCGATGAAAATCATACATTATGTCTAAAACGCAAGTAGTAGTAGCAATAGCAGTAGTGTAGCTAGTTTATCATTCAATAAAGTGAATAAAAATGAATTTTGGAGATGCTACAATACTTTATTCTAGCATTGCGTGAGGGCACGACAATGGTTTAGTATGGGGGAGTGATGAGACTGCTTTTATACATACTCTCATCATCCAAATTGGGCTTAAAATGCATTAAATATCATCAAAATACCCATATATATGCTTGTGTTTGTTGCTTGTGTATTTTAGGTACGGATATTGAGAAAATGACAAAAGATCACAAGAATCATTCAAAAACGAACACAGGAAACGAAGCCGCACAATGAACCAAGCCCTAATGAAGACTTTCCCAAGATCAACCCTTAAAGATTTGAAGAATTATGAAGAAGGGTCCTCCAATATGGAAGAATTGACACTTTATACCCTTGTATCCTCATAATTACAAGTTTGGTCCCTAAAGTTTGTCAAAATTACAAAAAGGGCCCTCCACTTTGAAGATTTGGCAAGTTTAGCCCCTCAACAAAGCTAAATTGTCAACCATTATCCTCCACAAAGTCAAAATACATCATGAAGTCCTTCAAAGTACAAAAAAATACAAGTTTGGTCCTTTGAAAATCCCAAAATTACAAAAAGGACCCTTGACTTTCAACATTTGGCAAGAATGGTCCCTCATCAAACAAGACTTGGCAAATTCAGTCCTCCAAAATGCTCAACATACGAGTCAAGACCATTATCCATCAAGAAATTGCCAAAATAGTCCCTCAAAAATCACAAATTGGCAAGAAGTACCCCTGAATTTACTTTGTAAAAGTTTTTGGGCCAAAAATACAAAGTTGCAAAAGTTGATAAGGCTAAAATGGGCGTTGATAGCTTTTTAAAGTGAAAAGACAAGAGAAGAAGAGAAGGAGGGTTTAAGTTGGCCAGACACCAAACTTACCTTAACCAACCCAAGGCTGCCACGTAGCCCACTCAATCTTTTCCACCAATCACACCACTCCCTGCCTCCACATCAGATCCCACTCATCCTGATTAATTTATTAACCAAACCTTGGCGCCTTAACACATTTTTAAAAAATTAATCACCCCTAATCTGGATTAAACGTGTTGGGTCAAAAAGTTGATGTGGCAGAAACTCAAAAACGAAGAAAACATGAAGATTTTGTCTAGGCGTTGTCAAGAGCAATTTAGGCGTTGACAAGAACAAATCCAGCATTGTTGGCTCAAGAGTTGTCGTGTACAATCTAAGCCTTGTCACATGCAATTCAAGAGTTGATAGAATTGTAGACAAGAAGCTTTTAGAAGATTCTATTTGGATATATATGCAGGATATATTATGTATATAGTTATTTAAATAGAAGATTCACATGTTTATTCATTCTTATCTCTTGTACAACCCTAATCCTTACACTATAAAAGGAACCAAGGGTTATTAGTTTTTTCATATAATTCATTCACAATGTAAACCTAAAAGCGTGTGTCGACTAGGTGTGGGATTCAATGTACACACACCTAGTGATTGTTTGTTATTAATATAATGAACAATCCAATTGTGTTTTAATTCATGTTATTCGTGCCTAAACACCTTGTTAATGTGTCGTGTTCTAATTCCGCTTTGATTGTTAAATCATATGAACATGATGCATTCCTAGTAGCTTCAAAGATCCGGAAACCAAGATTTCCACAATTGGTATCAGAGCCTCATGGCTCGTGATGCTAGGACCAAAAAGGTGTTCGTGTATGGTGAAAAGAAGAAAAATCCGTCTAGGGTTTTTCTGGACTTTTTTGTGTGCGCAGCAGTATTCAGAAGGTCATAACTTTTGATTGAACCGTTGGATCGTCATGAAATTTTATATATGTGTTCTACATACATATATCTGAACATCCACCGGAGGGATTGTCAAGTTTTATCCCCAGGCAAAAGTTATTAGGCATCAAAGTTGGCTGATGATTGATTTTCAGATTTTCAGATTTGCATGAAATCATGATTTAGGGTTTCAACAAACCCTAGATCAACTCTAAAACAGTAAAAGGTATTCCAGATTCGTTATGGTGATCGGTACTCAAACCCTAGGTTAGGGTTTTGATCTTCTAAAATTGGTTTTAGGGTTTCAAGAACCCTAGATCTGATAACAAGATTCTATTATCTGGATGAGTCCTATAGTATATACGCTGTTGTGGAGTATGTTCAAAGGAACTGTGATTGTGATGAGATAGAGACGTTTGATAAAAAGGCAAAGTCTATATACGCATGCTACAACAGTGTGTTATGGGTGATGTACGTGATGCAATTTTACTACAGTTGCCCAGGTACGTTTTCACCAGATCTCATAAAAATAGGGTTCTATCTTTGGACAATATAATCCTGGTACTTAGCTTTATTTGCAAACAAATGGGGTTTGAAGAATAAGATATACGTGACACTCCTGTATTTTAGGAGTTAATCTGTTATTCTTATTTTATTATTCTCATGATATATGCATTTACTGGGCTATAAAGATTGGGCTTTTCATATGGCAAAAAGTTAACGATTGACTACTGATTATCCTTACACAACAAGGAAATCAGTTAATTAAGGAGAAAGTGACTTTTTATGAAGATACGTTTTTTTATGGGATGAGATACAAGCAGACGTTGTTTTTAGGGATGAGTATATGTTTCCAAAACAAGTTATTCTTCACGTGGGGTTGAACTAAAAATATGGGGTCAAGATATTTGATCCTGACATATCAGAAGAATAGTCAGACGTGAGATGCTAAATCATAGGAATTATTCTTCCCTGATTTTTAGAAGCATTTTATTTATGATTGGACAACAAGTGAAAGTAAAAAGACAGTGACATGTGGTTAGCAGATGGCAAGAGCGTGTCTTGCTTGATTCATGGAGGTAAATTTGGTATGTATATTCTTTGGAACGTGGGTTATCACAGATGAAATATTCTTTGAATATTAAATCCCTAAATCTTAGGGATATTCTATGCTTTCTTTAATACCAACGTTGCATATGGAAGTACTATCATGGTTATGGTTTTTAGTCACACGAGAAGATAGTATACTTACTTGTCTGCTGTCAAGGGAAAAGAGTTAGCCGCTGACGTTTGCAATTTTAACGTTGACAAAGAGGAATTTGACGCTGACAGAATAAGTCAACGCTGACAGGTTGACAGTGTCGTCCGATATATGAATTCCAACGCTGATAGGTATTGTCCGATATCGGACAATACAACTGATGAAGATCTTGGATAAGAGAGGATATTGGACAACACAATGATTGCTGCTGTTTGAGAAAATTGGTACGTTTTGAGCACACAAAAAGGTAGTATTTACACACGAAGGTACATGGAATCTCCGTTTTAATTTAGAATATCATGTTGATATTTATGGCTCGGATATTTTTAAAAGAAATTAATGATCTTAAAGCGAGTTAGCTACAATTCATGAGGCAATGAGAGGTCTTCATGAAGAGGTATTAGCTTAAGGGGAAGAATTCTTATGGTAAGTTTGATGATTGAAGAAGATTTTCGCGAGTTTGTGTTCTATCATATCTTAAAGTCGTGCACTCCCAGTCATAGACTTTAAAGGTAACTCGTTCGTACTTTACATGGTTGGTGATGAAGGCTTGTCATAACACTTGAAGGAGTTACATTATCGTGCTCAGTGTCTCACAAAGGATGAGAATATTGACAAGAGATCGAGGTCTGCTTATAATGCTAAAGGTATAAGTTCTTTATCACGTGGATAGTACAAGACATGGAACACAAGGTTGGGTTATTCTACTTCTACAACAAAAATATTATATTAATTGTTCTTCAAGATCATTACATAGAGCTACATTTGGAGAATCTTCAAAGATTGCATACATTGTTTACTTCCTTGTTGATGTGACAAAAAGGGGAAGAAATACATGCTACACTTGAGGGGAAGCAATTTGAAGATCATGTACAACTTACAAGAGATACACATAGAGTTTTGCCACCATCAACTAGGGGAAGATTGTTGGGTCAAAAAGTTGATGTGGCAGAAACTCAGAAACGAAGAAAACATGAAGATTTTTTCTAAGCGTTGTCAAGAGCAATTTAGGCATTGACAAGAACAAATCCAGCATTGTTGGCTCAAGAGTTGTCGTGTATAATCTAAGCATTGTCACATGCAATTCAAGAGTTGATAGAATTGTAGACAAGAAGCTTTTAGAAGATTCTATTTGGATATATATGCAGGATATATTCTGTATATAGTTATTTAAATAGAAGATTCACATGTTTATTCATTCTTATCTCTTGTAAAACCCTAATCCTTACACTATAAAAGGAACCAAAGGTTATTAGGTTTTTCATATAATTCATTCACAATGTAAACCTAAAAGCGTGTGTCGACTAGGTGTGGGATTCAATGTACACACACCTAGTGATTGTTTGTTATTAATATAATGAACAATCCAATTGTGTTTTAATTCATGTTATTCGTGCCTAAACACCTTGTTAATGTGTCGTGTTCTAATTCCGCTTTGATTGTTAAATCATATAAACATGATGCATTCCTAGTAGCTTCAAAGATCCGGAAACCAAGGTTTCCACAAAACGTAGCACTATTTATCTCAAGAACATAATTGGGTTTTCCTAATTGTGTTACAATTAAAACCCCATCTTCTCCAGATTAGTGATTAATGATTCCCTAATCACATCCCAACCTTAATATTACTTGCCACATCAGAAAGAATAGTAAATAGCACCGCTGATAGACTTCATATGAGAAAATGGGATGATTCCTCATGCAGTGTAGCTTTGTAACTCACGTGTCCACATGGGACCTCCCCTGCTACAAAGTGAGGAAGAAGACAAACAGTAGGGACAACAATCCAACGTCCCACAATTGTGCTTACTTTCTAAGCATAATACAAGCCCTTTGATCACATTTGCTTGCCAGCTATCACCACAAACAACCAAGAATTCTTCAAAAGACTCCAAGGTTTTGAAAATCTACAAGGGCAATTTTTGGACTTCAAGCATTAGGGTTTAGAGTTTTCAGCTGTTCTTAGTTCACATGTAAGGCTATATATAAAGCCATAAGGTCTCACTTAGACGTTTGCTTTTGGTTTTTCCTTGTTCAAGCACGTGTAAAAACTTTTTCTGATTAATGAAATTTGTGTTAAGTGTTTTGAAGAAAGACCAAGTGCCATCTTATTATTGCTTGTTTATGTCCTTAGTTTACTGATTTTGAAGTTTAAAACCTGTTTTCAAAAGAGGAGTGTGTAAAAGTTTGCACATTTTCTTCATTCTCTTGATATTTTGCTAAGTTCTTGTTTCTATCTTGGAATTCTTGGGTTATAGGGCTGATCATAGCATCCTAATTGAGTTGATTAAGGTGTGGTGAGGCTTATAACTTGGGGATAATCAAGTGTGGGGTAACAAGGTTGCATTAATCAAGATTTTTCAAGTTTCTGATTTTTATACTTGTGCTTCTAACCTTGTTGATTCTTAGCAGGAGTGTTATTGGAAGCTAGTACTTGTTCTTGCTAGTACATAAGCTCATAAATTCGTGGGTGTGGATGTACATCCATGAGGTTTGCATACTTAATCCTAAAATCTGCTTAAAATCTTGATTTTTGGTGATATTTGTATGTGACTTGTGCTCTTGTGAATTTTGTGGCTTAATACTGCTTGAATCTGTTAATCTTACTTGTTATTGTGTTAATTGATGCCTGGGTGGCCTTAAATCTCACTTTGCCTTTGAAAAATTTGATTTTGAAAAGATTAAGGGGCGTTTGGGTCTATCTGTTTGTGATTGTAACTTGTTATTGTGTTGTGGAAAGTTTGAGTTTGTGTTCTATATCTGATATATGCTTGGTTGAGAGTGTTTTACTCCAAGTTTTTGGGTTTGAAGCCTTGAATCAAACAATCTTCTATATAAACTTTGTTACTGCCTGTTTTGACCTAGGATTTTGGGAACACTTAGTGTGTATGCATGCTTAGGGTTAAAAGTGGTTTAAATAAAGTTATAGTAACCTGTTTGAAAGATTTGAGGTGTTGAATCTGGCTTAAGTGTCAAATACATCAGCAAAGTGTAAAACTGCATGTGTTAGTGTTCATCAGTAACATTCATTGGCTTGAATCTTGCTTAATTCTTTGAATCATTGCATGAAACCTGTTTAGACTTTCTTATTGGAGTTTATAATAGCTTGTGTATGCATTTGGTTGAATTTGGCTGGCTGATTTGTGCTAAAACTGCTTAATTGTGCTCAACTGCTTAATTGTTCATGTCTGTATCATATCTGGGACTTTATTGATTAAACTGTATCAATTGGGTGTTTGTGATTGTGATATTTTGATTGTTATTGACTCCTTTTGATCCAAAGATCATTTGGGTGCCTTTGTGTAATCTGAATCTCCAAAAATGTCACTAAGGACAAAAAGTCAAACAAGTCAAGCAGTGGAAAAAGTTTCCACTGCTCAACACTCAAAACTAGCCCTGCTAGTGTAAAATTGAACTCAGCTTATCAATAAGCTATTCTAGCTTATCCAGAATTGCAACAACTTATTTTTTGTGATAGGTCTATTTGACCTATTTAAGTAGACTAGAGCTTATTGGACTTTGACTTTGACTTTTTACTAGAAAACCAACTTATTTGACTTTTACATAAGTGCTTATTTGCTTTTTCCAGCTTATTGAGTCAGCTTATTTGAAAACTCTTTGTTGATTTTTCTTAATTAAGTCATTTAGAAGCTATAGAAACTTGAATCAGCACTTGGGGTGGCCTAGAACTCGAAAACGACTATTTTGTCGTTTTCTGTAGATTGCTTATTGCATTTTCAGGCTTATTCCTTGGGCTTATTTCAAATTTCTTTTTGTAGAAGTCTTATTTAGGTCAAAAGAACCTTGTGTGTCAAATTTTAGCTTATGGCATTGGCTTATAGCTTAATGGGCCAAAAAGCCCATTAAGAATAAGCTGTTTGGTATAAGCTAGCTTATTTCATACTTTCAGCTTTTGGGCCTTTGGAAAAAGTTGTTTAAAATCAAATTTTGAGTCAACCTGTGCTTTTTGGGCTTATTTTGAACACTTTTTGTCATTGGGCCCAAATTTGGCCCAATAAGGTACTGTTTTGGGTTTAGCCCATTTTCTAGGCCCATTAAGGGTATTTAGGTAATTTCACTTTCATTTCTGAGTTTTTTTAGGTTAAATTAAGCTAGTTTGCAAGTTTTTATAATTTTTTATGATTTTTGGATTTTTAATATTATTTTAATATTATTTTATTATTAAAAATTAAAAGTCTGATTTTCCAAGTTTTTATATTTTTCCTAGGTTCTAAACACTTAATTAGGAATTTTGCAACTTTCCAAATATTTTTAGAGTCTTTTAATTATTTTCTAGAATTAATTTAAGTTTTAATTGATTTTAGTAGTTTTTAATTGTTTAAAAATAGTTTTTGGTGGTTTTAAAATTTTGAAAAACACTTTTTAGCCTAATTAGAGTACTTTTGAGGTTTACAAACTTTGAAATCTTGTTTGGGACTTTTTGATAATTAATTTTGATTTTTAGGGCTTTAATTAGCATTAAAAAGTCATTATCTAATTAATTAAAAGGTTTTGGCAAGTTTGGATTTTTTGTATACTCTTAGAATATTATTGTGGATTTTTGGTAATTTTTAGGAATTTTTAGGGTAAAATTTTAATTTTAGTGCTTTTTACGGTTTTACGTGTATACCTTTTTCGACTTAGTTTAATCCGTCTTCGTAACCGTCATTCTCTTCTAATCTTATTTCTATCTTTCTTTTTCAACAATATAATCACAAATCTAATCCAAGTCATTACACACATAACACACTAGCCTCCTTGAGAACGAACTCATTTTAGGGTCATTAATACACGGTTTTCCTAAATCGTCGTATTTATTACTTGCCCTATTTGCTCTCTTTACCTAAAGAGTAGCAAAATCACTACATCATATAACATATTTATCATTTCGCTGAGTTTATATCTAAGTGAAAACTAAATAATTTAATTCGGTTTGGTTTATTTTAGCAATTTCGGTTCCGTCACAAATTTGGTTTAGTTTTCTTTGTCCAGTTTGATTTTGGTTTCTAGTTTTTGTAGGTGAAAGGCCATCTTTGAGGGTGTGTAAAGTGGGGGATCACACAAGGTCTCAAAAATTTTAGAGTCTTCAAAATTGTCTCGTTAACAATTATATACATATGTACACGTATTTTCTGTATTATGTCTTATAAATAGTGACACTTTATATATAACATTATTTTTCGAATGGCCTCATGAAGTATAAATAGTGACACTTCATATATAATCATCGACCATGCGAGATTTGACACTATGCAAGTTTTTCCAAGCGCACTAAGAGCCAAGGGTGTCACGACGGACGTGAAGGTTTATTAACATCATAACAATTATATAAAATCCTAAACGAGATAAAAGCACACATAGCGGAAGAGATTTAACAAGATCATAATAATAACACAACTATAATTAATCGAATTATTGTTACATACCTTTACGCTAAAGCAAATGCACAAGACGAAGAACGAATCACCAATGTGGGTTAATACCGTATATCACCAAGATATAGTCTAAAGTAAGACTATATTACGATCTTATACACACGTAGCCACGTAGGGGTGTAATCGAGTCGAGCCGAGCCGAGCTCAAGCTTAATAAGGATTGAGCTTGCCTTGATACTAAAATTGTAGGCTTGAGCTTAGCTTGATAGCTTGTCAAGCTTTACCAATCCAGGCTTGAGCTTGGCTTGATAAGGCTTTGTTAATGCGAAGCAATGCCTAAAAACATTGTTAGTATTAATTAATCTTTCTTATTTTTGATCACGACAAATTACAAAGACAATTATTGTCAAACACAATCATAAAACGAATTATCTAACAAACACTATCATCAAGGTAATAATCATTACACTAACATATCTTAATCATGCTTAGTGATCATAAAATTGATTAGCCTTAAAAGTCACTTTTCTCAAATGTAACAAAAGATTTTTAATAAACTTTATTTTTAAGAAAATGTTTTATGAAAATGAAAATGTAAATTTGAATATGACATATTCCAAATGCCATAAGAATATCCTTTGAAGGTTTAAACAACCTCAGATAATTCAAATTCACTAAAATACAAAATGGAGTGGACTTTACGCCGGTGGTACCTTAGCACCTACGGCGGTTCCTTATCGATATGGAACCGCAGGCTCCAATAAGGAACCGTGGACAGATATAGCCGTTGGATGTTTGTTTTATAAATAGTGGATCAAATCTGCATTCTCATCAACCCTTTTTGGACATCTCTTTTAGCCTTCTTTCTCCTGTCCAATCCTAGTCATTTGTAAATGATCACTTAATGTGTTACGTATGTTTACTCATGATTATCCTCTTAATCTCCTTCTTAGCCTTGTCGAAAGAGAAGATCACTCACACACTTGTGATGTGATTAAAGATGAGCATTGATGAATATCACCTTCTCCTAAAGATCTAGTCATGTTTATCATTTGTTTATTTGTGTCTTGTGTAGATCTAATGTATTTGTGAATACTTGGACTAGTTGTGTTCATCCAAGCTATATGTGAATACTTGGATTAGAGTTGTGTAAATCCATTGCACATGTGTGTGCTTGGATTTGTGTTGTGTAGATCCAAGCTACATGTGTGTACTTGGATATGTTTAGTTTAGTTATAATTAGTTGTGTTAGTTCTCACTAAACTACAAAGTGATGTGGTTGTGTGTTGTGAGTTCTCACTAAACGATAAAATGATATGTAGTTGTGCTGTGTGAAGTTCTCACTTAGCTTCAAAGTGAAGAGTCGTGAAGATTGGTTCTAGCTTTGGATTAGAACTCGACATCTAGCCTTGTGTCGGAAAATGGTGAAGTAGGCAACATTGTGAAGATTGGTTCTAGTTTTGGATTAGAACTCGACATCTAGCCTTATGTCGTAAAATAGTGAAGTGGGCGACGTTGTGTAGATTGGTCCTAGCTAAGATTAGGTCTCGACATTTAGCTTAGTGTCGGAAAATAATGTAAGCGACGTTGTAAGGTTTTCTCCGCCAAGAAGGGAGCTTGTGGATATAGTGGAAATCTCGAGTAAGGTGTACTCGAGGAGTGGAGTAGGAATGATGATAGAGCCTCGTTGCCGAACCACTATAAATCTTGGTGTCTTCCTACTAGGTTGTTTATTTCCTCACTCATTACTTACATTCATTATCATTATACTTACTACACATTGTTAATGCATTAGAATTGAACCTAATCATTATGCAACTAGCTTTCAAGTAAAACATAGATTTGTGCACTCACCTAATTGAAAGGAGTTTTAATTAGGAGATAAACCGATGAGAAACTATTCAACCCCCCTTCTAGTTTCTACAATTGGTATCAGAGCGATGGTGACACAAGATCTTTGAAGTATACTGTACTTTAAAACTTGGATCAATCCATTGTCTCCTCAAACTAGAAGGTTAAGTTGTACTAAAGTTTTTCTTTGGTCAAAACTATTTTTTTATTGAAAATAAGCCTTTTAAATTGTTAATATTGCATATTACTTAGATTATTAGTATTAATGCATTTTATATTTTCTCTTGAAATGTATCTACTAGTTTGCATCGTGTTATGTGTAGGTACTCATGAAGATAAATCATTCTATTGATTGTGGATTGAGTTACTTACACTTGTAGAAGACTCATCTTCTTTGATTTCCAACATCATTGAATGATGATATCAAGATGGGTAGGAGTAACACTAGTCTTTGAAGACTTAGTAGTCACTATTAGTCTTAGTTGGGCTTTGCATCGGTTCCTTGAAAGCTCGGAATGCAATTTGTGGCCAAGGTACGCTTTCATTCTTCGACACGCCCTATTGATCATTATTTTGATCATTAATTTACTATATGCTTATTCTTGGCATCCTTGCCTTGACATTTACTTGTGGTTTGTGATTCTTTCCTTTTTCCCTCTCAAACCTTCATTGCTTGGATACTTGACTCACTATGGAGATGTAGGGTGAGTTAGTAGAAGCTTAAAGTATCAAGCATGATTTCCATGGTTTCCACCCTTACGGTTAGTAGGCCCTATATCATGTGTAACTTGTGAAATTAATCTCATCTCTAGGATGATTAGTGAATCCCTTGAGATACCAAACTACTTCATTAAGTTGTAGGTGGATTTTACACATTTGGAATTGAAATATTCCAAGGATATTGCTATTGTTAATTCTAGCAGTAATTATCCGATCATGTGGGAGAGAAAGTGAATCTACACCTTGCTCATGTTTTGAAATAGAATAAGACTACTTTTGAAAATGATTTTATTCTATGCATCAAAATTTCTTGGTATAATTCATTACCAAAGCCGTTTAGAATTTCGCTGGAAAGGCACGTCTTAAACCACTATATACGACACAAGCTCTTCACCTCCTCAATTTGAAGAATGTCATTTGTCTCTTGAGCAATGTTCTTGGTCTTGATTCACTTCTCTTGACTCCTCTGCCTTTGCTTCTTTGCTACGAGTAGTCGTTTGTTCGTTTCAGTCTTTTCCTATCTCGATTCAACTCGTAATCCTTCAACAAGGCATTATTAGCTAGTGTTGTGGTGGTCCAATGACATCCTAATAGATTTAAGATACATTTTTAAGTATTTTAAACATTTTGGTTTTAAAAAATTCATTGTTTTTCTTTGATAAAAACCTGCCCTGTAGGCGGTTCTTTATCTCTGGCGGTTCAATAGCACGGTTCCTTATCGATAAGGAACCGCGGGCAAAATCTTTTGTCAGAGCGCCCGTTTTTGTAAAATACCCTTTTTCAAACAAGACCTTCTCTCTCCTTCACACACAACCGACGTTTTTTTTGTTTTTCCACCATTATTGAAGCTTCAAAAACCTTCAATTACTCAAATTAATTGATTCAAGTTCGTGGGTTTCACTCATCCATCCTCCAAGATCAATTAATTGTAAGTTGTTTCTTTCAATTTCATCTAATTTATTATAGGTTTCATACATTCATAATTGGGGCTTTTTAAAATTGACATTGATTTATAACCTTACTAGGAATAAGAGTTGACATAGTATTGTTACTATGATCCCTTAGGTTCATAATTATTGAGATTTCCCTAAAACCCATTTGTAGAACAAATCTGAATTTTGACTAAATAATTTGGTTGATGGATGGAATTGATATGAACCCATGAACAAGTTGGCAATGGCATTGTTAAACGCTTACCTAAAAACCTTGTTTTGAAACACCAATGTTCAAGTCATTATTGATCCTGCATGGTCAATGTCTCATTGTTAATGATGAACTAAGAACATTCTGAACATGAGAATGACAAGGATTAATACTTTGTTTGTCAAGATATTGATGAAACACATTCTCATCTTTTGAAATTTTGAATTTTATTTTTCATATGAGTGATTGGAGAAATATTTTTGTTTATTTTATTTAGGTACTAATCATGCCTTTGGAATATCAACAAGACCACAGATACACTAGACATGCCAAACCTTTCCGAAATGTGTGCTTCCTCTCAACTTACAAACACCTATTCCTCACTCCAAAAACGTTGCTTTCACGAGGTTAAAGTTGTCAAAGAGGATATTGAGGGATATATATATATGTACTCGATCAATGTTCAGACAAATTGGGTTTGATTGTTTGTTGGACATCAAAGAGGATATATATCCCGAATTTCTCTTAGAGTTCTTTAGCACATACTCTCTCATTTATGATGATGATAAAGTATATGTTAGGTTCATCCTTGAAGGTCGAATCATATACTCTCTCTTGAAGACTTTGGTCAAGCTCTTTGTGTTCCATTTGTGGGCACTTATTGATTTACTGATAAATGGAAACTTGATTATCTTCTTGAACCATTCGACTGTGCTCCAAATGAAAATGAAGAGATTGACCTTGACTTCATTCTTGATGTCATTTTTAAAGAGCGTAGTGGAAACGTTGTAAGAAGCCTCCACTCTACCAAGCGTCGAGTAAAACTCTATGAGGTTCTCTTAAGCGACCTAAATGATTGTATGGTCCGTTGGGCCGACATCCTTAGGGAGAATGTATTTTGTTTTGGCGAAAACCGGGATCATATTCCGGCGTGTATGGCGCACATGTTATGTTGCATCGCTACCAACGCCAAGTACAATCTCGCATACTATATCGCTCGACGAATCACTTATGCTCTTTCCAAACCTAAAACAAATCTTCCCTATGCCATGCTCCTTAATCGCCTTCTTAAGAAGGTTGGTGAAGACTATACCGGCATCAACATTTCTCGCTTTCGTTCGGTTAAACGTGTCATGCTACCTATTCAAATGGTACAACCATGAAAAGCTAGAAGTGATCAAGGTTCTAGAAAGTCCAATCTACAAGAGTCCAATGATGAGGACTTTGATATGTCACCAAGTGATGGTGGTGCCGTAGGCACAAGTGCTCATGTTGGTTCTTCGAGTAACTCCCACTCATCCATGGACTCTTTCATGGAAGGGTTAGAAGAAATCATCACTCCTCCTCACTATGCTACTAGTGGACTTCCCGAAAACTTTGGTCTTGCGGATGTCTATCGAGCTAATCTTAAAACACAAGGTGTGTTGTATGATTATCGAGTGGAGTCAAGAGGATCGTTCAAGAACATAGACAAATTGATCAAGGGACTTGGCAAGAAGAAGAAATGAAGCATTGGTTTATCAAAGTTAACATGTTTGTAAACATGTTTGAACTGTTGAACAATCTATTCTTATTCTCCTTTTTATTTTAGCTTGTTATGGTTGTCTACTAATACTTTATGTTTGGATTATTAGTATTTTAATCCTAATAGTTGCATTGCTTTGTGCATATTATGTGTTTGTTAGCTTCCTAGATTTTGATTTATAGTTAACTTTGGCTTGCTATTTACCTGTGTGAAATCTGGGCTGACAAAAGTTTGAGGAAGTGTTACTTTTGAACAACACTAGACGCGGTTCCATATCGAACCCGCGGTTCCTTAGCGATAAAGAACCGCGGACCTACATAACGAACCGCCTGTCCCTGTTTCGACAGAATCTTTGCTTTACACTGTTTTCCTTAATATGTGTAAAACTTTGATAAAATCTTTTTGAAAAACCTACACTTTCCTAAACTAGGGTACCTAATTTCATTATTCACCTAAAATGATTTTAAACCATTACTAGTTTGGATCATTCCTTTCTCTTCTTAAACCCTCTCATGTTGATTGTGCTCTTCATCCCTTCAACTCTTCTCTAAACCTTAACACAACCATGGTGTCCACTAGAACATACACTTCCTCCAAAACTTCCTTCTCCAAAAGAAGCCTCAAAATTAAGATTAAGATACCTAACATTGGTTCTTCTTCTTTTCACACTCCCAAAAATGAGATCTCTCCCATTCTCATTTAATCTTCACCTTCACCACCCCTTGCTCCATGCAAGAAAAACTCAACCCATGGTACTAACCATTCACATGGTTCTACCTCCTATTATTCCAATCAAGAATGAATGATATTTCTTCACCTTTCACCCCTAGTCCTCCTTTGGATGGGATCTCTCAACCTCAACCTCTACAAAGTATCCCCTTTGTACTTGAGCCTTTGGTTACCTCTCCTTTCACTACACCAAATTCTCCCATCTCACCCTTGGACACTATGCCTCCACCACCTCCTCCACCCTCTAACACTAATGCTCCTATTTTGGGCATTCCTATCCCTCACTTCATGGGTGATCCTTACTTATTTGGGTTCCTAGAAGCTCATGGTGAAATTTCCCATGTTGTCTCTATAATAACTACATCATTCAAAACCCAAGGATGGAGATGCTTGGTCTTCATAGAAGGTTGCGTGATTTCTTGCTTGTCTTGTTCTCCATGCCTCCTCCTAGGAGATAAATGATGATTTTCAAAATAACATGTTTTTTTTAAAAGAAGGTCAAGCCAAAGAGATCTATGAATTCAAGACCTAGTTTTTAGCTATCTTTGTAGTAGTTAATTGTCTTTTTATTTCTTGTATTTCCTTTCCTTTCCCTCATGATTTTATCATGTGGATGATTTTAGGGATTTAGTTTTATGTGTTTCTATCTATGTGATCACATTAAACAGCTTCAATTTATTTAAAATTGAACCTAAATCTATTACAACCTCTAAAAACTTGACTTAGAATTGGACCAAAATGTTATCTAAATATTTTGTCACCCTTTGTCAAGACATTCTTTGTGAATGTGTTGCTTTTATGCAACCCTAGCATACTCTAGTGCTAAAAGAGGTAAAAATCCAAGATTTGCAAAATTTTGAAAAAGTCTTATTTTTCTCCAAAACTTTTGAAAATCAAGGTTTTCTGTCCACTGGACGCGGTTCCTTAGCCCCCAGGAGGATCCATATCGATATGGAACCGCGGGTTATTTTAAACAATCGCGCATAGTAAATCCGTTCTTGGCTTATTTTTGGTCTTTCTTTTTTGACCACTGTTTTGGTTAAGATTCTTTGTTTACCCAATTTGGCTAAACATTTTCTAAAACCTTTCTTTTTCATTTCAAATCTTTGCCTTGTCTATTTTCTTTAAATTCTTCTCTTTTGGGAGTTCTTTTCTTCATCCCTCATAATGCCTAATTCCTCCTTTCCTAACCTTGACATTTCTTTGTCACAAACTTCTCAACCTAAAGCTTCTTCTTCTAAGCTGTCAAAGAAACCGAAAATCTCGATTAAACCCATTTGGATCAAAAAGAACAAGAATCCTCATGATTCTTCTTCTCCAAAATCCTCCAAGAATTCCTCTTTCTCTCCGATTCAATATTGGAATGAGACTTATTCTATTAATCCAATTACCGGAGAAAAAGAAATTCTTCCACCACCACCAAAACCTTTCAATTCTTCTCAACTCAATGACCTATCTTCTTTCCCTAACCTCACTAGGCATTGTGAAAACATCTCTTATCCATTATCTCCCTCTCCACCAACCTCTAATTTTGATGGACCTCCCCCATCTAACAACTTTGTTTTGCATCATGGTTCCTCGTGTGCTTGTTGTCGTTTTCAACAAATTGAACTTGCTCATAGCTATGACAAGCTAAATTTTCTTGAATTCCTCCTCACTCGACCTCCTCTCAAAGTTTTCGTTCCCGTGAACAAAACTTCGGATGATGCTTCGTCGTCTTTCTTTTCCAACTAAGGCACATTTTGTACTTTAGTTGTTTGAGTCAATAAAACTTAAGCAATCTTGGAAGATTATCACTATTAGAGTAGTTTATGCTTTGTGGTCTATTTTTCATATTTTTGCTTTAAATATTCATATTGTGTGTATGAATATTTCTCTTGTATGTTATTTCATATTTATGTAATATGAATGTTATGTGTGTTATCTTTCCCTCTAATTCTATTTCACACATTGGTTAAAGAGTTGATCATGGTTAAAACTTAAAATTAATTATGGGTGATTCCATAAATTCTAAATTTTAACCCAGGGACATTTTAAATCATCTTTGATTGGTTTGGATGTTTATTTTCTTCCTTTATTCCACCAATTGAACTATGATGTTGTCAATACACACTCTTTGGACATACTTAGCAAATGCTTGCTTCTAATTTGAGATTTCATTTCCTTCTCCCTCTCAAGTTAGTTAGTAAGTAGTGCACATACATACATTGGTGTTTCTTTTCTTTCTTCTAACCTTTGTGTAGCATGTCACCTTAGCTCATTTGCTTGGTGCCCCAAGCAAGGGGGAGTAAGCACCAAGGGGGAGCTACTAGCAAAAGTCTGGTTCTTTTCTTCTTCAAAGACTTGTGCTAACCTTTTTGCTTCGACAAAGGGGGAGAAATGATAGTGATAAACTCGTTATTAATTCGAATAAACTTGTATTTTACGTAATGAGTTTATAGTTTGTCGTAATAAAAAAGGGGGAGATTGTTAATGCAAAGCAATGCCTAAAAACATTGTTAGTATTAATTAATCTTTCTTAGTTTTAATCACGACAAATTACAAAGACATTTATTGTCAAACACAATCATAAAACGAATTATCTAACAAACACTATCATCAAGGTAATAATCATTACACTAACATATCTTAATCATGCTTAGTGATCATAAAAGTGATTCGCCTTAAAACTCACTTTTGTCAAATGTAAAAAAACATTTTTAATAAACTTTATTTTTAAGAAAATGTTTTATTAAAATGAAAATGTAAATTTGAATATGGAATATTCCAAATGCCATAAGAATATCCTTTGAAGGTTTAAACAGCCTCAGATACTTCAAATTCACTAATAGACAAAAGGGAGCGGACTCTACGCCGGCGGTACCTTAGCACCTACGGCGGTTCCTTATCGATAAGGTACCGCGGACTCCAATAAGGAACCGCGGGAAGATATAGCCGTTGGATGTTTGTCTTATAAATAGTGGATCAAATCTGCGTTCTCATCAACCCTTATTAGACATCTCTTTCAGCCTTCTTTCTCCTATCTAATCCTAGTCATTTGTAAATGATCACTTAATGTATTAACTATGTTTACTCATGATTATCCTATTGATCTCCTCTTTACCTTGTCCAAAGAGAAGATCACTCACACACTTGTGATGTGATTAAAGATGTAGCATTGATGAAGATCACTTTCTCCTAAAGATCTAGTCATGTTCATCATTTGTTTATTTGTGTCTTGTGTAGATCCGATGTATTTGTGAATACTTGGACTCGTTGTGTTCATCCAAACTATATGTGAATACTTGGATTAGAGTTGTGTAAATCCATTGCACATGTGTGTTCTTGGATTTATGTTGCGTAGATCCAAGCTACATGTGTGTACTTGGATATGTTTAGTTGAGTTGTAATTAGTTGTGTAAGTTCTCACTAAACTACAAAGTGACGTGGTTGTGTCTTGTGAGTTCTCACTAAACTATAAAGTGATATGTAGTTGTGTTGTGTGAAGTTCTCACTTAGATTCAAAGTGAAGAGTTATGAAGATTGGTTCTAGATTTGGATTAGAACTCGACATCTAGACTTGTGTCGGAAAATAGTGAAGTAGGCAACGTTGTGAAGATTGGTTCTAGCTTTGGATTAGAACTCGACATCTAGCCTTGTGTCGTAAAATAGTGAAGTGGGCGACGTTGTGTAGATTGGTCCTAGCTAAGATTAGGTCTCGACATTTAGCTTAGTGTCGAAAAATAATGTAAGCGACATTGTAAGGTTTTCTCCGCCAAGAAGGGAGATTGTGGATAGAGTGGAAATCTCGAATAAGGTATACTCGAGGAGTAGAGTAGGAACGAGGATAGAGCCTCGTTAATGAATCACTATAAATCTTGGTGTCTTCCTACTAGGTTGTTTGTTTCCTCACTCATTACTTACATTCATTATCATTATACTTACTACACATTGTTAATGCATTAGAATTGAACCTAATCATTATGCAACTAGCTTTCAAGTAAAACATAGTTTTGTGCACTCATGATGTATTGAGGAAACGTCGATGTATTTTAACTAGATACGATACAAATTTAGGAAATTAACTTTAGGAAAAGGTAATAATCCATAAATAAGTCCAAGACGGATTTAATTAAACACGTTGATGAACCAAGTTCGTTGTACACGAAGATCAAGTGAATTTGAGATGTTTTGTTTCGATTTGGACAATTGATTTGAATTGGTTTTCGGTTTTTAATCTAAAATTATTCCTACAATTTTTAAATCCTAAGTGCATGGATCGTTCCCCATTTTTTATTTTAAGACAATTATTAAAAATTAAATCAATTAAACTATTTAAAAATTAAACTATTTAAAATTAATTAAAACTTAACTATTTAATTAAATTTACTTTTACACTATTTAAAAACTTTATTTAAACTAATTTAAAAACTATTTAAAAACTATTAATTAATTAAATCTAATTTATTTAATGTCTAAAATAATTAAAATATTAAAAAAACTCATTCTTAACTTTCTAAAATTACTAAAACAATTTTTATTTTGTTTTGAAACTATTTTTTTATTTTTAAAACTAAAAGTAAATTTAATAAAACTTGTAATTAAAATTTATTAAAATAAAAATTCGTATTTTAAATACTACTAAAACTGACAGCTACTATAAAAGTAACTATATTAATAAAGTAAACTGTAATCCAACACAAAAGACGAGCTAGCACAGATGGCTAAATCATTTGGCCCATGACCAAGAGGTCATGGATTCGAGTCTCATCAGAGACATATTTTTGGAGATTTTAGTTTTGACAAAGTAAACTAAAAACCAAGTCACAAGGGTGACTTTTTGTGGTGTAATTTGGAAGACTGATAGGAATCAATATAGAACCATCAGATAAGTTGAATATGATGGCTTTTGCTTAGCAAAACAATAATAACAGCAAAGAACACAATGCAGCCAAATAGTTATATCTCAGCAAATCAAAAACATCAGCAAACCATATATATTCAGCAAAATTAAACTCTAATTCAGCTAAACATGAACTGATAAAGCATTAATCAGATACAAAAAATAAGAAATCTATCTCAGATTTAAATCATCTTAAACAAGAGCAGATTAAGCATATAATAACTGTAACACCCCCAAATTTATACAACTCAATACAGCGGAAGACTAGTTGGTGTTACGGGATAGCACATTACTCACATCATAGACAACGCTTAAAAATCGCGTCGTTTAATAATAAATCATTTCCATTCATAAATATCAAAATTACATCGGTCCCAAGTCATATTATTTCATACAAAGTTTTACAAAGTATTTGAATGGAAAATATTGTTTAAGTGCGGGCCATGAATTCTTGTCGTCTTCCCGAGAATTACCTTCAAGTACCTGAGATAAAACATGTTAAAAGAAAAGGTCAGCGATAACGCCGAGTGAATTCATAGAGTTTAATAAATTCCATCAATATAATATCAGTATAAAATTATTACTGAAAATCATTTTGTACAAATCATTTTAATAGGCCATAAAATAGCCAAAGTCATTTTATACAAATCCTTATCAAAAATCATAATATAGGCATTTGCCTTAAAAATCATTATACGAGCCAATGTACTAAAAACATCATACAATACGTTTTACAACGTTGTATAGATTAAATAAAAACCGTTATATGAATATGGTTATGAAAACCAAAACACGAACATAATATCAATAGTATGACCCTGTATTGCTAGTCTGGCAATACATCGTAATTCGGAGCGTCTATTAGTATTTCGTTAATTTTTGGATTATTATAAGCCGCATGACATTGTTACCTTACTAAACCAAAACGGGTAGCTAACCCGATACAAATTTTGCCCATCTAAAGTAGCGTGTCATCACAAAGGTCACGCTATGGAAATCTTCTCATACATAAATTCGCTTACCAATCAATGTGGCACGACGGGGATCAACCGTCAAGGCGCGAACTGGGGTGATCGTCCCCAAATAGTACTATTAAATGCATAAGCGTCTACCAAATCCCGGTAGTTCACAATTCATGCTAATGGGACTTTTAGTGACATAACCTAACTTTAATAATCCATTTAATTTCATCTATCGGGTCTTTTAATCATTTATCGGGTCATACAATCGGGTCATTCAATCATTCGGGTCCAAAATCAATAAACAAACAATCGGGACAAATGGTGTCCTATTTTATAAAAACTAACATGTAATCTCCCTCGCGGGTTTATAAAACATTTATAAAAACATTTAAAAGAGTGCGAGGCTATGAACTCACGTTGATGTGGGAAGGCGGGTTATCGACAATTCGGACGTACGGTACGTGCTTCAATCACGGAAACCTAGACAAATAATACTCGTCTTAGACTCATGTCCAATGACTTTATAAAAATAACAATTATGTATACATATGATTATTATATATATATGATGATCAAGTGGGTTTACATCCTTGTTTACTCAATTTAGTGTTTACGTTTTGGTAACGTTTTACTAGTTTGCTAGTTTTACCTATTTTCATGTTTTAAGTCCAATAAGCCTTTTATAAGTTCTTTAACTTGTTTTAATCCTTTTTATACCTATATTATCAGTATATATACTTTCGATGTTGGGCCCAAGTGGGTTAAGCCCAATAAGTTCTTTTTTACAAGTTTTTATCTTATTTAGTCCATTTATTAGTCCAATATGTTTAGTTAGCTCGTAAATGTCCGTATTTCTTATAGTTCGGGTTTTATCGGTTTTTACTTGTATTAGTTACTTATACATCAGTATATGACTTTTATAAACTTTACATTAGACGGGTTTGGTCGTCTAAGTTTTATTTGGCTAAAAACGTTAATTTTACGGCGATAGCCGAAAAAGTCGTAAAAATCAAGTTTATAGTTTTTATTACTTATAAATATTATTTCACCACCATTTATATAATTTATCCATTTAATTAACCTTTTATATATTTATATAAATAAGTTTTATAAGTTAGTGGGTTTTTATTTTACATTTTATAAAATAAAATGTGAGTGCTTATATAATAATAATAAACATTAATTCTTAAAAATCTGATTTTTATCTTCATGTTCACCATTTTTAACATATCTAGAGTTTTATAATGAATTAGAAGCTCATTTTTGGGTTACATGTTCTTCATAATATGTGCTACATTTAACTTAGTTATAGCTACTGCCCATTTTAAGTTTATCATGCCTTAACAGTCCTTACAAAACTGCTTATTCAGATTAGACCACCTAACTTGTTTTGATCATATCTCACTCATTATTTTGATTCCATTGCATGGCCAACTCTCACATGTGTATAACATCTTGTACTTAATGTAAATGGATCAAACCATGCAATTTTATCAGTTCATCTTTTATTTACATACTGTTTTTACACAGCCAACTAAATAATCAAGATTTTAGCCTTATTTCTTATAGTTATCAACCTTTTTAATCATATCTATCAACACTTGATCCCCACACAACATTTTTATCACCATATATACATCATATACATATACAAAATGAAAGAAAATACATTTGTTCTTTACAAAATAACAAGAGAAAAATGGAGAGGATGATCTTCTTTACCAACCAAGTGTATTTCTTGTTTTTGGAAGACAAGGACTTGATGAACACAACAAGTATCTCCAAGACCATCAAATATCAAGAACATATGTTGGAAAATCAGCCCTAGGGCACAAGCAAATCACCTCCAAAGATGTTAATATGGCCACCAAATGATCAAGGCTTCAAGAGAACTCCTTAATAGAGCTAGTAAACATGTGTTTCATGGCTAGAAGAGATCAAATGGGGTGTTTGTTGGTTTATTTTGGACGGAAAGGGAGGGGAGTTTGAGAGAGTTTTGAGAGGATTTTGCATGTATGAAATGGTGGAATGAGAAAACTAGTAGCTAGTTTTGATAGTTAGTGGAATGTGTTGGCTTAAAATGTAAGCATGGCTTACACATGGAACAAGTTAGCTTAACTTGATGCCACCTTCATGGTGTGGTGTCAAGTGCCGTCCAAACCAAGCTAGTGGGGTGGGACAATGTGTTTTGTCCCATCTCACTAGTTTACGGGTATTTCTCGATTCTAGTTTTCTCGATTTGCGTGCCCTCGGGTCGTTTTACGAAAAACGTTTTTATAAATTATGAATCAACGTCACAAAACGAATCCAATAAAAATTGTCTCATCAAAAACGGAGTTCGAAAATGTAAATACGTAATCCTAAGGTTTCCGGTTTAGTCGTAAAGGACGTTAAAAATAAAATCGTAAGTCCTAATCTCTTCTCGTAAATTTGTGAGTTTGTGAACCAACACAAATTTAAAATCTCAAAATAATATTCACGGATAAATTTATTTTCTAAAATGTCGAACTGTCACCAAAACGGTGTATGTAAACGTAAGCACGTAACGTAGAATCCTCCGGTTTAGACGTAGTCAACGCTACTTCAAGACGTAAATTCAAATTACTTCCCAAAAATAAGTGAGTTCATATTGTAACATTAAAATAATATTTTCAAATAAATATTGAGAATAAAAAATATCAACCATAAATTGATGGATTGTCACAGCATTTACCCCTAAACAGGATCTTTGTCCTCAACGATCATCTTACCTTACTACTTGCTTCTTATAGAGTTAAAGCCATGTGGGTATTTCCTCCACATTCGGTCCTTTCTCACAAGTGCAATTCATTATAATACGCGAGTTTCATAACTACTGGAATAAGATCAGGCTTAATGTTGACTTACTTTCTCTATCCATGATGTTCACGGGTTTCTGATGAATGCAACTTTTCGCCGATCTAAGCTTTATCAAGAAGAATTCAGACTTTAACTTGATAGATATTCCATCAAGTTCGATTTACGAAACATAATTCACGCAGTTCTTGAAATCCTAGGGTAGATCCAGCTTGTATGCCTTTCAAACCAATCTTCTTACATCATCTCAATGGTCCCATACAACGGGGACTTATATCCCATGATTTGTCAAATCATGAATTCATTTTTCCAAGGTTAAAAATTGTGGCATAACTTCGCTACCCATTTGGCACTTCAAGATCTACTTTTCATATTCACATAACCTCCTGCCAACTATCGGCAGTCAATAATCAGATCCTAATTTCAACAATCATTTCAGATCTTGCGGGTCGGGTATTTTGTAAGGTTAGGTTCGCCATCATAGGAAACCTTAAACCTAAAAGACATGTCCAACTCACAATGGGTGTTTGTCGGGTGTCTTCATCTCAACCTTTGCTTACAGCTGCTCTAATATTTAGATCCTAACAAGATTCGATCTCAATCCTAATACGGTGATTATCAAGGATAATCTCTCCAAAGGAAAACGATTATACGGTCCATTACCAAAGGTCAATCATTCAAACATAAAACAAAACTTATATTACTTTGTATCGTTACTTTACCTCGTCCCTTCGATTGGGGTGGTACATAGTACTCTCATCAAGGTTCGTTCTTATTGAATTCTGAGCAAATCTCTAGAAATTCGATGCGAAGCGAGGATCTTGATAAAGATGTTTGATACAAGCACACTATGTTTACATAACTCTTTTGCATTTATCATTAACGGGAATGATATTAGCAGATTTGGTCAGTCTGTCGACGATGACCCAAATCGAATCAAATTCAGATGATGACCTTTGCAATAGCTAGGCGTTTACTAATTTATGAGGCGATGTCTGCCTTCATAATTGCCATTAGTACAACTTCTTCAGACAAAGATACTTCTAGTCAGAAATGACATAAATAGAATACTTATACTTACAAATTCCAACATAACTATATCTCACAATCCTCCATATTTAGACAATCACATTTGGTCTTTAAAACATTTAACGCTATCGGCTTCTCAACTCTAATGGTTCACACTAGCCGTGAAACCTTTTTTTTTATTATCCATATTATCCTTTTTACAAACATTGTTATTTTTATATTGTTCGGCAATTTATTTTGCACCTTCATTATTAAGGAACATGTCCTAACTGGTTCTTTATCTTTTGTACATAATGCGTCGGTATCTATATTCACTTCTCATGATGATAAAATTTTCATGTCCACAATTCACTCAGATATTGTTTCTATATTATGCGTCAGTAATTACGTTCACTTTCTCCTGATGAAATAAATATCATAACCGTATTTATTCAAAATTTCTTTCTTCATATGTTCTATGTTTTAGTTTCATCTTTACTATTATCTTTATCGGTTTTACTCAATCCGACGTTTAAAACGTCGATAGTTATTACAACTAATTAAATATTAAATATTCAATTCCTATGAAACGTATACATAAAGATATTAAATTTCTTAGTCCGTTTAATTATATGAAAATGTTCAAAATAATTTTAAATTTAATTAACACGATTTTTGTTGATTTATCGATAATAATTAATAAGATTCGTAAATGTTCGAAAAATCTTTGTTTATACTTTGGTCAAAGTTTTCTTAGTTTGAAAAGCAAAAATTGTCGTTTTAAGTTTTCAGGTTATGGTATAAATGGTTTTACTCAGTCCTTCTTAAGTTATCTTGAGGTATACACAAACATTTACCCCTAAACAGAAGTTTAGTTAAATGGTTTGTGTATAAGGGAATAATCCCTTTAAAAATCCTTTGTTAAAACATTTGTCAAAACATATTTCCATTTCTTTTTGGTAAAATCCAAAGTCTTAAAAGAGCTCTTAATTTTTGAAGAGTCTATATGCATACATCTTACCATTATTAATCCAACTGTCATTTTATGTAAAGGATTAAGTTTTTAATCCCTAAGCGTTAATGGTTCTAATCTTTGAAAAGTCAATATAGCTTCCATTATCTATTAATCACACGGTTAAATCATGTAAAGAATTAAGTCTTAAGTCTTATGTTAAATATTTAAGGTACATGTTTTCATTGTTCGGCCAATTCAGGGCATTCTATAAATAATTATTAATTCATTCTTATTCTTATAAACAAACAAATGATCCTTAATGATCACAAGCATGAATTTATCAAATTACAGCCTGCACACGTGATTCACCATTTTTATGAATGCTACATGTGTATTAGTTAATCCAAACGACATCACGTGAAACTCATAATGTTCATTACAAGTACCGGATGTAGTGATTGGAATAGATAATCTTTTTCGCGGACGCGACGTTGATGATAACCATGCCGTGAATCAAATCTTTAAAACATACGCTAGAACCTTGTAAATGATCGAACAAATCTTCCATTTCGAGTTATGGATATCGTTTTCGATTGTCAATTTACTCAGTCACAATAATCTATAAATATAAGAAATGATAACACCATAGCTCTTCACGATGACAGGCTTGGTAGAATAAAATCTTTCTCCGACAACTCTCTCAGTTGTACGGTAATTCCTTAAATTAAGATGGTGCTGACGTACAATGTACAAGCCACAAGTGCAGCACCGGAAATATAATCAATATCAATTTCAACTTGCCTTAGTGGCGAAAGTCTAGGTAATTCACCAACAAATACTTCCTAAAGTTTCAGATAACATAAACATCTTTTAATACATTCATATTAGGTTCTTTCTAGATTATAATATCTATGACCAATTCACAACCATTCACGGTATAATTTCAAGTCTAAATGCAGGATATGGTTACCCATCAAGAATTATTTAGATCACTTTTGATAATCAACATCTTATCATTTAGGGGAATTCTACTCGAGTTCCCATCAATTAAGACAATGTCGTCATGTCATAATCAATCAATCCATTCTACGGGCACTATCAACTTTCCAGTTGCATTGCCGTCGATAAGATGTGAACTTCTCAAAAGACTAATAATAACTCATAATCCTTCACAAGTTCAGGGATATTAGGATACACAACTACTATTAAAAGAGTAAGGTCAACGCATAATCTATGCGAGAGAATTTCAAATCAGATACAGACGAAAACATTTAACGAATATGAATATATCCCATGTTTTCATAATTTGAGTACGCATTCGAAAGCTCCTCGGATCGTTACCCAGGTCATTCAAATGAAATCAAATCAAAAGAAATGATAAGAACGTCAATACATCCAGTCGGGTATCAACACTTGGTAATCAGATACTTTTCCTAAGAATCTCACTACGGGAGAATTGGACAAGAAAGAATTATCAATTGTCAAATAAGACAATTTCCATAGATGAGTAAATTCGACTCAGAAGAATAGATGCTACAGGCACATATGTAGATGTCTCTAACATTATGTCCTTATTTTTCACTTCTTGCAGATCTCATTAAAATTTAATCTTTCACAATCCTCAAAGAAAATGTAGTGTTTATTCATTAGTTTTATGGTGACTACTAGTCAGTCTTGCATGGTCCATTCTAAATTGTATGTAGGCGCGCAACTATATACAAATTCAAGATTAACGATGCAATACTCAGTTCGTCAAAATTTTATCATCATGTTTATAATAAAAACATTTTCATGCTTAATTCTTAAATAAGAATCAAGAATATATTTACAAAGATTTTCCTTGTTATGAAAACAATTAAGTTTTTCAAGGTGTTTTATAAACAACTTCATTTCGATAACAATTACTTATAAATCTCACTTTGAATAATCCTTATAGTGATAAAAATTCAATTTCCTCAAATGATACTGTTTTATCTTATAAAAACAATGAATGATCTGCAAAAGAGTGATGAAAGCTTGTTTACCAAGAATTAACTACAATATGATAGGAAATGAGCTTAGCCAAATAATCATGAGGTTCATGATCTCGATGGCACTCAAAAAGAATAATCCACAACGTAACTCAATTCAAGATGAGTACTTGTTCAATGGTTGCATCACTAATGCGAACATTAGGATGAAGCAATAAAGGATAGATAACATCGATACATGTAGATTTTAGCAATAAAAGGTAGTCTTTTCATTAATCGCAAACAAGTCAAATTGTGTCGTAACACTTTATGTGTCACTATGTCATACAATTCTCAGAACTCATCCTACCAACTGATATCTCAGTTAAGTTAGGGATTTTAAAAGATACCACAATGAATACTAATCTACAAGAGTCATTAGGTGTTCCACATGTCCCAGAAGATCCATCGGTCTCAATTCAGAAGAAGATTTCTTCAATTAATTTCTTGGACACTAGGCATCCTCATTAGTGGACAATGGCCTAGGAACAACCTTTAACACGAACCTACAATCATTTAAAACCTTATAATTCAATCACAGAACTTAACGACTTATATTAACAATCTCATATTCCATACAGGTTAAATTTTACTTTATTCAAGTTTCAATCAACTTATACTCAATGCGATATTCTACCTCATTCTCCAATACTTACAACCTTATTCTTCGGCCTTGTAAAGGAAATACAATCTCAATATGAATCAACACTTAATTTCCAATCCTATTAGCTCTTACAACAACAATTATCAAATGAGTCACTAGCATGAAATGACTCGATCATTCAGTTAAACTTCTCGGAAAGGTATTAGTGGCATGAGGCTTCTGGGTAATGGTTCCATTGACAGCCTCAAGTGCAACATTCACCCTTTCGATTTCAAATTTAAGAATTGGATGACAACGAATCAGATGACATCTTTCCAGGTGATAACGTTTTGTCAAACTCCACTCTATAAGGAAAGATCGTCATGACATCGATATCGGATTTAATCTCGCCAATTCTTTTTCAATATTACCATCAACTAATATCTATATTTCTACGAATATCAACCATTTGTTGGGATCATAAATATCCGCAACTTGGTTTAGATCTAGGATAGCTAGAATTCATACGAGAATAGCTTCGATTAATTTACTAGGGGAGTTAGGGTTACTTGTGACAATCTACGTCGTATAAATACCTCGTATAAAAATCAAAATAATCATCAAACAATCATGTAATAAAATTACATCATATATATATATATATATATATATATATATATATATATATATATATATATATATATATATATATATATATATATATATATATATATATATATATATATATATATATATATATATATATATATATATATATATATATATATATATATATATATATATATAATCCAAGTTATATATATATATATTAAAATAACACTTCTCAGTCTTGGCCTTGTCGGTAACTCGGGAATTCTTCGGCACCGTTATAGTCAAAAGATTTTTGGACATTTTTAGAAAAATGTTTTTAGTAAAAAGATTTTGAAATGTTTTATTCAAAACCTTAGTTTTAAAAATCTTTCGTTCTCTATAACGAGAGCTCTGGTACCAAACTGTAACACCCCCAAATTTATACAACTCAATACAGCGGAAGACTAGTTGGTGTTACGGGATAGCACATTACTCACATCATAGACAACGCTTAAAAATCGCGTCGTTTAATAATAAATCATTTCCATTCATAAATATCAAAATTACATCGGTCCCATGTCATATTATTTCATACAAAGTTTTACAAAGTATTTGAATGGAAAATATTGTTTAAGCACGGGCCATGAATTCTTGTCGTCTTCCCGAGAATTACCTTCAAGTACCTGAGATAAAACATGTTAAAAGAAAAGGTCAGCGATAACGCCGAGTGAATTCATAGAGTTTAATAAATTCCATCAATATAATATCAGTATAAAATTATTACTGAAAATCATTTTGTACAAATCATTTTAATAGGCCATAAAATAGCCAAAGTCATTTTATACAAATCCTTATCAAAAATCATAATATAGGCATTTGCCTTAAAAATCATTATACGAGCCAATGTCGTAAAAACATCATACAATACGTTTTACAACGTTGTATAGATTAAATAAAAACCGTTATATGAATATGGTTATGAAAACCAAAACACGAACATAATATCAATAGTATGACCCTGTATTGCTAGTCAGGTAATACATCGTAATTCGGAGCGTCTATTAGAATTTCGTTAATTTTTGGATTATTATAAGCCGCATGACATTGTTACCTTACTAAACCAAAACGGGTAGCTAACCCGATACAAATTTTGCCCATCTAAAGTAGCGTGTCGTCACAAAGGTCACGCTATGGAAATCTTCTCATACATAAATTCGCTTACCAATCAATGTGGCACGACGGGGATCAACCGTCAAGGCGCGAACTGGGGTGATCGTCCCCAAATAGTACTATTAAATGCATAAGCGTCTACCAAATCCCGGTAGTCCACAATTCATGCTAATGGGACTTTTAGTGACATAACCTAACTTTAATAATCCATTTAGTTTCATCTATCGGGTCCTTTAATCATTTATCGGGTCATACAATCGGGTCATTCAATCATTCGGGTCCAAAATCAATAAACAAATAATCGGGACAAATGGTGTCCTATTTTATAAAAACTAACATGTAATCTCCCTCGCGGGTTTATAAAACATTTATAAAAACATTTAAAAGAGTGCGAGGCTATGAACTCACGTTGATGTGGGAAGGCGGGTTATCGGCAATTCGGACGTACGGTACGTGCTTCAATCACGGAAACCTAGACAAATAATACTCGTCTTAGACTCATGTCCAATGACTTTATAAAAATAACAATTATGTATACATATTATGATTATATATATATGATGATTAAGTGGGTTTACATCCTTGTTTACTCAATTTAGTGTTTACGTTTTGGTAACGTTTTACTAGTTTGCTAGTTTTACCTATTTTCATGTTTTAAGTCCAATAAGCCTTTTATAAGTTCTTTAACTTGTTTTAATCCCTTTTATACATATATTATCAGTATATATACTTTCCATGTTGGGCCCAAGTGGGTTAAGCCCAATAAGTTCTTTTTTACAAGTTTTTATCTTATTTAGTCCATTTATTAGTCCAATATGTTTAGTTAGCTCGTAAATGTCCGTATTTCTTATAGTTCGGGTTTTATCGGTTTTTATTTGTATTAGTTACTTATACATCAGTATATGACTTTTATAAACTTTACATTAGACGGGTTTGGTCGTCTAAGTTTTATTTGGCGAAAAACGTTAATTTTACGGCGATAGCCGAAAAAGTCGTAAAAATCAAGTTTATAGTTTTTATTACTTATAAATATTATTTCACCACCATTTATATAATTTATCCATTTAATTAACCTTTTATATATTTATATAAATAAGTTTTATAAGTTAGTGGGTTTTTATTTTACATTTTATAAAATAAAATGTGAGTGCTTATATAATAATAATAAACATTAATTCTTAAAAATCTGATTTTTATCTTCATGTTCACCATTTTTAACATATCTAGAGTTCTATAATGAATTAGAAGCTCATTTTTGGGTTACATGTTATTCATAATATGTGCTACATTTAACTTAGTTATAGCTACTGCCCATTTTAAGTTTATCATGCCTTAACAGTCCTTACAAAACGGCTTATTCAGATTAGACCACCTAACTTGTTTTGATCATATCTCACTCATTATTTTGATTCCATTGCATGAACAACTCTCACATGTGTATAACATCTTGTACTTACTGTAATTGGATCAAACCATGCAATTTTATCAGTTCATCTTTTAGTTACATACTGTTTTTACACAGCCAACTAAATAATCAAGATTTTAGCCTTATTTCTTATAGTTATCAACCTTTTTAATCATATCTATCAACACTTGATCCCCACACAACATTTTTATCATCATATATACATCATATACATATACAAAATGAAAGAAAATACATTTGTTCTTTACAAAATAACAAGAGAAAAATGGAGAGGATGATCTTCTTTATCAACCAAGTGTATTCCTTGTTTTTGGAAGACAAGGACTTGATGAACACAACAAGTATCTCCAAGACCATCAAATATCAAGAACATATGTTGGAAAATCAGCCCTAGGACACAAGCAAATTACCTCCAAAGATGTTAATATGGCCACCAAATGATCAAGGCTTCAAGAAAACTCCTTAATAGAGCTAGTAAACATGTGTTTCATGGCTAGAAGAGATCAAATTGGGTGTTTGTTGGTTTATTTTGGACGGCAAGGGAGGGGAGTTTGAGAGAGTTTTGAGAGGATTTTGCATGTATGAAATGGTGGAATGAGAAAACTAGTAGCTAGTTTTGATAGTTAGTGGAATGTGTTGGCTTAAAATGTAAGCATGGCTTACACATGGAACAAGTTAGCTTAACTTGATGCCACCTTCATGGTGTGGTGTCAAGTGCCGTCCAAACCAAGCTAGTGGGGTGGGACAATGTGTTTTGTCCCATCTCACTAGTTTACGGGTATTTCTCGATTCTAGTTTTCTCGATTTGCGTGCCCTCGGGTCGTTTTACGAAAAACGTTTTTATAAATTATGAATCAACGTCACAAAACGAATCCAATAAAAATTGTCTCATCAAAAACGGAGTTCGAAAACGTAAATACGTAATCCTAAGGTTTCCGGTTTAGTCGTAAAGGACGTTAAAAATAAAATCGTAAGTCCTAATCTCTTCTCGTAAATTTGTGAGTTTGTGAACCAACACAAATTTAAAATCTCAAAATAATATTCACGGATAAATTTATTTTCTAAAATGTCGAACTGTCACCAAAACGGTGTATGTAAACGTAAGCACGTAACGTAGAATCCTCCGGTTTAGACGTAGTCAACGCTACTTCAAGACGTAAATTCAAATTACTTCCCAAAAATAAGTGAGTTCATATTGTAACATTAAAATAATATTTTCAAATAAATATTGAGAATAAAAAATATCAACCATAAATTGATGGATTGTCACAGCATTTACCCCTAAACAGGATCTTTGTCCTCAAAGATCATCTTACCTTACTACTTGCTTCTTATAGAGTTAAAGCCATGTGGGTATTTCCTCCACATTCGGTCCTTTCTCACAAGTGCAATTCATTATAATACGCGAGTTTCATAACTACTGGAATAAGATCAGGCTTAATGTTGAATTACTTTCTCTATCCATGATGTTCACGGGTTTCTGATGAATGCAACTTTTCGCCGATCTAAGCTTTATCAAGAAGAATTCAGACTTTAACTTGATAGATATTCCATCAAGTTCGATTTACGAAACATAATTCATGCAGTTCTTGAAATCCTAGGGTAGATCCAGCTTGTATGCCTTTCAAGCCAATCTTCTTACATCATCTCAATGGTCCCATACAACGGGGACTTATATCCCATGATTTGTCAAATCATGAATTCATTTTTCCAAGGTTAAAAATTGTGGCATAACTTCGCTACCCATTTGGCACTTCAAGATCTACTTTTCATATTCACATAACCTCCTGCCAACTATCGGCAGTCAATAATCGGATCCTAATTTCAACAATCATTTCAGATCTTGCGGGTCGGGTATTTTGTAAGGTTAGGTTCGCCATCATAGGAAACCTTAAACCTAAAAGACATGTCCAACTCACAATGGGTGTTTGTCAGGTGTCTTCATCTCAACCTTTGCTTACAGCTGCTCTAATATTTAGATCCTAACAAGATTCGATCTCAATCCTAATACGATGATTATCAAGGATAATCTCTCCAAAGGAAAACGATTATACGGTCCATTACCAAAGGTCAATCATTCAAACATAAAACAACACTTATATTACTTTGTATCGTTACTTTACCTCGTCCCTTCGATTGGGGTGGTACATAGTACTCTCATCAAGGTTCGTTCTTATTGATTTCTGAGCAAATCTCTAGAAATTCGATGCGAAGCGAGGATCTTGATAAAGATGTTTGATACAAGCACACTATGTTTACATAACTCCTTTGCATTTATCATTAACGGGAATGATATTAGCAGATTTGGTCAGTCTGTCGATGATGACCCAAATCGAATCAAATTCAGATGATGACCTTTGCAATAGCTAGGCGTTTACTAATGTATGAGGCGATGTCTGCCTTCATAATTGCCATTAGTACAACTTCTTCAGACAAAGATACTTCTAGTCAGAAATGACATAAATAGAATACTTATACTTTCAAATTCCAACATAACTATATCTCACAATCCTCCATATTTAGACAATCACATGTGGTCTTTAAAACATTTAACGCTATCGGATTCTCAACTCTAATGGTTCACACTAGCCGTGCAACCTTTTTTTTTATTATCCATATTATCCTTTTTACAAACATTGTTTATTTTTATATTGTTCGGCAATTTATTTTGCACCTTCATTATTAAGGAACATGTCCTAACTGGTTCTTTATCTTTTGTACATAATGCGTCGGTATCTATATTCATTTCTCATGATGATAAAATTTTCATGTCCACAATTCACTTAGATATTGTTTCTATATTATGCGTCAGTAATTACGTTCACTTTCTCCTGATGAAATAAATATCATAACCGTATTTATTCAAAATTTCATTCTTCATATGTTCTATGTTTTAGTTTCGTCTTTACTATTATCTTTATCTGTTTTACTCAATCCGACGTTTAAAACGTCGATAGTTATTACAACTAATTAAATATTAAATATTCAATTCCTATGAAACGTATACGTAAAGATATTAAATTTCTTAGTCCGTTTAATTATATGAAAATGTTCAAAATAATTTTAAATTTAATTAACACGATTTTTGTTGATTTATCGATAATAATTAATAAGATTCGTAAATGTTCGAAAAATCTTTGTTTATACTTTGGTCAAAGTTTTCTTAGTTTGAAAAGCAAAAATTGTCGTTTTAAGTTTTCAAGTTATGGTATAAATGGTTTTACTCAGTCCTTCTTAAGTTATCTTGAGGTATACACAAACATTTACCCCTAAACAGAAGTTTAGTTAAATGGTTTGTGTATAAGGGAATAATCCCTTTAAAAATCCTTTGTTAAAACATTTGTCAAAACATATTTCCATTTCTTTTTGGTAAAATCCAAAGTCTTAAAAGGGCTCTTAATTTTTGAAGAGTCTATATGCATACATCTTACCATTATTAATCCAACTGTCATTTTATGTAAAGGATTAAGTTTTTAATCCCTAAGCGTTAATGGTTCTAATCTTTGAAAAGTCAATATAGCTTCCATATCTATTAATCACACGGTTAAATCATGCAAAGAATTAAGTCTTAAGTCTTATGTTAAATATTTAAGGTACATGTTTTCATTGTTCGGCCAATTCAGGGCATTCTATAAATAATTATTAACTCATTCTTATTCTTATAAACAAACAAATGATCCTTAATGATCACAAGCATGAATTTATCAAATTACAGCCTGCACACGTGATTCACCAATTTTATGAATGCTACATGTGTATTAGTTAATCTAAACGACATCACGTGAAACTCATAATGTTCATTACAAGTACCGGATGTAGTGATTGGAATAGATAATCTTTTTCGCGGACGCGACGTTGATGATAACCATGACGTGAATCAAATCTTTAAAATAATACGCTAGAACCTTGTAAATGATCGAACAAATCTTCCATTTCGAGTTATGGATATCGTTTTCGATTGTCAATTTACTCAGTCACAGTAATCTATAAATATAAGGAATGATAACACCATAGCTCTTCACGATGACAGGCTTGGTAGAATAAAATCTTTCTCCGACAACTCTCTCAGTTGTACGGTAATTCCTTAAATTCAGATGGTGCTGACGTACAGTGCACAAGCCACAAGTGCAGCACCGGAAATATAATCAATATCAATTTCAACTTGCCTTAGTGGCGAAAGTCTAGGTAATTCACCAACAAATACTTCCTAAAGTTTCAGATAACATAAACATCTTTTAATACATTCATATTAGGTTCTTTCTAGATTATAATATCTATGACCAATTCACAACCATTCACGGTATAATTTCAAGTATAAATGCAGGATATGGTTACCCATCAAGAATTATTTAGATCACTTTTGATAATCAACATCTTATCATTTAGGGGAATTCTACTCGAGTTCCCATCAATTAAGACAATGTCGTCATGTCATAATCAATCAATCCATTCTACGGGCACTATCAACTTTCCAGTTGCATTGCCGTCGATAAGATGTGAACTTCTCAAAAGACTAATAATAACTCATAATCCTTCACAAGTTCAGGGATATTAGGATACACAACTACTATTAAAAGAGTAAGGTCAAAGCATAATCTATGCGAGAGAATTTCAAATCAGATACAGACGAAAACATTTAACGAATATGAATATATCCCATGTTTTCATAATTTGAGTACGCATTCGAAAGCTCCTCGGATCGTTACCCAGGTCATTCAAATGAAATCAAATCAAAAGAAATGATAAGAACGTCAATACATCCAGTCAGGTATCAACACCTGGTAATCAGATACTTTTCCTAAGAATCTCACTACTGGAGAATTGGACAAGAAAGAATTGTCAATTGTCAAATAAGACAATTTCCATAGATGAGTAAATTCGACTCAGAAGAATAGATGCTACAGGCAATATGTAGATGTCTCTAACATTATGTCCTTATTTTTCACTTCTTGCAGATCTCATTAAAATTTAATCTTTCACAATCCTCAAAGAAAATGTAGTGTTTATTCATTAGTTTTATGGTGACTACTAGTCAGTCTTGCATGGTCCATTCTAAATTGTATGTAGGCGCGCAACTATATACAATTTCAAGATTAACGATGCAATACTCAGTTCGTCAAAATTTTATCATCATGTTTATAATAAAAACATTTTCATGCTTAATTCTTAAATAAGAATCAAGAATATATTTACAAAGATTTTCCTTGTTATGAAAACAATTAAGTTTTTCAAGGTGTTTTATAAACAACTTCATTTCGATAACAATTACTTATAAATCTCACTTTGAATAATCCTTATAGTGATGAAAATTCAATTTCCTCAAATGATACTGTTTTATCTTATAAAAACAATGAATGATCTGCAAAAGAGTGATGAAAGCTTGTTTACCAAGAATTAACTACAATATGATAGGAAATGAGCTTAGCCAAATAATCATGAGGTTCATGATCTCGATGGCACTCAAAAAGAATAATCCACAACGTAACTCAATTCAAGATGAGTACTTGTTCAATGGTTGCATCACTAATGCGAACATTAGGATGAAGCAATAAAGGATAGATAACATCGATACATGTAGATTTTAGCAATCAAAGGTAGTCTTTTCATTAATCGCAAACAAGTCAAATTGTGTCGTAACACTTTATGTGTCACTATGTCATACAATTCTCAGAACTCATCCTACCAACTGATATCTCAGTTAAGTTAGGGATTTTTAAAAGATACCACAATGAATATTAATCTACAAGAGTCATTAGGTGTTCCACATGTCCCAGAAGATCCATCGGTCTCAATTCAGAAGAAGATTTCTTCAATTAATTTCCTGGACACTGGGCATCCTCATTAGTGGACAATGGCCTAGGAATAACCTTTAACACGAACCTACAATCATTTAAAACCTTATAATTCAATCACAGAACTTAACGACTTATATTAACAATCTCATATTCCATACAGGTTAAATTTTACTTTATTCAAGTTTCAATCAACTTATACTCAATGCGATATTCTACCTCATTCTCCAATACTTACAACCTTATTCTTCGGCCTTGTAAAGGCAATACAATCTCAATATGAATCAACACTTAATTTCCAATCCTATTAGCTCTTACAACAACAATTATCAAATGAGTCACTAGCATGAAATGACTCGATCATTCAGTTAAACTTCTCGGAAAGGTATTAGTGGCATGAGGCTTCTGGGTAATGGTTCCATTGACAGCCTCAAGTGCAACATTCACCCTTTCAATTTCAAATTTAAGAATTGGATGACAACGAATCAGATGACATCTTTCCAGGTGATAACGTTTTGTCAAACTCCACTCTATAAGGAAAGATCGTTATGACATCGATATCGGATTTAATCTCGCCAATTCTTTTTCAATATCACCATCAACTAATATCTATATTTCTACGAATATCAACCATTTGTTGGGATCATAAATATCCGCAACTTGGTTTAGATCTAGGATAGCTAGAATTCCTACGAGAATAGCTTCGATTAATTTACAGGGGAGTTAGGGTTACTTGTGACAATGTACATCGTATAAATACCTCGTATAAAAATCAAAATAATCATCAAACAATCATGTAATAAAATTACATCATATATATATATATATATATATATATATATATATATATATATATATATATATATATATATATATATATAATCCAAGTTATATATATATATTAAAATAACACTTCTCAGTCTTGGCCTTGTCGGCAACTCGGGAATTCTTCGGCACCGTTATAGTCAAAAGAGTTTTGGACATTTTTAGAAAAATGTTTTTAGTAAAAAGATTTTGAAATGTTTTATTCAAAACCTTAGTTTTAAAAATCTTTCGTTCTCTATAACGAGAGCTCTGGTACCAAACTGTAACACCCCCAAATTTATACAACTCAATACAGCGGAAGACTAGTTGGTGTTACGGGATAGCACATTACTCACATCATAGACAACGCTTAAAAATCGCGTCGTTTAATAATAAATCATTTCCATTCATAAATATCAAAATTACATCGGTCCCAAGTCATATTATTTCATACAAAGTTTTACAAAGTATTTGAATGGAAAATATTGTTTAAGTGCGGGCCATGAATTCTTGTCGTCTTCCCGAGAATTACCTTCAAGTACCTGAGATAAAACATGTTAAAAGAAAAGGTCAGCGATAACGCCGAGTGAATTCATAGAGTTTAATAAATACCATCAATATAATATCAGTATAAAATTATTACTGAAAATCATTTTGTACAAATCATTTTAATAGGCCATAAAATAGCCAAAGTCATTTTATACAAATCCTTATCAAAAATCATAATATAGGCATTTGCCTTAAAAATCATTATACGAGCCAATGTCGTAAAAACATCATACAATACGTTTTACAACGTTGTATAGATTAAATAAAAACCGTTATATGAATATGGTTATGAAAACCAAAACACGAACATAATATCAATAGTATGACCCTGTATTGCTAGTCAGGCAATACATCGTAATTCGGAGCGTCTATTAGTATTTCGTTAATTTTTGGATTATTATAAGCCGCATGACATTGTTACCTTACTAAACCAAAACGGGTAGCTAACCCGATACAAATTTTGCCCATCTAAAGTAGCGTGTCGTCACAAAGGTCACGCTATGGATATCTTCTCATACATAAATTCGCTTACCAATCAATGTGGCACGATGGGGATCAACCGTCAAGGCGCGAACTGGGGTGATCGTCCCCAAATAGTACTATTAAATGCATAAGTGTCTACCAAATCCCGGTAGTTCACAATTCATGCTAATGGGACTTTTAGTGACATAACCTAACTTTAATAATCCATTTAATTTAATCTATCGGGTCCTTTAATCATTTATCGGGTCATACAATCGGGTCATTCAATCATTCGGGTCCAAAATCAATAAACAAACAATCGGGACAAATGGTGTCCTATTTTATAAAAACTAACATGTAATCTCCCTCGCGTGTTTATAAAACATTTATAAAAACATTTAAAAGAGTGCGAGGCTATGAACTCACGTTGATGTGGGAAGGCGGGTTATCGGCAATTCGGACGTACGGTACGTGCTTCAATCACGGAAACCTAGACAAATAATACTCGTCTTAGACTCATGTCCAATGACTTTATAAAAATAACAATTATGTATACATATGATGATTATATATATATGATGATCAAGTGGGTTTACATCCTTGTTTACTCAATTTAGTGTTTACGTTTTGGTAACGTTTTACTAGTTTGCTAGTTTTACCTATTTTCATGTTTTAAGTCCAATAAGCCTTTTATAAGTTCTTTAACTTGTTTTAATCCCTTTTATACCTATATTATCAGTATATATACTTTCCATGTTGGGCCCAAGTGGGTTAAGCCCAATAAGTTCTTTTTTACAAGTTTTTATCTTATTTAGTCCATTTATTAGTCCAATATGTTTAGTTAGCTCGTAAATGTCCGTATTTCTTATAGTTCGGGTTTTATCGGTTTTTACTTGTATTATTTACTTATACATCAGTATATGACTTTTATAAACTTTACATTAGACGGGTTTGGTCGTCTAAGTTTTATTTGGCGAAAAACGTTAATTTTACGGCGATAGCCGAAAAAGTCGTAAAAATCAAGTTTATAGTTTTTATTACTTATAAATATTATTTCACCACCATTTATATAATTTATCCATTTAATTAACCTTTTATATATTTATATAAATAATTTTTAAAAGTTAGTGGGTTTTTATTTCACATTTTATAAAATAAAATGTGAGTGCTTATATAATAATAATAAACATTAATTCTTAAAAATCTGATTTTTATCTTCATGTTCACCATTTTTAACATATCTAGAGTTCTATAATGAATTAGAAGCTCATTTTTGGGTGACATGTTCTTCATAATATGTGCTACATTTAACTTAGTTATAGCTACTGCCCATTTTAAGTTTATCATGCCTTAACAGTCCTTACAAAACTGGTTATTCAGATTAGACCACCTAACTTGTTTTGATCATATCTCACTCATTATTTTGATTCCATTGCATGGCCAACTCTCACATGTGTATAACATCTTGTACTTACTGTAAATGGATCAAACCATGCAATTTTATCAGTTCATCTTTTAGTTACATACTGTTTTTACACAGCCAACTAAATAATCAAGATTTTAGCCTTATTTCTTATAGTTATCAACCTTTTTAATCATATCTATCAACACTTGATCCCCACACAACATTTTTATCATCATATATACATCATATACATATAAAAAATGAAAGAAAATACATTTGTTCTTTACAAAATAATAAGAGAAAAATGAAGAGGATGATCTTCTTTACCAACCAAGTGTATTCCTTGTTTTTGGAAGACAAGGACTTGATGAACACAACAAGTATCTCCAAGACCATCAAATATCAAGAACATATGTTGGAAAATCAGCCCTAGGACACAAGAAAATCACCTCCAAAGATGTTAATATGGCCACCAAATGATCAAGGCTTCAAGAGAACTCCTTAATAGAGCTAGTAAACATGTGTTTCATGGCTAGAAGAGATCAAATGGGGTGTTAGTTGGTTTATTTTGGACGACAAGGGAGGGGAGTTTGAGAGAGTTTTGAGAGGATTTTGCATGTATGAAATGGTAGAATGAGAAAACTAGTAGCTAGTTTTGATAGTTAGTGGAATGTGTTGGCTTAAAATGTAAGCATGGCTTACACATGGAACAAGTTAGCTTAACTTGATGCCACCTTCATGGTGTGGTGTCAAGTGCCGTCCAAACCAAGCTAGTGGGGTGGGACAATGTGTTTTGTCCCATCTCACTAGTTTACGGGTATTTCTCGATTCCAGTTTTCTCGATTTGCGTGCCCTCGGGTCGTTTTACGAAAAACGTTTTTATAAATTATGAATCAACGTCACAAAACGAATCCAATAAAAATTGTCTCATCAAAAACGGAGTTCGAAAACGTAAATACGTAATCCTAAGGTTTCCGGTTTAGTCGTAAAGGACGTTAAAAATAAAATCGTAAGTCCTAATCTCTTCTCGTAAATTTGTGAGTTTGTGAACCAACACAAATTTAAAATCTCAAAATAATATTCACGGATAAATTTATTTTCTAAAATGTCGGACTGTCACCAAAACGGTGTATGTAAACGTAAGCACGTAACGTAGAATCCTCCGGTTTAGACGTAGTCGACGCTACTTCAAGACGTAAATTCAAATTACTTCCCAAAAATAAGTGAGTTCATATTGTAACATTAAAATAATATTTTCAAATAAATATTGAGAATAAAAATATCAACCATAAATTGATGGATTGTCACAATAACCATAAGCCAAAACTCAGCAAAGTTTATAACTCTAGCAAATCTACCACTTATATCAGCAAATTTTAAAACCAAAAGCTATATCAGTTTAACAATTACTTCAACAGAACTGTATATTTAAACATGATTTAGCAGATCAAGATTCAAGTTCAAAGTTGCAGACGAAAACATCAATCTTTCAACAACTTAAAACAACAATTCAGTGACCACTCAATAAGCATCATGCATATTTAAAAAACAGATAATCCTAAAATAGATAATCTTACAAATCCCAAACAGTAGAACTTAACAACATAATAATAAACAGATTTAGTAAAGTCTAATAAAAATATCCTCAAACCCTAAACCACCTAACACATAACACATTAACAGATTTATAACTATTATATAAAATGACATGAAATTAAAATAGAAACACACCTTTTGTAGAAAACCTTTGAGAAGAAGATTGCGCTGAACAATCTTATGAACCAAATCAAACCCCCATACGCCATCACCATAGAACCACCGTTCAATCTAACAAACTGAATCTATGTAACCGGAATCTTCTCGCCAATATTACACAATTTATCAGTGGATAAATTGATTCACTTAACTAGTTTATATCATCTACTTAAGCTATGAAGAAGCTTAAACAAACAATAATAATAATTCACAGCTTGTAAATCGAATAACATTCATTTATTAAAGTTTAATAAACAGAATATATATAACCGAGATTTATATTTAACCACGATTAACATAAAATGGTAAAAGAGAGTAAACAGAAATTTATTAAAAGAGAACTTTTATTAAACTCGAATCCGATTACAAATTACAACTTTTAAAAGAAATATTACCCTAAATACAAACTATCATTATAACTCTAAAACTAAGAAAAGGGATACCCAAATTACAGAAAAATGGGGTTTTTTATAGCCAACCCCCAAGGCTATTGGTGATGATTTGTTGAGAAGAATATCACATCTCGACCGTCCAAATAGCATCTTCATTCTTCTCTTTCTTCTTAATCTTGATCTACGGTTGATAATAAGCCAACTAGCACACGGATTGCCAGCTTGGCAACCGAGTGTGCTAGTTGTGCTAGTTGTGGTAGTTTGGTGCTGAGATGTCATTCTTCTATTGGAGGAGTGGTGATGATGTGCTGTCATAGCCAATTAGGGAGGAGGGATGAGCCACGTCACAACTTCTCTACCCATCTTCTTTGATCCAAAAAACTAGCTAATTAATTTAAGGGCGTGTATATCACGCGCTTTAATTAATTAAAAGCCCCAATTTTTTACTTGATAATTAGGGTTGGATGAACAGTTTGGTTTTTACAGGTTTGGGGAGAGAGAAGGGTGAGGGGTAACATAGAGTGTATCGAAGAGTAAAAAAATACGTGTGAGTTGTGTGTGGTAAATGAACTATCGTTTGACCAAGAAATCGTTTTAAACTTGCACGTCCATTTGTTTCTTTGACCAAACGGGTTTTAAAGCCCATGATACTCTTTTCGTTTTTGCTTTGTAATTTAATTTGGGCTTGCAGCCCATAAACTCAATCCATTCCTTCTAAATGTATTTTGGGCCTTGTATGGCTTATTTACCAAAAGTAAATAACATAAACTTCCTTATTGGGCTTTTGGGCCCAATACCCAAATGTGGGACCCACAAGCCCATTTATCTTAATAAAAGATTAAATACACTAAAATCAAGCTTGAATTTGGCTTTGTTGATCTTTTCTTCAAACTCGTGCCGATTTTGCCGGTTTTCGCGAACTTCGGTACCTACACACATTAAACAACAAACAAACAAATACAAGGCAATATTTATACATTTAATGCATTTTTTCTTTATTTATTGATATAATTGATATGAGTAAAATCACTCATATCAAACTCCCCCTTGCTAAGCAATTGCTGTGTCCTCACGCAATGATAAAATTAAACTACTAACTACACTTTTATTCAACTTATTCAACTTTATTTAGCAAAGACTAATGTAAAGCTTTCATTATTGAAAAGTAACTTTTAGGATCATAAAACTCAAATAGATTCATCTTCCTCGACTTTTCACTTTTCCATGCCAAGTTTAAAAACAAGATCATTGTCAATCATAAGCCCCAAAATTAAAACAACTCATACAAGTAATTTGTGTTAAACTCAATCTCCTTTTATTCCTAATTGTATCACTAGATTTTAAATGTCATTCACCCAGAGGCTCATTTGACTTATTTGATATTTATTAATCCAAAAATGAAGGCAAAAACGGTGTAAACTCAACACTCAAAACCTAACCTCGACTTCAAAAACCGTTGTCACTAAAGAAAGCCCACATCAAGGATAACTTAACACGATTTGAGGGATAATTCCCCGGATCCGAAATTTGGCTAATAGGTCTACTTAAAAGCAACAATAAATCCTCCAAAGTCAATTTTGACCTTATTAAATGGAGTTAGCAACAATTACATCATATCACCTTGTGGCTCTTTAAGATGTAAATTGTGCTCCTTATTTATAATCCACACCCGAAGGCTCCTTGGACAAAAATAAGGGAATTGACATTCACCATCCCACCTTATGGCTCATGATGATGAAGCAATTTTTATTAAACACGTCCCCATGCCATACACCCTAAGGCTCTAATGACAAGGTTAGTGCTACATGACTCCCACCCGAAGGTTCATAGAGAACATGTTTTTATTTATTCTTCTTATTATTATGATATTTATAGTAAGCCAAATTTACGCAATCCCATGATCAAAAGTCCATGACGCTGACACCCTTAATGTGTTCTTACTTTAATTACAAGGGAAGAAAAAGAAGGAGTTACAAGTTTAGATATTAAGCCTAAACTGCTAAAAACTTCATTTATTAAGCAATTTATATTCTAGCGTGAAAAATAAATACGAGGAGATTAAATCAAACACAAAAATACTTATACAAGGAAGAATTAACCTTAAAAACTTATGATTAAACTATATCATCTCTTGTTCACCATATTGTAAAATTTCAAAAATTGAGAAATCAATGGATACTTAGCCTATTAAATCAAAGTTTTGGGTTTTCAAGTCATCATCTTCTTAGACTTTTTCAAGTTTTAGAATTTGCATTTTAAAGTTCCCTTGATAAACGACTTTCTAGGATCAATTATAGGAACCTGCGAAAAGTTCTCGTTCTTAAACATGTATGAGTTAAGACTTTCGCATTTTAAAGTTCCCTATATAAAAGCCTAACACAACTTAATTTAAACACGTTAAGGAAAAAGCTAAGTTAAAAACCGAGTCGAGTCAAAAACTATTTTTATTTTCACCAACGGAAAGCCTACATTTGTGTCAAAAGCACTTATTTTCTTTATTAAAACTTAAAATAACACTAAAATTTTTAATTTTTTTTATGAAAAACGAGAAAAACAATTACGTTTAGACACGACAAAAGCAATTGCAAGCGATTATATCGATTGACTCCCCCATGCTAAAACCAAACATTGTCCTCAATGTTTCTTAGTTCAAGAGTAACACCCCTTGCTAAAACACGAAGAGTCTAATGCAAAATCCTAACATGGAAAGAGCACGCAAATATATAAGCCGTTTCTTAATTATGCCTCAAGATAAAACGTTAGTCAATAAAAATCAAAGGATAAAGAGTGTGCCCCTATTTGGCAATAAAAGAATGAAAGATCAAGTGGACCGGCAAAAACCGAACACGAGAGTCTTTAATGATTAGGGTAATACCTAAGATTCACAACACAACAAAACACGAGAACGAGCTTGAAAGATCAAGCCTTATTAGTGTTAGAAAATAGATAGAAGATAGAATGTATGGGACTCCCCCACAAGGCACCTCATTTTTGTTAACCGAGTCATGATCTCGACTCGATCCTCGCATTCATTGGTCCTTAGGGAAAGTGGTGAAAACCGACATAATGGAATAAAATCCAACATAAAGCATGATGCCGGGGTCAAAGATTACATCCTCGTTTTCGGATGACAAACGAAAGGATAAAACTCAAACATAAATCTCCAAAAAGAGATGGTGGTCACAAATCATGATATGGATAAAGCATGCTCCCCGAGATAAACTCGCACCAAGATGATTGAAAATTCTTTCAATTATTGCATCGGTGAAAGGCCGAGATTTCCCTAAATCAATGATATCGGGGTCGATACCTCGTCCTCGGGAGAGAAAGGAATAGACAACACGGTGTCTTCCCCCTTGCTAATCCAAAATCATATGAAGCACATGATAATGATGGGATAAAAGTCTCAACAATTGTGGTATCAACTTGCATGACTTTGTTGACCTTATCACTCTTATGAATGTGAACAAAGGAGTCATGGTACTCAAAATAAGTCGCATGAAAAACCCGCACATTAAGATCAAAGCGAGTGGGAAAGAGAATTGGAGTAAAGGTAATTTCTCCCTCCGGATCAACATTAACATCATCATAAATCGGGTGATCAAACCAAAGATTTTCATCACCATCATTAGACTCTTCCTCAAATTATGAAGGAATGTCTATGGAAAGTAACTCATCAAACTCCTTAATGAAGAGCTCATCATCACAAAGGTTGTGAGATGTAGGAAGGATGATGATCTTAAAATCCTCTTTAAACAATTGATTATTGTTCATTGAAGCTTCAAAGAGAGGATTTGAGTAGGTCACTAAAGTGTCATCAATCTTGTCATCACAAGAAAATTCCGACAAAGTATCAACAAGTTCATGATTCTCATTAGAAGGAAATTCATCGGAGAACTCCTCGAGAATGGCAGGTAAAACATGAGAATCACGCTTGATCTTGATATCAGAAACGTCTTCACTTCCCCGTGGAAGTGGATCAACAAGTTCATCGACGAACTTATCTAACGAATAGTCACTAACCTCACTCGGTGTGGAGTTAGGAATCAAAGGCTCTTCAAATGAAGATTGTGCCTTAGGATCATCAATTTGGTCATTCGAAGAGAGTGAAAATGAGTCCATTTTCCATGATTTTTCAATTAAAGTAATACAAGGATTTTACCAAGTATAAAAAAGTTATCATCTTGTTTCGATTCGAATTGATTACCAGTTGAAAGTGTGACTCAGTCTTCCTTGGTGACAAAGAAAGAAGGGTGATTATCTATTTTAAAATAAAGATGAAACTGTCGTTGAGTAACTAAAACAAAAATGAAAGCTTTGAAAAAGAAGTGAACTTGAAAATGATCTAAGACAAAACACTTTGGAAAATAAGCTAAGTAAGAATGGCGGGAAAAATAAAAGTTTTAAAAATAAAAACAAAATTTGGAAAACTCAAAATTAAACTAAGTCTAGAAACAAGAAAATGTCACTTATCCGAAATGTGTAAATAAAGATCTAATCCGGAATGTTTAGAAAACTTCCTTATCCGGAATCCTAACAAACTCTCTTATCCGGAATCAACTTCAATACGTTATCCGGAATCCTAATTTCTTCTACTTATCCGGAATCAATAAAACCTTATCCGAAATCACGTATAACTCTTATCCGGAATCTGTAAGAAAAAAGCTTATCCGGAATCAGTGCATTTCTAAGCTTATCCGGAATCAGTAATGATTCTCTTATCCAGAATCCGAGTTTAGGGAGGAATCCATAATGTAGATTCTTTTTCTTATCCTGAATGCGACTTAAGCTACTATCCGGAATCCTTGTAATTTAAGTTTGTTAGCCTCAAAATATTGAGTCAAACAAGAATGTTGGGTCATAGGTTTCTATTGTATTATTTATTAGAACGTTGTAATAGTTAGTTAAATAGTCGTGGTTTACGGGCTTGGATTTAAACTAATTAAAGTCCAAAAGACAAGCCCGACTCAATATATATAGCCCATTAAAGCCCGCATGTGGGTGGACTATATATACTACCCTCCTAGCATGTTAGGATGGTGGATGGTCATTTGTAAACTCATTATTTCCTAATCTAATATTCACCAAGTTAATCATCTCTCTCTACTTTCTCTCACTACTTTCTCTCTCTAGGAATCCATCTCTTTTCATCTATTTTCTATCATTAATCATCTAAATAATATGGGACAACATTTGGTATCAATCGCCACGAGGTAGATTGTGTTTGGTTGTTTGGTTTGAATTTGATTCGGTTGATTTTTCCATATAAATCATCCCGAATTAAATTTTGTTTAGTATTTTCGGGCTAGTAATCATGATATAAATCATTTATATCGATTTGGTAGGGATTTGGTTTGGTTTTTGTGGTCAAAATCGCAAGATTTTGAGGTGTTTGGATTCATTTTGGAGGTACGGTTAGTTTACTGTTTAAAGATCATTCCAAATTCAGTTTTCGGAAAAGGGTTAATTATTCCGAAAAAAGGATTTTCGGATAAGGGTTTATTTTTCTGAAAAAGTGGTTATTCCGAAATTTTTTCTGAAATCATCGTTATTCCAAAAAAGATTCCGAAGATTTCCGTATTCCGAAGAAGTGTTTCTCTGAAAATCTACTTATTCCGAAGAAGTGTTTCTCTGAAAATCTACTTATTCCGAAGAAGATTTTTCCGAAATTTTCTCTGAAAACAACAATATTCCGAAAAAGCACTTATTCCAAAAAAAGTTCTGAAAACTCATTATTCCGAAGAAGTCTTTATTCCGAAGATTATTCCGAAGAATTGTGTATTCCGAAGATTATTCCGAAGAATTACTTATTCCGAAGATAATTCCGAAGACTTGCTTATTCCGAAGAATTTCTTATTCCGAAGATAATTGCGAAAACTTGCTTATTCCGAAGATTATTCCGAAGATAGTACTTATTCCGAAGATTTGCATTTTTTTGAAAACCTCATTATTCCGAAATACCAAATTTTTCTGAAAATGTTAGTAATTCTGAAAAAACCCCAACAGTGAATTTTTTTAACAAACACGTGTGATTTTTCGCCTTCGATTTTTTGGTTTCTTGTGAAGACTATTTTTAGGGGATTTTAACATTTTTCATCGACAACAACAATCAACACACATCTACTTAAGATCCATTTACACTTCATCGATTTCAAGTTTCTAGATATGGATTCTACTCAAGAGTATCGTGTCACAAACAACAATATCATGGTGGCGGGGAATAAAGAGAGACCACCAATGCTTGTATCTGGTCGGTATGCTCAATGGCAATCACGTTTCATACGATACCTTGATACAAGACCAAATGGTGATTCCTTGAGGAAATGTATTACTCATGGACCATATGTATTCAAGAAAATCTCAAGTCCTCCAAGAGCAGCCACAAATACTACTGATCCAATTCCTGCAAGTGAACGTGATGAAACAAGAGCTGATCTCACACCTGAAAATTGTGCTTGGCATGATGCGGAGAAGGAAGCCATCTATATGGTTCTAAGTGGGATTAGAGATGACATTTATTCCACGGTTGATGCTTGTCCTACAGCACATGAAATGTGGACTGCTATTGAACGCTTGCAACAAGGAGAATCACTCAACAAACAAGATGTCAAAACAAACTTGTTTTGGAATTTTGGCAAGTTACTTCAAGGGATGCAGAATCAATTGACTCTTACTACTCCACGTTTTATAAAATGATGAATGACATGACAAGAAATAATCTGCAAGTCTCCACCATGCAAGTCAATGTTCAATTTCTTCAACAACTTCAACCCGAGTGGACACGGTTCGTCACTTTGGTGAAACAACAAGAAAAGTTAGACGAGGTCTCATATCATCGACTCTTTGACATCTTGAAGCAATTTCAGAATGAAGCAAATGAGATTCGAGCTGAACGTGTTGCCAAGACGGCTAATCCACTTGCTTTAGTGACTACAACTCAACATGTTCAAGGTCAAAACTCTCGTGCTCCTAAGTCATATTCCACTACATCATCTTCACCGTGATCTTCCACATCATCTAAGTCTTCATCATCCACAAGATCTCGAGGTAAAGTGAAAAGAGCACCATCACCATCATCTGAGTCATCATCTGAAGAAGATAGTGATGAAGACCAAGCTAAAAAGAATCAAGAGATGAAACAACAAATTGCTTTCATAATGAAGACTTACAAGAAAATCTACAAACCCACCAACAACAATCGCACATCATCTAACACCAAGAAACGATATGTTGAGAGTCCTCCAAGGTATGACACACGTCGACGTGGTGAAAGTCCTTCTAGGTATGATCGACATAATCCAACACATGTTGAGGGTTCTGCAAGGTATGATAGACAAACTGCCAAGTATGATACTCAGAGGATTGCTGCTGCTACTGGGAATATGGAAACGGTTGGAAGTCAAGTGGTTCAGCAGTGTGGGATTCAGTGTTTTAATTGCCAAGGTTATAGGCATATGGCAAAGGAATGCAGGAATCCAAAAAGGGTTAAAGACTCCAGCTATCACAAGGAAAAGATGCTGCTATGCAAGAAAATGGAAGCAGGGGTTAAATTGTCAGCTGAGAAAGGAGAAATGCTTGATGATACTGATGATGAAGATTCTGATCAAGAGCTCGATGCACATTACTCGTACATGGCAAAGGTTGAAGAAGTTCTCAAAGTCACTGAAGATGACAATGGCCCTATCTTTGACACTGAGCCAATTGATAAGGTACACACTACTGATGAATATAATGTGTTTGGTAATATTCCTGAGCATAGTGATCTACCCAATGTCATTAATGACACGTGTATGATGGAAATGGTTGATAGCAATACCACACCCGATTCATCAGACATGTGCAATAATGAGTATGAGGATGATCAACATGCAAATGAATATGATGAAGAGGAACATATTGTGCTTGCTAATTTAATTGCTACTTTACAAAAAGATGTCACTGAAAATAAAAAGAGTCAAAAGCAATTAAAGAAGGCAAACGCTACGCTCACTCAAAATTTTGAAGAGTGCAAAGCTGCTCTTATCAAATCGACTGAGATGACTGAAAGCTATAGAGATGAGCTCCTTCAAAAAACCAAAGAGCTTGAGGGGTACAAGGGAAGTGCGTTAAAAAGTCAAAAAGACGATTTTGAAAACAAATATAATACAACTCTTGAGTTATTAGCTAAAGAGAAGCGTCAATATAATGTTTTCTTAATGGATGAACGCCAAAAAACGTACCTTGCCAATAGCAAAGTCAATGAACTTGAACAAAAGCTCTCTATGACCACTACTAATTCTGCTAAAATTCTAGAGGATAAGAAACAAGAGGTAGATGCGTTAAAACAAGACTTCAAAAGTAGATATGATAAAGAAACCAAAAAAGTTACCAAACTAGAAGCACAAGTCGAATTTTTGAAGAACGTCGTTTATAAAACGCATGATTCTATTCAATCCGTAAGAATGCTAGCACCTCCATGGATGTTTATGGGTCAAGCTAGCTTTGCAAGTCCTGAGTACCTTGCCAAAGCTCAAGCTGCGAACCGTGACTTTATCTTGATGAGACTGAAAGGACAGATCTTGATTGCATGCCTGTTAGTGCCGATAGTGAAGAGACTGCCCTTTGGGATGATGATAGTCAACCACTTGTCAATAAGGAGTTTGTGAAACCATATAATTATGCTTATGAGAATAGTCTTTATGGTCTTTTCAACAAACAAACTCAGAAAACTCGTGAGGAAGTGTTTCTAGAATGCATACAAAAGAGAATTCAATGGAAGAAAGCATTTGCCCCTAAGAAATCTAATGTTTACAAATACATAAACTACCTCCCTCTAGATGAATCTAAAAGCAAGAGTAGGAAAACATTAGGTATTCTTAAACACCACATAGATAATGTTAAATCTATTGTTGAAAGAGACTGGGCAAAACGTGAAAATGCTGAGTGGACACGTCCGATTCCTCAAGATATTACCTTGCTTGTGAAAGAACTCTTAATTCCTAACACGGCGTTGATTAAACAAACTGTTCTTCAACTTGAGGAGTTCATTCGGACTGAAATGTATGATGATTTAAAATATGTTGAATCTCTTGAGAAACACATTGAAGATCTTTAATTGGAGAAGACTGATTTTTCAGATGAATATGATTTACTATTGCAAGAATGTGTTTCTAACGATGTCATGTGTGCTTATTATACATCTTGTGCTGATATTGATGAATATTCTGAAGTTGCATGCCAATATCTTGATAAAAGCAAAGAATGTGAACGTCTTGAATTTGAGCTTTCGACACGTAAAGAAAATGTTGATAAAAAGGCTATTGAGTTACTTCAACACAAAACTGATTTCCTTCAAAAACATTGTCATTCACTTGAACTTGCTTTGCAAAAAGACGTTGGTAGTTTTCCACATGATAATAAATTGCAAGAAAAACTTTCCCAAACGTTTCGAGAAATGAATGAACCGAATTTTGAAATTAAAGGATTGAAAGCTCAGTTACAAGACAGGGACAGAGCGATAGTAGAGTTGCAGAAACTCATTGCTAAAATGGGTGGGAAAATCGTGGAACCTAGCATTAAGAAACCCGTTGTTCGACAACCCAATGCTTCTAAAGTGAATAGATCCTCTATCTTGGGAAAACCATCTGCTTTATCAAATTCCTCGTTTGCAAAACCTGTGTTTGCCCCCAAAATAGATGGAAAGGAAAGGTTACCACAAAATAAACCCATAAGGAATGCCATAGCACCAAGCATTAAGCACAATAATGTGATTAAACCAGGGATGTATAGAATGACCACTAAGCCCACAAAAAAAGTTATTCAATCGCCTCAGACTTCTAGAAACACTAATATTCGTGTGTCTTCTACTACAGGAATAGTCTCCACTACTAGTGTTAGCCGGCCTCAGCTTAAGAGCACTCAAGTGAATGATAAGGTCTGGAAACACAAGAATCAAGGGAAGATGAAGGAAGTAGAAGCACACCCTAGGAATTTGAATGTTTTTAAGAATAAAAAGTCTGTAATCGCATGTAATGACGATATGAATGATGTGAATGATTTGAATGCTATGAATGTGAAATTTGTTTGTGTCAAATGTGGCAAGTGTGCTAATGCTAATCATTCTATGTGTGCTATGAATAAAGTCAAAGGCGTAGATACTAGAACTAAGAAGCAAGTTGCGATGCATATTAGAGCTAGTAAACCTAAACGCAAAGTGAACCATTCTGGTGCTACCCCCACTAAGAAAAGTAATGCATCAGACTCCACCACTAAGAATCCTAGAAGCAAAATTAAGGAATTATATGAGTCTGCTAGCAAGTCTTGGAAATGGTGGTTTGCTAATCAGTGTCCTCCCGGATATAAATGGATGCCGAAAGCTAGGACAGAAAATGTGAAAACAAGTGTTAGTTTGCCTTTAAATGTTGATAAGGACACTAATGATTCTATTATCAAAACTACTGTGGTATCCAATTTAGCAAATGCTCCATAGTGTTCTAACTCTTCTGCAGGTGATACAAATAATTCTCTTCATACTGGACTCCGGATGCACGAAGCACATGACGGGGAATCTCAAGCTTCTAATTAACTACGTGGAGAAGTTCCTGGGTACGGTCCGATTCGGAAATGATCAATTTGCACCGATCCTAGGATATGGAGATTTGGTTCAGGGGAATATTACGATCAAAAGGGTATACTATGTCGAAGGGCTCAATCACAATCTTTTCTCGGTTGGTCAATTCTGTGATGCGGATTTGGAGGTTGCTTTCAGAAAGAAGACATGTTTTGTTCGTGATTATGATGGGAATGACTTACTTACCGGTACACGGGGTACTGATCTTTACACAATTTCAATTCAAGACACAACTTCATCAACTCCAATTTGCTTCATGGCTAAAGCTTCAACGACTCAGGCATGGTTATGGCATCAACGTCTTTCTCATCTCAACTTTGATACCATTAACTTGCTTTCCAAGAAAGATATTGTGAGAGGCCTTCCAAGCTTGAAATTCATCAAAGATCATCTTTGTTCTTCTTGTGACCTTTGTAAAGCTAAACGAAGTAGCTTCAAAACAAAGACCACACCAAGCTCTAAAGGACGGTTAGATCTTCTTCACATGGATCTGTGTGGTCCCATGCGTGTTCAGAGTATTAATGGAAAGAAATATATTCTGGTAATAGTCGATGATTACTCAAGGTACACATGGACTCACTTCTTGAGGTCCAACGATGAAACACCCGACGTTCTCATCAGCTTCCTTAAATTGATACAACGTGGTCTTCAAGCTCAAGTTAAAGTGGTTCGTACTGACAGAGGTACATAATTTTTGAATTCAAATTTGAGAAAGTATTTTGAAGCCGAAGGGATTGAACATGAAACATCTATTGCTCGAACACCTGAACAAAACGGCGTTGTTGAAAGACGAAACCGTACTTTAGTTGAGGCTGCTCGAACATTATTATCCGCTTCAAAACTTCCACTATACTTTTGTGCCGAAGCCGTGTCAACCGCATGCTACACACAAAACCGCTCCTTAATTATACCAAGACACGAAAAGACACCATATCACATAATTCATGATCGAAAACCTTCACTCAAACACCTTCATGTTTTTGGATGTACTTGTTACATTATACGAGATGGTGAAAATTTGGATAAGATGAAAGAAAAATGTGATGCATGTATTCTTGTGGGATATGCAACTCAGTCTAAGGGATATAGAGTATACAACAAGAGAACAAAAATGATTGTCGAGACTATTCACCTATGATTTGATGAATTACAAGAAATGGCACTTGAACAAAGCAGTTTAAGTCCTGATCCACAACGACAAACGACTTCCGTTCACAACCGTACGGAACTCGGAACTCAAGACCACAACAATGAACCGTCAAGTTCAACGCTGGTTCCAGAAAATGTTCCTAGAGCTGATATGACAGTCGACACGACAATTGAAGAGTTGGAAATGTTATATGGACCAATGTATGATGAATATTTCACGAGGGAGAAACACGTTGTATCGAAGTCTTCCACTGTCACTCATGATAAGAATGATGATACCGATCATCATCAACAACCGGATACAACTTCATCTACTTCAACACGGGTTGCTGCAGATTCACCTCCTTAGAATATCACTTCAACAATCAATCCTACAACATCCACAACTACTGTCATTGCTCCATAGAACACAAATCAAGCCGACGATGCATTATCTGACGAAGACGAATTTATCAACCCATTCGCTACACTGGTACACAAAACTGGAGAGTCTTCTACTCGCCATGTTGATCCGTCAAATATGCATACTTTTTATCAACGACATCCTTCAACACATCATTGGACCCGAGATCATCCTTTGGTTCATGTAATTGGAAACCCTTCACAGCCCGTTCGTACAAGACGATAGCTTCACACCGATGGTGATGTTTGTATGTTCGCACTTGCCGTGAGTTCAGCTGAACCGAAAAACATCAAAGAAGCCATGGCTGATCATGCTTGGATTGAATCGATGACGGATGAACTTCAACAATTTGAAAGACTTAAAGTCTGGGAACTTGTGGACAGACCATACGATGTAATACCATTAAATCTTCGATGGATCTGGAAAAACAAGATGGATGAAGAAAACACGATCATCAAGAATAAATCTAGGCTAGTGGCTAAAGGGTATGGACAGAAAGAGGGTATTGCTTTTGAAGAATCATTTGCACCAGTAGCTCGAATGGAAGCGGTCATGATTTTCCTTGCTTATACTGCACATAAGGGAGTCATCGTTTATCAAATGGACGTAAAGACGTCATTTCTTAACGGTCCTTTGAAGGAAGAAGTTTATGTCACACAGCCGGAAGGATTCGTCAATCCTCATTATCCTAACAAGGTGTATCGTCTCCACAAAGCACTTTATGGACTCAAGCAAGCTCCAAGGGCGTGGTACGACGAGCTCTCGAAATTTCTGGTCTCCAAAGGTTTCTCAAAAGGTTCCATTGATTTAACTTTATTCACTTATAAATATGGGGATGACATTTTGCTTGTGCAAATTTATGTTGATGACATTATTTTCGGGTCTACAAACCCAAAACTTTCAAAATGGTTTGAAAAAGTAATACACAACAGATTTGAAATGTCTATGATGGGCGAACTAAAATTCTTTCTAGGAATTCAAGTTCACCAATCCCCAAGTGGTATCTTTATTAACCAAGCTAAGTATTGTCAAGAGATAATCACAAAGCATGGTATGACATCATGTGACCCCGTTGGGACACCTTTATCAACCACACCCCTAGATGCTGATTTGGAGGGATTACTCATAGATCAAACGAGATATCGTTCCATGATCGTGTCCCTCATGTACTTGACAGCAAGCAGACCTGATATTCATCATGCTACATGTTATTGTGCAAGATATCAAGCACGACCCACTGAAAAGCACCTCAAGGAGGTTGAATGGATCTTTCGGTACCTTAAGAATACCATTCACATGGGACTCTGGTATTCGAGGGAAACCGGTTTCTTTCTAACGGCCTATTCAGATTCTGATCATGCAGGGTGTCTTGATACACGTAAAAGTACTTCTGGTGGTGCACAATTTCTAGGTCAAGATAAGCTTGTGGGATGGTCTTCCAAGAAGCAGGATTGCACGTCACTTTCATCAGCCGAAGCGGAGTATGTGTCTCTATCTGCGTGTTGTGCTCAAGTTCTTTGGATGAGAACACAACTCACGGATTATGGCTTCCACTTTGATAAAGTACCTATGTACTGTGACTCAAAATCTGCCATAGCCATCTCCTACAATCCGGTACAACATTCCCGCACGAAGCACATTGATGTCAGATATCACTTCATTAAGGAACAAGTTGAAAAGGGTATTGTTAAATTATACTTTGTTGGAACTGATTACCAATTAAATGACTTGTTTACAAAAGCTCTTTCGAAAGAGAGGTTTGCGTATATAGTTAGGCAAATTGGTATGAGATGTTTGACTCCAGCAGAACTGGAGGTTCTGGCATAGAAGCCTGCTTGATTCACCTATCAAACATCTACTTGTAAATATTAATGAAAAAGAAATTTACAAAATTAAAAAATCTTTGATAATCCAAAAATATTCTTCTCGATATGTCTTTCAGTATCGATAATATGGACGCACCTAGAAATGTCGCTCAATAACGACACGGGTGTGTACATAAAGCTCGAATGAAAGTTGTAAATATTTTTCAAAACATGTCATTTCTATTTTTTTAAAGGAAATTGTCTCTTTTGGACAATATTTCCAACAACGGGTAGAGCAATCTATCGTGGGTTGAGCTTTTCACAAAACATTCAACGTTTTGAGCTCAACACAATGGCTTGTAATCACTTTCAGATTGCAACCCGGATCTAAATTCACGGGGGAGTGTACGTTTTTGTACTCTTATCCTTAGCAAAAGAAGTTAAATCTTCTTACACTTGAGTGGATTCGTCAAGACATTCAACGTCTATGAACTCAAGTTTATGCTTTAGAAAAACCTTTTCGCTAAAAAGAATTGATTATTCAAAAAGCGTTGAAACACAATTTTTTCAAGAATTTCTCAATGATATCAAAATCTTTCAAAAATTGTGTGTTCAACAACTCCTATCCTCAAAAGTTTAATGTGGATCAAATCCTCGTAATGACAATTCCATTTGATCAATTTTTGAGGGGGAGCGTTACAAAATTCATGTTAAGTTTGACACATCCTTCTCCCGAAGATTTTCAAGACTATTTTTCAAAATATATTTTAATCAAATTTGGTATCTCTAATATCAAAAGATTTTATATATTAGAGATAGGGGGAGAAAATGTGATTAAAATGTGATCTAAAAGACTCAAGCACTCATGGTTACGATCAAATACCCACAACATCTTTAATTCACAACGTTATTGGTGTCAAAAGGGCGGTTAGGTTTAAGTCCTATGATCCAACCAGAACCGGAGGGATCTTCTCAGGGACAATCCAATAGATTATTAGAAGTCCTTAGGAAAGATGGAGTAGAATGTGAACGTAGCCGAATGCCGACTAAGTACTGATGCTAGCACAGGAACAATCACAACAAGGTGTTAGTAATGATGTCTTGGTAAGCATTGAAGGGGTTGAAGAATGAAAAAGAAATGCAAGGATAAAGGGTCTAAAGAAAGAAGCCCTCCATACAACTTAGGCAGAAACCAGGTCAACACATCATGAAGACAACTCATCATGGACCCAGTGATGTGAAGCACAACCCTATCCTAGCTACTCAGGCTTCTCTCAAAAGAAGTTTCTTTTATTGTCACGGAGATCAACACGACTTCTATTGACTTTCTCACTCCGAGATAGTTGATATTGAATAGGTGGCATCTGCTCCAGCCTCCGACCACTAAAAGTGCACAAATCGAGTCTAGAGCCAAGAGATCAATCAAATCTTGTTAGGGCACACGGATGAAGATCAAGAGAGTCCTACGCTATATCCTTGCGATATTGCTAGAAAACTCAGAGTGATACTACTTAGTATTCACAATGATGAGTGGAAATCCTTCCAGTGTTAACATCAAACAGCACTGCGGTAGGTCATATGCAAGATTCTTTATGAATTGAACATATGAAAAACTGAAAAGCAACAGTGGTTTCATTCCGAATTGATTCAAACTCGTTTCAGGTTTCTACGCAATATCTTTATGGTCTTGCCAGAACATTCAGAGTGATATTCCTTAATATTCACAGTGACGAATGGAAATCCTTCTAGCGTCAACATCAAACAGCGCTACGGTAGGTGACTTGTGAGATTCTTATGAATCAAACTTGTGTCAACTGGAAAGCAACAATGGTAAGATTCTTAATGAATCAAACTTGTTCCAGGAATTTGAATTGACGACTTTAATCAGGCGGATATTTATCCAATTGATTCACTCTTTATGTTCGCAGTCTTGCTTTGAGACAGTCGAGTAAAGAGAACGGCTAGTATAGCCGCGAAACCCTGTCAAGGAGATTCTTAATTGAATCTACCTAATCAAAGGTACGGTATTTAATATCGTATAACGGTCTTCACCGACCGGAGGTAAAACGCTACCGATTTAGGACGAATGTCAAAGCCATTCAGTCCGTGTCTATGTTTTGTCTCAAGAAGGTGGCGTCACGGTGTACTCAGTAAAGTCAAAGATTCAAAACCACATATTCATGCCCAAAGACTTATTCAACAATTAATAGTGTGAGCATGTGGAAAAAGACACAAGATCACAAGATGGCAAAGACAAGTCAAGAATGATTTGAAGATCTCAAGATAAAAGACAATGTCGAAAGACAACGACAAAGGCTCAAAGATCACAACATGAAGGAACAAGACTACTATTACACGTTCAAGACTCATTTATGACGAATTTCATAAACTTCCACTGGACTCCAAAAATCGAAGAGGAATGACCTCACATTGGGGGAGATTGTTAGCCTCAAAATATTAAGTCAAACAAGAATGTTCGGTCATAGGTTTCTATTGTATTATTTATTAGAACGTTGTAATAGTTAGTTAAATAGTCGTGGTTTACGGGCTTGGATTTACACTAATTAAAGTCCAAATGACAAGCCCGGCCCAATATATATAGCCCATTAAAGCCTGCATGTGGGTGGACTATATATACTACCCTCCTAGCATGTTATGAGGGTGGATGGTCATTTGTAAACTCATTATTTCCTAATCTAATATTCACCAAGTTAATCATCTCTCTCTACTTTCTCTCACTACTTTCTCTCTCTAGGAATCCATCTCTTTTCATCTATTTTCTATCATTAATCATCTAAATAATATGGGACAAAAAAGTTATCCGGAATCAATGATTTTACTACTATCCGGAATATGGGTTTATGCAACAATGGATAGCTTATCCGGAGTATACTTGCTAAAGCTTATCCGGAATCCAACAAAAGGTTCTAATCCGGAATATGTAAAACTTACTTATCTGGGATACTAGGGTTTTCAAAACCCGGATAAGAATAAACTAAGCAAAACTAAGAATAATCCAAAAACTAATAAGCACTTAACCAAAAACTTACCCAAAATGATTTTAAGAAAAGCTAATAAGACACAATTTAAAAACTTTTAAGAACACTAAATAAGCAAAAGTTTAAAATCAACTTTTAATAAAAATATTAAACTACCAAAATTAACTTATTTAAAAAACTAATAAACATAAAATTTAAGCAATAAGCAATAATCTAAAAACTTAAAACGCACCAACTCAATAAGCACAATCAAATAAGCAAAACAATCACATCATCAACAAAATTAAACCAACTACATGATTAATTAAGCAAAACAATAGATTATGATTAAGAAAGGTAGAATGAGAATTTATTAAAAAGCTTAATTATATTAAAGATTAAGATCAAAGATTACAAGATTAAGATGAAGGTTTGAAAAGCTTGAAAGAAAAACTAGAGAGAAGAAAAATAAAACACACTTAATTACCTACTAAAATTAAAGACTAATTAACTAATTAACTAACTAACACCCTCCTAATGAAGGATTAGGAGGGTATATATAGGAGAAGGGGAGGGTCTTGTGTCTTCCCTCTTTCTTCTTGTCTTCTCGACTTTTAATTAACTCGTCTTTCTTGACTTTGTCTCGGGATTAGTCGAATGATAACTTGAACTCGTCTTCTAATTTTCTTCTTTTAGTAGACTTAGTTATTCGACTTTGTTAAAATTCTGTCTTTAGACTTTTTCTTCGATAAATCTTCAGAATAGGCCTTTGACTTCCGTTCTTCTTGCACTTTGATCTTTTGACTTCTTCTTTTGTCTTTTTCTTTGATAAAAGCCCGTGAAAGCCCATGTTTTCTTCCCTTTTCACATTTTGGTCCTAAAACACAATAAAAACACAAACCACGCATAATTCCGACATTTATGACACTAAATACACGTTTTGGCTTGGTTATTATTATCGTTAAGTGGCAAAAGGATAAGTGTTTTCACACTTATTAAATCCCCTACACTTGACCATTGCAATGCCCTCATGTAATACATTAATTTCAAAGCACAGTTTACATTTCTCATCATAATCAACCCACCTTGGCCTTTATTAAATACTAAACATTAAAGAAACTTAAAAAGATAGAAATTTGCAAAATATTTAAAGGAAGAATAAGTAAACAGATCTAAGACTTACATTGGGGTTTTGGTTGTCATAACGTTTATCACCCTAAAGTTTCACGTTCCCCAAACCAATCTTATAAACGAGATCATTATTATTATAAGTTAGCAAACTAGCACAACTCATGTGGCCCAATTATTTACTTAGACTCCCTTATTCCTAGGTGTATCTCTTATATTTTATGATTGTCTTGAATGATCACGAGGATGCATTGTTTGACTTATTTTGATAGTTTATTTAGGCTGAAAATAAAGTGGGACGATTTAATCAATAGTTAGCTAAAGGACAAAATCTTTTAAAACTGCTTCTCGGGACCTCATAAAGTTCATATCTTGGCATAACTCGCTTCACGATTTGAGACCTTTCTCGGACCGATATTTGGCAGTGACTTCATACTTCAAATCTTGAGTGACGTTCTTGAAATAATGGTCTTCTCTTCATAATAGGAATTTCTTCACTTGAAGTTTTTGAGAGATTCTTCATACTTGGACCACGACTTCTTCATTTTTCTCCAATCTTTATTTCGGATTTTGATATACAACGATCCGCCTCCTTTTAGGACTTGGATCTATTTATCCTCATACCTTGTTAGGGTCTTTTTGGATAGACTTCTCCATGATCTTTAGGGGAGTATTTGCATTTCGTCGTGTGTCTCGATCTTTCATATTGATATTTGATAAATGATTCTTCACATCACTTGGGATCTTTAGCAACAAAATGTAGCCCTCATGCCTTGTTAGGGCCTTTTCGGACTCGCCAATCTTTGCATCCCGCTTCAATAAGTTATGCCTTGGCTATGAACTCTAATTAATACCGAGCAACTTTTAAACGATCTTGTGCTAGAAGCTAGGTAAATTTTCAAATTTTACAACCTTATTTATTGCAAATATTTTTATTAACAAGCAATAGGAGAAAAAGCTTATAATCAAATCACATAAATTAATGAAAGAATACCAAACTTATAATTGACTCTATCATCTCTCATTCTTCACAATTTAAAATATCAAGGAATGAGACTCGTTGATGCTTAGCCAATTAAATCAAAGTTTTTGGTTTTCAAGTCATCTATAGGATCTTGAAACTTCTTAGACTCTTTCAAGTTTAGAATTCGCATTTTAAAGTTCCCTTGATAAACGACTTTCTAGGATCAATTATAGGAACTTGCGAAAAGTTCTTGTTCTTAACCGGTAAGAGTTAAGACTTTCGCGTTTTAAAGTTCCCTATATAAAAGCCTAGCAAAACTTGACTTTAACACGTTAAGGATACTAGCTAGAGTACACTTAGATAAGTAAACTCGGGTTGAGTAAAAAATTCATGACGTTGAAAATTAAAACCACTTTATTAAACTTTATTTTAGCAAAGAAAGTAAATAACGATAACAAAGGAAAAACTACTAGGCCATAATAGATTAAAATTTTTGAAAAATGTCGAAAAATCAAATTTTCCGGTTAAAATGAGGAAAAATTAATGGAAAAGCCCACTTAACTTCGATAGAAGTCCCCCCTATACTTGATATAAACATTGTCCTCAATGTTTAAGCATGTGGAAGTAGACTCCCCTACACTTAGGACATTGTGCCTTTTGTTTAAATCTTGCTAAGGAAAGGACAACTATAGTGATTTCAATGTGAGCATATAAGATATGAAATATTGAATCACGACAGTTTAGGATAGAATCGGGAAGAAGGGTACACGGGATCACGGGTCGTCAAATATCATCAAAAGTGCTTTTTGAAGCTTTATTCCCTGCACATCATAAGAAACAAGACAACAAACACCTACGTGGCTCCCTATACTTATTATGAAAACGGGTAAAGGATAGATCAACGGGTTGCCTACCGAGAAGCGCTTGTTTTTGATAACCGAGTCACGAGCCTGACTCGACCCATAACTAATTCAAGGGAAACGTGGTGAGGGATGGAATCATCTCATGAGAGATGTCCTCACCAAAGTACAACTTAACACGTTGGCCATTCACCTTAAAGTTTGGCCCATTTGGTTGCAATAACTCAATGGTGCCATAGGGGAAGACTTTGGCGACGGTGAATGGACCAGACCAACGGCTCTTAAGCTTGCCTGAAAAGATTTTCAACCGAGAGTTAAAGAGTAAAAGTTGATCACCTATGTGAAACTCTTGGTTCTTAATCCTAGAATCATGAATGAGCTTGGTTTTCTCCTTGTAGATCAATGAATTCTCATAAGCTTCATTCCTCAGGTCATTAAGTTCATTAAGTTGGATCTTCCTAAGATCACCGGCTTGTTGATATCAAAATTAGCCTATTTCAAGGCCCAATAAGCCTTGTGATCCAACTCAATGGGGAGGTGGCATGCCTTTCCGTACACACGACGATATGGAGTGCAACCAATAGGTGTCTTATATGCGGTACGGAAAGCCCACAAAGCATCGTCTAACTTATCGGCCCATGAGGCACGATGCTCTCCCAGGGTTCGCTCTAAGATTCTCTTAAGTCCACGGTTTGAAATCTCGACTTAACCATTTGTTTGGGGATGATAAGCGATGGAAAGACGATGATTAACACCGTACTTAGCCATGACTTTAGCAAATTGATCATTGCAAAAATGAGTCCCGCGGTCACTGATGATAGCACGAGGAACACCGAATCGAGCAAATAGTTGTTTCAGAAAGTTCACAACCACCCTCGCATCGTTAGTAGGTAAAGCCTTTGCTTCAACCCATTTAGATACGTAGTCAAGGGCTACGATGATGTACTTGTTCCCTTTGGATGATGGAAATGGCCCCATAAAGTCGATGCCCCATACGTCAAAGATTTCACTTTCTTGGATGAAATTTTGAGGCATCTCGTCTTTATGTGTGATCTTGCCTTGTCTTTGGCAAGCATCACAACGCTTAACCATTTCATGAGAGTCATGATAAATGGTGGGCCAATAAAATCCAGAGTCGAAAACTTTCTTCGCAGTATAGTTAGGACCAAAGTGACCACCGGTGGGTCCTTTGTGGCAAGCTTCTAGGATTAGTAAAGATGCCGGCCCATCAACACATCGACGAATGACAAGATCCGCACATTGTTTGAAAATGTAAGGGTCGTCCCAAAAATAGTTCTTAATGTCTTTAAAGAACTTTTTCTTTTGTTGGGACATTAACCCTTCCATGAGAATTCCACCCGTGAAATAGTTTGCAATGTCTGCAAACCATGGGGTTTCATTAAGATTGGAGTTAATAGACATCAAGGACTCAAGGGGAAAAGAGTCATTAATCTCTTGATTTGGGAGCTCCCCTTGATAAGGATCCTCGAGTCTACTAAGATGATCCGCGACTAGGTTTTCCGCTCCCTTTTTATCACGAATTTCAATTTTAAATTCTTAAAGGGGCAAAACCCAAAGAAGAAGTCTTGGCTTGGAATCTTGTTTAGTTAACAAGTACTTCAATGCGGAATGATCGGTATACACAATGGTGGTGGAAAGGAAAAGATAGGGGCGAAATTTTTCAAAAGCATACACTACAGCTAAAAGCTCTTATTCAGTAGTGGTATAATGTAATTGAGCCCCCGTCATTGTCTTGCTGGCATAATGGATTGGTTGGAAGTGTTTGTTCACTCTTTGTCCCAAAACCGCTCCAATAGCAAAATCGCTAGCATCACACATCAATTCAAAAGGTAACTCCCAATTAGGGGTAACCAAGAGCGGTGCCTTAGTTAATTTATCCTTAAGAAGATCGAAAGAGTCAATACACTCTTTAGAAAAGATAAAAGGAGTATCTTTTTCCAAGAGGTGGGTCATCGAGCGAGCGATTTTAGAAAAATCATGAATGAATCGACGATAGAAGCCCGTATGACCAAGGAAACTTCTCACACCCTTCACGGTTAAAGGTGGAGGTAATTTAGCAATCACTTCAACTTTAGCACGGTCGACTTCAAGACCGGTTTTGGAGACTTTATGACCAAGAACAATACCTTCTTTTACCATGAAATGACATTTTTCCCAATTAAGAACGAGACGAGTGTCTTCACACCGCTTGAGCATACGTTCTAAATTGGCAAGGCAAGTCGAGAAAGAATCACCATAGACCGAGAAATCATCCATAAAGACTTCCATAGTTTCTTCAACCATGTCATGGAAGATAGCCATCATACACCTTTGGAAAGTCCCAGGAGCATTGCATAAGCCGAAAGGCATTCTTTTGTAAGCAAATGTTCCATAAGGACAAGTGAATGTGGTTTTTTCTTGGTCTTTAGGATCGATAGGAATTTGAAAATACCCGGAGAAACCGTCTAGAGCAATAATAGTCATTACCCGCTAAACGCTCGAGCATTTGATCCATGAAAGGAAGAGGGAAATGATCCTTGCGAGTGACATCATTGAGCTTGCGATAGTCTATGCAAACTCGCCAACCCGTGACAAGTTGAGTAGGAATCAACTCGTTGTTTTCATTGGGAACAACGGTTATTACGCCTTTCTTAGGCACACAATGGACGGGACTAACCCATGACGAATCCGAAATAAGGTAAATCATTCCGACATCTAGAAGTTTGATAACCTCTTTCTTGATGACGTCATGAATTTTAGGATTAACCCTTCTTTGGATTTGGATTGCGGGTTTAAAGTCATCTTCCATGAGAATTTTATTAGTACAAAAGTTCGGATCAATTCCGCGGATATCGAAAATTTTCTAAGCAATTGATTTCTTATGATTCTTCAGCACGTCGATAAGTCGAGATTTTTCATCCTCTTTCAAGTCCTTTGCAATGATGACGGGTAACTTCTTATTGTCTTCAAGGAAAGCATATTCGAGATGAGACGATAAATCCTTAAGCTCTAAATCCAGAGAATTATCGATAGAAGGTTTAGTCAAATTCGGATCATCGATTGTAACATCCTTAGGAGAAGGTGGAGAAATATGGTCCTCATTGAGAAATTTCTCGATGGTACGAATGTCTTCTTCCCAATCGGTGGGAGAATCGTCATATTGTAAGTCCACCTCCCCTAAAGTTGCTTCAAATTCTTTCAAAAGGAAATCACTTTCTCTAAATGGAGTTAGTGATGGAGTAATAGAGGCAACGGTCTCAACAATGGGTAGAGAAGAAGAAACACTTTTACAAGCGTCTTTGAAATGCTCTTCACAAGCCTCATCAAGTACGTCAATGAAATTAACGCTCTCGTTTTCATAAGGTTGCTTAGAAAGTTTACCCATGTTGAAGACGATTTTATCGTCACCAAATCTCATGATTAATTCGCCCGTGGCTACATCAATGAGAGTGCGACCGGTCCTCAAGAATGGACGTCCAACGATTAATGGAACACGGGGGTCCATCTCGTAGTCAACGATAACAAAATCCGCCGGAATGGTGAATTTGTCGACACCAACGAAGACATCTTCGGCTATCCCCACCGGATAAGCAACCGTACGGTTAGCTAATTCCAAGGTCATTCGTGTGGGGACTATCTCGGATAGAGATAATTGTTTCCAAACTCTTAATGGCATTAAGTTTATACTAGTACCTAGATCGGCTAGGTCCATACAATTCTCTACCCCGGGGAAGTTGCAAGGAATGAGAAAACGACCCGGATCACCAAGTTTGGTTGGTAATTTCCTTAAGAGCACTGCGGAGCAATTCTTATTAAGTTGGGTCTGAGCGATATCAAGGAGTTTCTCCTTATCACTGAGAAGATCTTTAAACATTTTAGCATATTTCGGCATGTGAGCGAGAGCCTCGGCAAAGGAAATGTTGAAATTCAATTGTTTAAACATTTTAAGAAAGTTCGAAACTTGAATATCATCCTTGTTCTTCAACTTCTCTTTCCTCAACCTTGAGGGATAAGGTATATCGGGTTGAGATGAAGGCTTTGGAATGGAATTCTCACTCACATCCTTGGGTGGTGGAGGGGTAGAAATAGAAGGTGGAGGAATTGGATAAGGGGACTCGTTTTCCTTTGTCACAATCACCGGTGTAGGTGTAGGAATCTCGGGTTCCTTTAAACCTTTGCCACTTCGGGTGGTGATTGCTTTCATCTCCCCTCTTGGATTAGCAACGGTGTTACTCAGAAGATAACCCGAACCAGAGGTTTGATTACTTGGGAAGAAACTAGCCATCATATCCCTTAAGTCATTCTTTTGACTGCTTAACGAGTGTCGCATATCGGATCGAAGATCATTCCCTTGTTTCGCCATATCTCCTTTCAAGTTGATGATTTGACTCTGAAGATTCTTCACTAGCGCGTCATTAGTCCCCATGTAAGTTTTAACCTCGTGATTAAATGCGGTGGGTTGGTTGGAAGGAGGAGCATGGTAGGCAGGTGGTTGATAAGCGGGTTGTTGGTAAACTTGATTATTTCCTTGAGGTGGATATGGGTTTCTTTGGGTTTGATATTGATTTGGAGCTCTAGTTTGGTGTTGATTGTTGCTATTGAAGTTGTTTTGGTTTTGAGGAGGAAAACCGGGTGGTGAAAGGAAGTTGTTTGAACGATAACTGAGCAAATTGCGGTCACCTTGAGGACGTGCTTGATAGCCTCCCATAGAAAATTTACCGTTAGCGGCATACACATTTTCCGGATTGTCATGAGTCTAAGGACAATCGGTGTATGAATGTGAACTCCCGCATATTTCACATGACTGACTTAAAGCATTAACTTGCGCATTTTTCTTATTGTGTAAAACAAAATCTATCATGAGTGCGGTAAGTGCATCAATTTTCTTGTCGGTTTCACTAGAACTAGCACTAGCCATAGTAGCCCTAACATTCTTGGTTTGGACTTTGACTTTGTTCTCAATAATTGCCCAAGCTTCATTCATAGTTTTCACAAGAATATTACCCCCCGCGGCACTATTTAGTGAATCTTGGTCATTCAAAGTTAATCCATTATAAAAAGTATTAATTTGATGTACCTTTGTAAAACCGTGTTGTGGACACTTTCTTAAAAGTTCCTTAAAACGATCCCAAGATTCACTAAATGTCTCACCGTACTTTTATTCAAAGTTAATAATGTCATTCCGCAAAGAGGTAGTACGTGAGGGTGGAAAGAAATAGTTTATGAACTTTGTCTCAAGGTCCGTCCATGTTGTAATACTCTGGGGTGGTTCCTTATCAAGCCAAGTCTGGGCTTGTCCCTCGAGGGAGAAAGGAAAGAGGAGCAAACGAATTGCCTCTTGTGAAACCCTATTGTATTTTATAGTATTTGATAAGTGTACGAACCTCTTGATATGATCATGAGGATCGTCATGAGTACGGCCCAGAAAAGGTGTTTCGGAAACCATTTGGATAAACCCGGATTTGAGCTCGAAGTTGTTGGCGTCAATAGCCGGCACCACAATTGCATCATCGTTGCCTTCGACACGTGATTGTAAGAGCTCGATCATTGTACGGTTCTCCATTGTATTGACAACGAGTGTCTCGACAACAGGAGGGTCAATAGTAGCGGCTTGAATGGATTTCCTCCTTCTTGAACGGGTACGCATACACCTACAAAAGAACAAAATAGCAAAATAGAAGAAAACTAATAGTTAATGTGAAAAAGAAAATATTTTTTGTGCAAAATCTTTGAAAAAGAAATGCTTTTTATGATTTTTAAATGTTTTGGATTTTTTTGAAAATTTTTAATTTTTATGGATTTTTGAAAATTTTTGAGCAAGAAAAAATAACGTTCACGAGTGAACGGATCCTAAAATCCAATGCGTCTCTCACTAAAAACCGTTAATCTTTACGAAAAGAGCCGACAGCGGCGCCATTTTAATACAAGGATTTTACCAAGTATAAAAAAGTTATCGTCTCGTTTCGATTCGAATTGATTACCAGTTGAAAGTGTGATTCAGTCGTCCTTGGTGAAAAAGAAAGAAGGGTGATTATCTATTTTAAAATAAAGATGAAAATGTCGTTGAGTAACTAAAACAAAAATGAAAGCTTTGAAAAAGAAGTGAACTTGAAAATGATCTAAGACAAAACACTTTGGAAAATAAGCTAAGTAAGAATGGCGGGAAAAATAAAAGTTTGAAAAATAAAAACAATTTGGAAAACTCAAAATTAAACTAAGTCTGGAAACAAGAAAATGTCACTTATCCGGAATGTGTAAATAAAGATCTAATCCGGAATGCTAGAAAACTTCCTTATCTGGAATCCTAACAAACTCTCTTATCCGGAATCAACTTCAATACGTTATCCAGAATCCTAATTTCTTCTAGTTATCCGGAATCAATAAAATTCCTTATCCGGAATCACGTATAACTCTTATCCGGAATCCTTAAGAAAAAAGCTTATCGGGAATCAGTGCATTTCTAAGCTTATCTAGAATCAGTAATGATTCTCTTATCCGGAATCTGTGTTTAGGGAGAAATCCGGATTGTAGATTCTTTTTCTTATCCGGAATGCGACTTAAGCTACTATCCGGAATCCTTGTAACTTAAGTTATCCGGAATCAATGATTTTACTACTATCCGGAATATGGGTTTATGCAACTATCCAGAATCTATGTTGGATAGCTTATCCGGAATATACTTGCTAAAGCTTATCCGGAATCCAACAAAAGGTTCTAATCTGGAATATGTAAAACTTACTTATCCGGGATACTAGGGTTTTCAAAACCCGGATAAGAATAAACTAAGCAAAACTAAGAATAAGCCAAAAACTAATAAGCACTTAACCAAAAACTTACCCAAAATGATTTTAAGAAAAGCTAATAAGACACAATTTAAAAACTTTTAAGAACACTAAATAAGCAAAAATTTAAAATCAACCTTTAATAAAAATATTAAACTACCAAAATCAACTTATTTAAAAAACTAATAAACATAAAAATTAAGCAATAAGTAATAATATAAAAACTTAAAACACACCAACTCAATAAGCACAATCAAATAAGCAAAACAATCACATCATCAACAAAATTAAGCCAACTACATGATTAATTAAGCAAAACAATAGATTATGATTAAGAAAGGTAGAATGAGAAATTATTAAAAAGCTTAATTATATTAAAGATTAAGATCAAAGATTACAAGATTAAGATGAAGGTTTGAAAAGCTTGAAAAAAAACTAGAGAGAAGAAAATAAAACACACTTAATTACCTACTAAAAATAAAGACTAATTAACTAATTAACTAACTAACACCCTCCTAATGAAGGATTAGGAGGGTATATATAGGAGAAGGGGAGGGTCTTGTGTCTTCTCTCTTTCTTCTTGTCTTCTCGACTTTTAATTAACTCGTCTTTCTCGACTTTGTCTCGGGATTAGTCGAATGATAACTTGAACTCGTCTTCTAATTTTCTTCTTTTATTAGACTTGGTTCTTCGACTTTGTTAAAATTCTGTCTTTAGACTTTTTCTTTGATAAATCTTCATAATAGGCCTTTGACTTCCGTTCTTCATGCACTTTTGATCTTTTGACTTCGTCTTTTGTCTTTTTCTTCGATAAAAGCCCGTGGAAGCCCATGTTTTCTTCCCTTTTCACATTTTGGTCCTAAAACACAATAAAAACACAAACCACGCATAATTCCGACATTTACGACACTAAATACACGTTTTGGCTTGGTTATTATTATAATTAAGTGGCAAAAGGATAAGTGTTTTCACACTTATTATAAAGCAATATCTCTCTCGGGATCAAAATTCTCACAATTAAACTCACTAGCATCAAATGGTTTGCTAAGGTAATAATCAATTTCCTTTTCAATCTTAGAACTATCATCCTCGTGTGGAGTGAGTGGAGACGAGATAATATTACAACACGATTCAACAAAACAAGCCTTTCGCTTTAACTTTAACTTTTCTTCATCCAAAAATGAGGTTTCCATAATTGGTAAAACACCTTTGTAAAAGAGAGATTGCTTGTTTGTGTTACTTTTAATAGGTTTAACAAGTTTTACACTTTCCACTTTCTTAGAAACAAATCATGGAATTTTTTCCGGTTTGAAAACAATATTTTTATCCCCATAAAACAATTTTATCTCATCTTTCCTCATATCAACTATAACATGAGCCGTGCACAAAAATGATCGTCCTAAAATGATAGGCACACGAGGATTGGTCTCATAATCAACGATTGCAAAATCGGTAAGGCAAATGAACTCCCCCACTTTAACAATGACATTTTCCGCTATACCAACCGGATGGGTGGTGTTACCATTAGCAAGCTCAATGACCATTCGAGGTGGACTAAGTGGTTCATAGTCAAGAGTTTTCCAAATGGCTAAGGGCATTACGTTAATGCTAGATCCTAGATCGGCTAGAGCTTTGCATTCCCCAAGCTCATCAAAAACACAAGATATCAAGAATTGACCCGGATCTCTATATTTCTCTGGAAAGAAATCAAAGAAAACCAAGGAACTAAACACATTTAAAGTAGCCTCGGTAACATCAAGAAAAGTCTCTTTAGGTGGAGGATTAAACCCAATCACTTTTTCTAATTTATCATAATCATCATAAACGGTGATGGCCTTAAGCTCTCCCCTTGGGTTTGGAATGGTATTGCTAGGTAAGCAACCCGAAGAAGAGGATGGTTTGGACATAAATCCCTCAAACATCGAAAGCAATTTGTTTTGACTTTGTTCCAAACTTTGTTGCATACGATTTTGACTTTGCTATAATCTTTGCTCAAAACGGTTTTGGTTTTGCTCAAGTCTTTGTTGATTAAGCTCAATCTTTTTATTTTGCGCCTTAATCATATTTTGAAACTCATTTTTCAAAGTTGCCATTTGTCCTTGAACATTTTTTTGAAAAGCTTTCAAATTTGCCTCATTTGTTTTGATGTAGCTTGACAAATCATTTTGATTATTGCTTTGAAAACCTTGATTGTTCTGATTAGCATTAAATCCATTTCCTTGATTGAAATTCCCTTGATTAACACGGTTAAAATTATTCCCATTATTCCCATTGTTGTACCTATTTTGAACCGGTGGAAAACCCGGTGGAGCAACATGATTTTGACAAGGAGCTTGACCGTTAGGGCCATAAATTCCCGTCGCGGCAAAAGCACTAGCTTGATCAAACCCTGTGGTTGAACAAGCATAATTCGGATGTGCTCCACCACATGATATACAAAAATTCTCAATCATATTAATCGATCCATGAGGATTCTTCCTAATCTCATTCAATAATGTAGCAAATCCATTATCAATCTTAGAGTCCAATCTAGCAATCTCGGTATTAGATGAATTCACAACCGGTGTATTTCGTGAATATTGCACTCTATACTTATTCTCAATTATACCCCACACGTCTCTTGGAGTTTTTCTTAAAAGATTACCACCCGCGGCGGCATCTAAAGAATCTTGTTCAACCATATTAAGTCCATTATAAAAAGTATTGATTTGGTGTAATTCCTAGAAACCGTGGTGTGGACATTGTCTTAACAAATCTTTAAACCTTTCCCAAGCAACTCCAAACGATTCATGCACTTTTTGTTCAAATCTAGTGATCTCATTCTTAAAGTGTGTTGTTTTGGATGGTGGAAAGAAGTAATTCATAAACTTATACACTAAATCATCCCATGTCAAAATCGAACCCGGTGGTTCTTTTTCATACCAAAGCTTAGCGTTACCCTCGAGCGAGTACAGAAAAAGCATGAGCTTAATCGCGTCATTCGGCACATCTCTAAACTTGAGAGTCGAGGTAATACGAAGAAAATTACGTATGTGAGAGTGCGGGTTATCGGTCTCATTGCCACGAAATTGGTCGGCACGAATGAGCGATAAAAGGACCGTCTTAATCTCAAAATTATCCGCCAAAATAGCCGGCACAATGATTGCTTCCCCATACCCTTCGGTGGGTGCACGGAGCAATTCCTCTATTGTTCGGTTATCGGCCATCTCTACAACAAAAGGTGGAAGCTCGGGTTCCACTATTTGTTGTTGACGATTTCTATTTCTACGAGGAATATTTTCAAGCCTATTGTAATCAATCAAAAGTCGAGTAGATTGTAATTGCAGAAACCAAAGTGACGAGAATTTAAGAGGATTGAAGAAAGAAATTAGACAACAAGAAGATTATTTTTGGTATTTTATTTGGTATTGATCAATCAAAAAGATTGATAAAAACAAGGAATAAGGATAATTGCTATGGAAGTAATCTACCCTCGGTCGACTTTGAAACGTAGGTGAAAACCTAAACGTCTCGAGGTTCAATAAGTAAACTACAAAAAATAAGATATAATACTACTTGAGTCGGTAAACCAATAATAGGTCGTCCCTCTCAATATACGCACAAGCAAGCGAGGAAACGAGGTGGCACAAAGCACTTAAAAACCTTTTTCCTTAGACGGCCTTTTATAGCACGTCGCCTTATACCCACCTTATAGTTTGTATAAATCGAGTTCAAACTTTTTATCAGTAATTATCTATTTTACCTTTTTTCGTTTTGGATTCGAATACAATAGCTAGGTGATGAAATCCCAACTAAGGTCTTATTTGGAAGTAGGAAAATTTATTGTTCTACAAAATATAATATATTAATCACAAAAAAACACGAAAAACGATACATACTATAATAATAGAAAAATAAAAAAACTTTCCGAGGACGGAAAGGGTCTTCAACTCAACGATCAACAAATCTCAACGAAACAAATCATACAGAAGATCCCCGACAGCGGCGCCAAAATTTTTGATGCATCGAGGAAACGTCGATGTATTTTAACTAGATATGATATAGGATAAATTTAGGAAATTACCTTTAGGAAAAGGTAATAATCCATAAATAAGTCGAAGACGGATTTAATTAAACACGTTGATGAACCAAGTTCGTTGTACACGAAGATCAAGTGAATTTGAGACGTTTTGTTTCGATTTGGACAATTGATTTGAATTGGTTTTCGGTTTTTAATCTAAAATTAATCCTACAATTTTTAAATCCTAAGTGCATGAATTGTTCCCCATTTTTTATTTTAAGACAATTATTAAAAATTAAATCAATTAAACTATTTAAAAATTAAACTATTTAAAATTAATTAAAAGTTAACTATTTAATTAAATTTACTTTTACACTATTTAAAAACTTTATTTAAACTAATTTAAAAATTATTTATAATCTATTAATTAATTAAATCTAATTTATTTAATGTTTAAATTAATTAAAATCTAAAAAAACTCATTCTTAACTTTCTGAAATTACTAAAACAATTTTTATTTTGTTTTGAAACTATTGTTTTTATTTTTAAAACTAAAAGTAGATTTAATAAAACTTTTAATAAAATTTATTAAAATAAAAATTAGTATTTTAAATACTACTAAAATGGACAGCTACTATAAAAGTAACTATATTAATAAAGTAAACTGTAATCCAACACAAAAGACGAGCTAGCACAGATGGCTAAATCATTTGGCCCATGACCAGGAGGTCATGGGTTCGAGTCTCATCAGACATATTTTTGGAGATCTTATTTTTGACAAAGTAAACTAAAGACCAAGTCACAGGGGTGACTTTTTGTGGTGCAATTTGGAAGACTGATAGGAATCAGTATAGAACCATCAGATTAGTTGAATGTGATGGCTTTTGCTTAGCAAAACAATAATAACAACAAAGAACACAATGCAACCAAATAGTTATATCTCAGCAAATCAAAAACATCAGCAAACCATATATATTCAGCAAAATTAAACTCTAATTCAGCTAAACATGAACTGATAAAGCATTAATCAGATACAAAAAATAAGAAATCTATCTCAGATTTAAATCATCTTAAACAAGAGCAGATTAAGCATATAATAACCATAAGCCAAAACTCAGCAAAGTTTATAACTCTAGCAGATCTACCACTTATATCAGCAAATTTTAAAACCAAAAGCTATATCAGTTTAAAAATTACTTCAACAAAATTGTATATTTAAACATGATTTAGCAGATCAGGATTCAAGTTCCAAGTTGTAGATGAAAACATCAATCTTTCAACAGCTTAAAACAACAATTCAGTGACCACTCAATAAGCATCATGCAAATTTAAAAAAACAGAAAATCCTAAAACATATAATCTTACAAATCCCAAACAGCAGAACTTAACAACATAATGATAAACAGATTCAGTAAAGTCTAATAAAAATATCCTCAAACACTAAACTACCTAACACATAACACATTAACAGATTTATAACTATTATATAAAATGACATGAAATTAAACTAGAAACACACCTTTTGTAAAAAACCTTTGAAAAGAAGATTGCGCTGAACAATCTTATGAACCAAATCAAACCCCCATACGCCATCACCATAGAACCACCATTCAATCTAACAAACTGAATCTATGTAACCAGAATCTTCTCGCCATTACGTATATTATCAGTGGATAAATTGATTCCTTTAACTAGTTTATATCATCCACTTAAGCTATGAAGAAGCTTAAACAAACAATACTAATAATTCACAGCTTGTAAATCGAATAACATTCATTTATTAAAGTTTAATAAACAGAATATATATAACCGAGATTTATATTTAACCACGATTAACATAAAATGGTAAAAGAGAGTAAACATAAATTTATTAAAAGAGAACTTTTATTAAACTCGAATCCGATTACAAGTTACAACTTTTAAAAGAAAGATTACCCTAAATACAAACTATCATTATAACCCTAAAACTAAGAAAAGGGATACCCAAATTACAGAAAAATAGGTTTTTTTTATAGCCAACCCAAGGCTATTGGTGATGATTTGTTGAGAAGAATATCGCATCTCGACCGTCCAAATAGCATCTTCATTCTTCTCTTTCTTCTTAATCTTGATCTACGGTTGATAATAAGCCAACTAGCACACGGATTGCCAGCTTGGCAACCGAGTGTGCTAGTTGTGCTAGTTTGGTGCTAAGATGTCATTCTTTTATTGGAGGAGTGGCGATGATGTGCTGTCATAGCCAATCAGGGAGGAGGGATGACCTACGTCACAACTTTTCTACCCATCTTCTTTGATCTGAAAACCTAGCTAATTAATATAAGGGCATGTATATCACGCATTTTAATTAATTAAAAGCCCCAAATTTTTACTTGATAATTAGGGTTGGATGAACAGTTTCATTTTACAGGTTTGGGGAGAGAGAAGGATGAGGGGTAACATAGGGTGTATCGAAGAGTAAAAAAATGTGTGTGAGTTGTGTGTGGTAAATGAACTATCGTTTGACCAAGAAATCGTTTTAAACTTGCACGTCCATTTGTTTCTTTGACCAAACGGGTTTTAAAGCCCATGATACTTGATGAGACTGCTTTTATACATAGTCTCATCGTTCAAAAAGGGATTTAAATGCATTAAATATCATCAAAATACCCATATATATGCTTGTGTTTATTGCTTGTGTATTTTAGGTACGGATATCGAGAAAATGACAAAAGAGCACAGAATCATGCAAAAACGAACACGGAAAACGAAGCCGCACAAAGAACCGGGCCTGAATCATGAATTTCCAAAGAAGTCCTTGAAGATTTGAAGATTGGCAAGATTGGTCCCTCACTTTTTAAAGACTTGTCACTTTAGACCCTTGTAAACCTCAATTATTACAAGTTTGGTCCTAAAGTTTCAAGATATTACATTATTGGCCCTTGGAGATTGCATTTAATGCACCATTAGTCCTTACCCAAAGTTTGGGAAAAGCTTGTGCATTATTTGACAACTTTGGCAAAGTTGTTATTAAGGATTTAAGAGTTGTTGGCTGATAATTACAAATTGAAGAAGTGAAGAGAGTCAAGGGGGCAAATGTGACCAAACAACTAAACCTATCACCACCAATCACCCACTGCCACGTCACCCTCCACTCCCCCTCAACCAATCATATTACTCCCACCATCCACGTCCTCATCCCACTTCCTTAATAAACAGATTTATTAATAATCTGTTTTTATAACAGATTAACGTGGGAAACAATCACTATTCACCATCATCACCCCTAATGCTACCCCAAGAACCCTAAAAACCCCAGGATTAATTAACCACCATCATTAACTAAACCCTAATTAAACTTGGGGGTTTTCACCCCAACCCCACTCCCAACACATCCTTACACCCAGAAAACGACTACTCCACCTTTTGTCCCCTCCCCTGCTACACCATCACGTGTCACTTGACCACATCAACGTCCAAGATTCAAAACGTGGTCCCAAAGGATTAATGGACGCTCAAGATCAATCCTAGAAAGTTGTTTCATCCCAGAAGTCACAAGACTCCATCCTTGACCAAATTCGGATTCAAATCAGAGGGGCATTCTTGGAAATCACTTGTATTAGGGTTTCATATTAGCAATATTTTATTTCTGTTCTAGAATAGTCCTAGTGTTTGTATAAATATGGGTGCCTGTACTCATATTACTCTTGTTCCAGTTTTTTTACAAGTCTTTGTAATACGTTTTATTAATGAAAGTTGGTTTTTTAAGAGAAAAATATAATTCCTTTTCAGTTAGTTAAAAGTTATCAGACTTGTGTGAAAGAAAACTGAGTTCCAAAAATTATTTGTTAAGCATTTTTTGGCCATTCTTTTCCTGTGAGAATTTGTGGTTTAAAAGTGTTTGGGGAACAAGAATCCTGGGTAGGATTTGTTGTTCAGGTTGTAAAAGTTTGAGTAACTCTTTTACTCTTAAGTTTTAAGTGGGAGGAAAAGGTTTTTTGATTCTCAACTAAAACCTTAAACCGGTTTCAGGTAGAAGTGAAAATGGACATTTGAGCCTGGTTTATTTAGTTTAAGATTGTAAATCTAAAGTGTTTTGGGTACCTTAGTTTTTGGTTCATAAAGTTTTCAGTTTTCAAAAGGTTGGTGTTTTCAAATCTTTCTCAAAGATTTTTGGTTACTTATTTGGTCTCATAGCTCACTGCTTATATAAACTTGCTCATAAGCCGTTGATACAAGCTTATGAGCAATAGCTTATAGAGGCTTGAAGGTTTTCTTCTTGGTCTTGTGGTGAATGTGCAGGAAACCAAAGCCCCATTCTCATTAAAAGCATCAAGGTTGTTGGAGTGATATCATTATCAGATACCAACTCCTTTTGTTCTCTTCCAAGGACCCCTGGCTTACCTAGTTGTTGGTTAAGCTCAGGGGAGCATTGCTGACCCTCACTAGGATGCAAAGTGAGGGAGGTGCTAACTTTCCTTCATTTCTCCTTTTTCTTTCTTAATTTTTCTGAAAATCTGTGTGCTATATGAGTTTGCATGATTGTGTTTTTATGATGAAGTTTTCTGTTTGATTAGGCTTATTTAGGGTGTTTATGCATGCCTAGATAGGTTAGAATCAATTTGGTTAAGTTTTAAAAGCATTAGGTTTGTTAAAGCTGAAAATCAGCAAGTAAAAGGAGTGTTTGGGTCTATGGTTTTAACTGCATTAGGTGACATAATGATGGATTAAAACAAGCTAGATACATGCACATGGTTAGTGGTAGGAGTTACTGTTAGTTTATTTCAAGTGTGATAGCATATTACTGATTTTGCTTTGTCACATTTTGCTTTAATTTGCTTAAACATCCAGTAGCCTACTTAACTGCTTGAATTATGTGATTTTTGATAGTTAAGTTTTGATAGTTTTTAGAAAATGTGTTAAGATAGGATTGTGTGCAGTTATAGGGTGACGTGGGTGTGTTATGTGTGAGCCTTGGCTTGTCTAAGTTCACCTTTGTGACCAGTTGCATCAGACAAGTACCCCCTAGGCCTGCTAGGTTAATCAGTAAGTGTGTTTTGTTTTACAGTAGTGATTGGTGAATTGAGCTTGTTTGTTTTCTACTTGATTTGACTCCCCACAACCCAACTGGTTGTGGGGGTGCCCCTCTACACCATTTTTGGCGCCGCTGCCGGGGAGGCGTGTTGTGTTTTGATTTGGAATTATTGTTTTTATATACTAACCATAATAGTATTTGTATTAGTAGCACTCTACTAATACGTATTATCAGTTTTCGATTTTTGTGTGAATACTATTACTATATTGTATACGTAGAACAATAAATACACAAGTACTCCAAATACGTGAGAAATCACAACCTTGACTTGGGAGGTCATTACCCAATCATTGTATTCGAATCTCAAACCAAAGAAAAAGGCAAAAATAGATAAATACGTTCGTGAAGCTCGATTTTGAAAAATACAAACTATAAGGTGGGTATAAGGCGGATATTATAAATTATATCCTAAGAAAAAAGGCTCTTAAGTGCTTCGTGTCGCCTCGTTTCCCCGCTTGCTTGTGAGTATTTGATTTTGAGAGCTAATCGAGGGTTTTGCCGCCCAAAGTATTATTAAGTATCATATATACTTTCTTGGTTTTATTTGATTAAACCCTCTTGAACGTTTTGGTGTTCCACCAACGTTCTAAAGTCATCGAAGGCGTTCACTTCACGTGATCGTTTTCATTCCTTGAGGCTTCTTTAATCAAGAGATTTGATTAAAAAGGAGATTTATAGATTTTTGTCTACTTAATACAATTCCAAAATCCAAAATAAAGTAAAAACAATCAAAAATCCAAAAAAATTGAAAAAGTTAAAAACACCAAAAAGAATATTCTTTGCTTATCCCCACGTTGTACGCGACGTTTATGCTTACTCGTAATCAAGCAAGACGTGCACGTAAACGAAAAAACAAAAAGGAGTCAACACCTACTCCTAATCTTTCTAGTGAAGAGACTCCAAGTGAGGAACCTATTGTAGAACAAGAAGCTATCATGGCTAATCGTACTATGATGGAGTTGCTTCAAGCACCCACCGAGGGTTTTGGAGAGGCCATTGTGATTCCCGCCAACCTTGCGGAGAACTTTGAGATCAAGACGGGTTTAATGTCTATGTTCAAGCCAACAAGTTTCGCGAACACGAAAAAGACAACCCACATTATCACATTAGGCAATTTAATCGTCTCACCGCGACAAGCAAGTTTAAGGATGTACCACACGATGCCATTAAGATGATATTGTTTCCATACTCGTTAGATGGACCCGCCAAGATATGGCTCGAGAAAGAACCCTCAAATTTGATTTTGACGTGGGGTGATCTCGTTTCTAAATTTGTCAATCAATTTTTTCCACCATCTAAAACAACACATTTGAAAAACGAGATTTCACGATTTACTCAAAGGACTAATGAAAGTTTTTCAATGGCTTGGGAAAGGTTTAAAGAAATATTACATGAATGTCCACACCATGATTTTTCCGAATTGCATCAAATTGACACTTTTTATAATGGGCTTGATGATCATGAACGAGATTACCAAAATGCCGCCGCGGGTGGTAATTTTTTGTGCAAAACGACCGATGAGGCTTTGAAAATCATTGAGAATAGGTCTAAGGTTTATAGCCCTCGTAACACACCGAGTGTTGCCACTATGGGTTCATCGTCGTCTCGTAACATGAGTGCCTTGCAAGATGAAGCAAATGAGGAGAATCGGTTTTTCGATAGGTTTTCGACTCTTATGACTCATTGGAAAGCACAAGATGCTTTGAATTCCGCATCGGTTAAGGCGGTTGCCAAGAGTTGTATTTCGTGTGGTGGAGCTCATGATTTTTCCGAGTGCATTACCGCGGATGGTAACACTTCGAATGCTTATGTAGCCACGGGAACTTATAACCAAAACGGTCAAGGTTCCCGCCAAAATCAAGCTCCACCAAATCAAAATGCTAACAACTATCGAAACAACAATCAAAGTGGTGCTTATCAAGGAAATCAACGTAACTACAACAAGGGTAATTACCAAAGTGGGAATGGGCAAATTTCAAACCAAAACCAAAACCGTGATTTTCAAACTACCACACAAGGTTTTCAAAATGATCACACCAAAAATCTTCAAGGAGAATTTTTGAATTATGCTAAAGCAAACGATGCTAAGTTTGATAATATGCAACGTGAAATGGTTAGCTTAAGATCCGAGTTGAAAAACGAGCTTAAAAACGATCTTGCTAATGAACTTAAGACTCATGCTAATAAAATAGAAGGAAATGTTCAACGTCTCCAACAAAATCAACAAAAAATGGAGCAAGGTCAACATGAGATTAAGCAAGAATTGTTAAAAGCGGATGCTAGGCAATCTAAGTTTGAAGATCGAATGGGAAAAATATTTGAAGCTACCATGTGTAAACCTTCTTCTTCGGGTGGTGTTCTAGTGATACCATCGTAAACCCAAAAGGAGAATTGAAGGTTATTACTACTCGTAGTGGTAAAACTTTCAAAGAATCCATTTCTCGTCCAAGTACTTCTACGGAGAAGGAAAAAGAGAAAGAACCCGAGGTGGTGGACGAAAAGGAGCAAATTCCAGGCCCACGAAGTACCGCTCAAACCACACCTACGGTTGAACCAATACCGATAGTGGAACCCGAGATTCCAAGGCCGTTGCCTATGCCCCAACCCACACCACCCTTACCTTACCCTTCAAGACGAAACAAGGAAAAGGCACAAGAACGAAATAATTATCAATTTGAACTTTTTATGAAAATGTTTCGTGACTTGCATTTTAATATAAGTTTTGCCGACGCCTTGGTCATGATGCCTCGATTTGCCGCAAACTTTAAAAGTATGTTGAATAACAAAGAGAAATTGCAAAAGTCGTCTAGTTGTTCTTCGGTTTTTCTTAGCCGCATACCTCAAAAAGTCGGTGATCCCGGTAAATTTTTAATACCATGTGCAATACAAGATATGGAGGAATGCTACGCCTTGGCCGATCTTGGTGCTAGTATAAATTTGATGCCTCTTGAGATTTTTAAGTCGCTCAATCTTCCTAATCTCACTCCTTCAAGAATGTCAATCGAGATGGTCAATCATTCTACGATTCTAGCTTGTGGAGTAGCCGAGGACGTCTTCATGAAAGTTGGAAAGTTCTACTATCCCGTGGACTTTATCGTTGTTGACATTCCCATCGATCCTAAAGTTCCTCTAATTTTAGGTCGATCATTTTTTGACACCTTGAGAGCACTTATTGATGTGCATGCTAGGAAAATCACTCTTCGTTTCAATGAGGAAGAACTCATCATAAATGCAACTCCAAACTCCACACTTTCTCATGTGTATTCTATCACGTCTTTGAACAATGTCAATCCCATCAAAAACATTTGCAAAAGGATTTCAAAGAGAGTTTTAGGAGTTGATGATAAAAACGATTTTCCGTCCCCTCCGCCGATGGAGGTTAAGAGTGTTAAGCCTACGATTCCAATCACGAATGATTCTTCGGATGATGAATATGTTGATCCCGATGGGGAAGTTTTCTTTGTTGACAAACGTTTTGAGAACTTACCACCACCAAAACCAAAACGGTTTTCAAATGTGATAATTTTTAGTGTGACTAACATTGCTTTAGAAACACCAAATATTTTTGACATAATCAAGTCGGGTTTTCATAAGGAGAGTTTAAAAGATGAAAAAGGGAAAGATTTTAAATTGAATTTAAAAGATTTTTCTACAATACTAACTCCGTCGTCACCTCGTGTTTTGAGTGCTACAAGCTCATCTTCTCCTTTTAACGATGCTTTGTGTGGACTTAGTGTGGGGGAAGCCCCTTATGTTCCCTCCCCTTTCTCCACCGAGGACGAGATATTTGATCCCGAAATTGCTTATAAAGGGAAATCTCGGTCTTCCACCGATGCAATAAATGGAAAATCTTTCTATTTGATTGGTGCGAGTCTACCTCGAGTAGCTCATGGTTTTTGTGACTTACCCATTGTCCCACCCTTCTATTTCTTCTCATCTATTTTCTTGAAACCCTTTGGGTTTGTGTTGACACATGATGAAGTGGCGTTGATTTGTTTTTCCAATGAAAACAAGAACGCCATCTTCGATCCCGGTATTTTGCACCATCAAAGGACTTAGTCCTTAATACCGGTTGTTTTTGGGCCTTGTTTATCATGTAAGCCCCACTAAAAATTGACCATACCATGATTATCCCTAAATGATCACATTTATGGGGGATTCAAGTCGAGCTTTTGACTCGGTTATCAAAAACAAGGTGCCTCGTGGGTGAAACCCATGCTTATCCATGTATATATTATTGCTTTCTAATGTAGTAACGTGTGGGGATTTGTACCCTTCCAACCTTTGTTTCGTGGTTGTTTGTGAATTATGGACTTTAGAAGATCATGATCTTCACGATTGGAGCCTCTCGTGTTCGTTTTATGGGAGCAATCGATCGTTTGCTTTGAAGACTTTCTCAATATCCATGATATATCCTTTGATGTTCTAACCTTAGGTTTATAGCACACTTCATAAACGGCTTTAAATTTAACAGTTACACCCTTTCCATGCTAGATTAGGCATTCGACTACGTCTCTAGTATGGGGGTGTTTGCACCCTTAGACTCGAAACATTGAGGACAATGTTTAACTTTAGTATGGGGGGGGGTGAATAGATACTTGCCTTGCCAAACCTTCACGCTTTCCAAAATTTATCTTTTTGTTTATCGTTTTTGTTGCAAATAAGGATAAAAATGGCCAAATTTTAAAATTTTTCTCATGTTTTATAAGTGTTTGAAGACACGAATATAGGTTTTTTGATGGCGAGAATAAGAGTAATTTTTGACTTGACCGTGCGTGTTGAGCACTTAGCTTTGGTTCCTTAACTTCACATTAGGCTAAGTCTCTTAAATGAGGACGAGAAATGATAGGGTTAATTATAAGTTACTCTGCTAAACGTAGAGTACTCGTATTCTTTCAAAAACTCACGTGTTCTCGTTGTTTGCTTATTCTCCCTTCGCATGTAAATATTTTTTGCTTAATAAATATTGACTTAGCGGTTTAGTTGGGATTGTTGGGTTTCTAGTCTTTTCTAGTAGCTTCCGTCTAATTAAATTGGGAAGACATTAAGGTATCGCCAGCGTCACGGTTTTGAAGTATTGGCACCCGAATAATCAAAAGCTTTACCCAATAATAAGATTTCAAGTGCTCACCTAAATCAAGCAAACAATTTGAAGCCCCACAAGGCCGAAAAATCTATACAAAATTGAAAGTGAATCAAGCCTTAATCTTCGAAGCTTTAAAGATCCAAAATTCGCCTTAGCGTGAGGATATACGTCTTTGGCTAATAAAACCACCGATGAGGCGGATAATAAAAGGCAAGGCAAGACCGAAGTAATAATAAAAGCTTCATGGCGAAGTTGAATAAAAGATGGAGGTAAACCGAAGATAATAAGGCCCTTCCGTTAGGGGGCGTATAAAAGTCTTGGTAATAAGTCTCATGTTCAAAACCGTTATAAAACCGTCTTTATCGATCCTTCTTGTTGACTTAATTTTATGACATCGTTGTCTATTAGGAGCGGTTATTGATTTGATGGTCTTGGTTACACCGTTAGGATTCTGTTTTTAGACCTAAATCTCTATTATCGCATAAGTCAAACAATGTATCCTCATGAAACATTCAAGACAAAATAAAATATAAGAGATACAACTTAGGAAAATGGGAGGATAAGTACGTGATTAGGGCATATGAGTAGTGTTAGCATTACTAACTTATAATGACAATGATATCGTTGCACGCTTGGCATGGAATTGGGGTGAAAATCGAGGACGATGAAATTATTTCTAACGAAGCATTCACGTGTTCTTATTCTATGAACCTAAACGTCCCATTTTGCGATGAAAATCATACATTATGTCTAAAACGCAAGTAGTAGTAGCAATAGTAGTAGTGTAGCTAGTTTATCATTCAATAAAGTGAATAAAAATGAATTTTGGAGGTGCTACGATACTTTATTCTAGCATTGCGTGAGAGCACGACAATGGTTTAGTATGGGGGAGTGATGAGACTGCTTTTATACATATTCTCATCGTCCTAAAATGGCTTTAAATGCATTAAATATCATCAAAATACCCATATATATGCTTGTGTTTGTTGCTTGTGCATTTTAGCTACGGATATTGAGAAAATGACAAAAGATCACAAGAATCATGCAAAAACGAACACGGGAAACGAAGCCGCACAAAGAACCGGGCCCGAATCATGAATTTCGAAAGAAGTCCTTGAAGATTTGAAGATTGGCAATATTGGTCCCTCACTTTTTGAAGACTTGTCACTTTAGACCCTTATAAACCTTAATTTTTACAAGTTTGGTCCTAAAGTTTCAAGATATTACATTATTGGCCCTTGAAGATTGCATTTATTGCACCATTAGTCCTTACCCAAAGTTTGGGAAAAGCTTGTGCCATATTTGACAACTTTGGCAAAGTTGTTATTAAGGATTTAAGAGTTGTTGGCTGATAATTACAAATTGAAGAAGCGAAGAGAGTCAAGGGGGCAAATGTGACCAGACAACTAAACCTATCACCACCAATCACCCACTGCCACGTCACCCTCCACTCCCCCTCAACCAATCATATTACTCCCACCATCCACGTCGTCATCCCACTTCCTTAATAAACAAATTTATTAATAATCTGTTTTTAAAACAGATTAACGTGGGAAACAATCACTATTCACCATCATCACCCCTAATCCTACCCCAAGAACCCTAAAAACCCAGGATTAATTAACCACAATTATTAACTAAACCCTAATCAAATTTGGGGGTTTTCACCCCAACCCCACTCCCAACACATCCTTACACCCAGAAAACGACTACTCCACCTTTTGTCCCCTCCCCTACTACACCCATCACGTATCACTTGACCACATCAACGTCCAAGATTCAAAACGTGGTCCCAAAGGTTTAATGGACGCTCAAGATCAATCCTAGATAGCCGTTTCATCCCAGAAGTCACAAGACTCCATCCTTGACCAAATTCGGATTCAAATCAGAGGGGCATTCTTGGAAATCACTTGTATTAGGTTTTCATATTAGCATTATTTTATTTCTGTTCTAGAATAGTCCTAGTGTTTTTATAAATATGGGTGCCTGTACTCATATTACTCTTGTTCCAGTTTTTTTACAAGTCTTTGTAATACATTTTATTAATGAAAGTTGGTTTTTTTAAGAGAAAAATATAATTCCTTTTCAGTTAGTTAAAAGTTATTAGACTTGTGTAAAAGAAAACTGAGTTCCAAAAATTATTTGTTAAGCATTTTTTTGGCCATTCTTTTCCTGTGAGAAAATGTGGTTTAAAAGTGTTTGGGGAACAAGAATACTGGGTAGGATTTGTTGTTCAGGTTGTAAAAGTGTGAGCAACTCTTTTACTCTTAAGTTTTAAGTGGGAAAACATTTTTTGATTCCCAACTAAAACCTTAAATCGGTTTCAGGTAGAAGTGAAAATGGACATTTGAGCCTGGTTTATTGAGTTTAAGATTGTAAATCTAAAGTGTTTTGGGTACCTTAGTTTTTGGTTCATAAAGTTTACAGTTTTCAAAAGGTTGGTGTTTTTAAATCTTTCTCAAAGCTTTTTGGTTACTTATTTGGTCTCATAGCTCACTGCTTATATAAACTTGCTCATAAGCTGTTGATACAAGCTTATGAGCAATAGCTTATATAGGCTTGAAGGTTTTCTTCTTGGTCTTGTGGTGAATGTGCAGGAAACAAAAGCCCCATTCTCATTAAAAGCATCAAGGTTGTTAGAGTGATATCATTAGCAGATACCAACTCCTTTTGTTCTCTTCCAAGGACCCCTGGCTTACCTAGTTGTTGGTTAAGCTCAAGGGAGCATTGCTGACCCTCACTAGGATGTAAAGTGAGGGGGGTGCTAACTTTCCTTCATTTCTCCTTTTTCTTTCTTAATTTTTCTTAAAATCTGTGTGCTATATGAGTTTGTATGATTGTGTTTTTATGATGAAGTTTTCTGTTTGATTAGGCTTATTTAGGGTGTTTATGCATGCCTAGATAGGTTAGAATCAATTTGGTTAAGTTTTAAAAGCATTAGGTTTGTTAAAGCTGAAAATCAGTAAGTAAAAGGAGTGTTTGGGTCTATGGTTTTAACTGCATTAGGTGACATAATGATGGATTAAAACAAGCTAGATACATGCACATGGTTAGTGGTAGGAGTTACTGTTAGTTTATTTCAAGTGTGATAGCATATTACTAATTTTGCTTTGTCACATTTTGCTTTAATTTGCTTAAACATCCAGTAGCCTACTTAACTGCTTGAATTATGTGATTTTTGAAAGTTAAATTTTGATAGTTGTTAGAAAATGTGTTAAGATAGGATTGTGTGCAGTTATAGGGTGATGTGGGTGTGTTATGTGTGAGCCTTGTCTTGTCTAAGTTCACCTTTGTGACCATTTGCATTAGACAAGTACCCGCCCTAGGCCTGCTAGGTTAATCAGTAAGTGTGTTTTGTTTTGCAGTAGTGATTGGTGAATTGAGCTTGTTTGTTTTCTACTTGATTTGACTCCCCACAACCCAACTGGTTGTGGGGGTGCCCCTCTACACCATTTTTGGCGCCGCTGCCGGGGAGTCGTGTTGTGTTTTGATTTGGAATTATTGTTTTTATATACTAACCATAATAGTATTTGTATTAGTAGCACTCTACTAATACGTATTAGCGGTTTTCGATTTTTGTGTGAATACTATTACTATATTGTATACGTAGAACAATAAATACACAAGTACTCCAAATACGTGAGAAATCAAAACCTTGACTTGGGAGGTCATTACCCAATCATTGTATTCGAATCTCAAACCAAAGAAAAAGGCAAAAATAGATAAATACTTTCGTGAAGCTCGATTTTGAAAAATACAAACTATAAGGTGGGTATAAGGCGGATATTATAAAATATATCCTAAGGAAAAAGGCTCTTAAGTGCTTCGTGCCGCCTCGTTTCCTCGCTTGCTTGTGAGTATTTGATTTTGAGAGCTAATCGAGGGTTTTGCCGCCCAAAGTATTATTAAGTATCATATATACTTTCTTGGTTTTTTTGATTAAACCTTCTTGAACGTTTTGGTGTTCCACCAACGTTCTAAAGTCATCGAAGGCGTTCACTTCACGTGATCGTTTTCATTCCTTGAGGCTTCTTTAATCACGAGATTTGATTAAAGAGGAGATTTGTATATTTTTGTCTACTTAATACAATTCCAAAATCCAAAAAAAAGTAAAAACAATCAAAAATCCAAAAAAATTGAAAAAGTTAAAAACACCAAAAAGAATCTTCTTTGCTTATCCCCACGTTGTACGTGACGTTTATGCTTACTCGTAATCAAGCAAGACGTGCACGTAAACGAAAAAACAAAAAGGAGTCAACACCTACTCCTAATCTTTCTAGTGAAGAGACTCCAAGTGAGGAACCTATTGTAGAACAAGAAGCTATCATGGCTAATCGTACTATGATGGAGTTGCTTCAAGCACCCACCAAGGGTTTTGGAGAGGCCATTGTGATTCCCGTCAACCTTGCGGAGAACTTCGAGATCAAGACGGGTTTAATGTCTATGCTTCAAGCCAACAAGTTTCACGGACGCGAAAAAGACAACCCACATTATCACATTAGGCAATTTAATCGTCTCACCGCGACAAGCAAGTTTAAGGATGTACCACACGATGCCATTAAGATGATGTTGTTTCCATACTCGTTAGATGACCCGCCAAGATATGGCTCGAGAAAGAACCCCCAAATTCGATTTTGATGTGGGGTGATCTCGTTTCTAAATTTGTGAATCAATTTTTTCCACCATCTAAAACAACACATTTGAAAAACGATATTTCACGATTTACTCAAAGGACTAATGAAAGTTTTTCAATGGCTTGGGAAAGGTTTAAAGAAATGTTACATGAATGTCCACACCATGATTTTTCCGAATTGCATCAAATTGACACTTTTTTATAATGGGCTTAATGATCATGAACGAGATTACCTAAATGCCGCCGCGGGTGGTAATTTTTTGTGCAAAACGACCGATGAGGCTTTGAAAATCATTGAGAATAGGTCTAAGGTTTATAGCCCTCGTAACACACCGAGTGTTGCCACTATGGGTTCATCGTCGTCTCGTAACATGAGTGCCTTGCAAGATGAAGCAAATGAGGAGAATCGGTTTTTCGATAGGTTTTCGACTCTTATGACTCATTGGAAAGCACAAGATGCTTTGAATTCCGCATCGGTTAAGGCGGTTTCCAAGAGTTGTATTTCGTGTGGTGGAGCTCATGATTTTTCCGAGTGCATTACCACGGATGGTAACACTTCGAATGCTTATGTAGCCACGGGAACTTATAACCAAAACGGTCAAGGTTCCCGCCAAAATCAAGCTCCACAAAATCAAAATGCTAATAACTATCAAAACAACAATCAAAGTGGTGCTTATCAAGGAAATCAATGTAACTACAACAAGGGTAATTACCAAAGTGGGAATGGGCAAATTTCAAACCAAAACCAAAACCGTGATTTTCAAACTACCAACAAGGTTTTCAAAATGATCACACCAAAAATCTTCAAGGAGAATTTTTGAATTATGCTAAAGCAAACGATGCTAAGTTTGATAATATGCAACGTGAAATGGTTAGCTTAATATCCGAGTTGAAAAATGAGCTTAAAAACGAACTTTCTAATGAACTTAAGACTCATGCTAATAAAATGGAAGGAAATGTTCAACGTCTCCAACATGAGATTAAGCAAGGTCAACAAAAAATGGAGCAAGGTCAACATGAGATTAAGCAAGAATTGTTAAAATCGGATGCTAGGCAATCTAAGTTTGAAGATCGAATGGGAAAAATGTTTGAAGCTATCATCTGTAAACCTTCTTCTTCGGGTGGTCTTCCTAGTGATACCATCATAAACCCGAAAGGAGAATTGAAGGTTCTTACTACTCGTAGTGGTAAAACTTTCAAAGAATCCATTTCTCGTCCAAGTACTTCTACGGAGAAGGAAAAAGAGAAAGAACCCGAGGTGGTGGTCGAAAAGGAGCAAATTCCAAGCCCATGAAGTACCGCTCAAACCACACCTACGGTTGAACTAATACCGATAGTGGAACCCAAGATTCCAAGGCCGTTGCCTATGCCCCAACCCACACCACCCTTACCTTACCCTTCAAGACAAGACAAGGAAAAGGCACAAGAACGAAATAATTATCAATTTGAACTTTTTATGAAAATGTTTCGTGACTTGCATTTTAATATAAGTTTTGCCGACGCCTTGGTCATGATGCCTTGATTTGCCGTAAACTTTAAAAGTATGTTGAATAACAAAGAGAAATTGCAAAAGTCGTCTAGTTGTTCTTCGGTTTTTCTTAGCCGCATACCTCAAAAAGTCGGTGATCCCGGTAAATTTTTAATCTTTGTGCAATACAAGATATGGAGGAATGCTATGCCTTGGCCGATCTTGGAGCTAGTATAAATTTGATGCCTCTTGAGATTTTTAAGTCGCTCAATCTTCCTAATCTCACTCCTTCAAGAATGTCAATCGAGATGGTCGATCATTCTATGATTCTAGCTTGTGGAGCAGCCGAGGACGTCTTCGTGAAAGTTGGAAAGTTCTACTATCCCGTGGACTTTATCGTTTTTGACATTCTCATCGATCCTAAAGTTCCTCTAATTTTAGGTCGATCATTTTTGGACACCTCGAGAGCACTTATTGATGTGCATGCTAGGAAAATCACTCTTCGTTTCAATGAGGAAGAACTCATCATAAATGCTACTCAAAACTCCACACTTTCTCATGTGTATTCTATCACGTCTTTGAACAATGTCAATCCCATCAAAAACATTTGCAAAAGGATTTCAAAGAGAGTTTTAGGAGTTGATGATAAAAACGATTTTCCGTCCCCTCCGCCGATGGAGGTTAAGAGTGTTAAGCCTATGATTCCAATCACGAATGATTCTTCGGATGATGAATATGTTGATCCTGATGGGGAATTTTTCTTTGTTGACAAACGTTTTGAGAACTTACCACCACCAAAACCAAAACGATTTTCAAATGTGAAAATTTTTAATGTGACTAACATTGCATTAGAAACACCAAATATTTTTGACATAATCAAGTCGGGTTTTCATAAGGAGTGTTTAAAAGATGAAAAAGGGAAAGATTTTAAATTGAATTTAAAAGATTTTTCTACAATACTAACTCCGTCATCACCTCGTGTTTTGAGTGCTACAAGCTCGTCTTCTCCTTTTGACGATGCTTTGTGTGGACATAGTGTGGGGGAAGCCCCTTATGTTCCCTCCCCTTTCTCCACCGAGGACGATATATTTGATCCCGGAATTGCTTATAAAGGGAAATCTCGGTCTTCCACCGATGCAATAAATGGAAAATCTTTCTGTTTGATTGGTGCGAGTCTACCTCGAGTAGCTCATGGTTTTTGTGACTTACCCATTGTCCCACCCTTCTATTTCTTCTCATCTATTTTCTTGAAACCCTTTGGGTTTGTGTTGACACATGATGAAGTGGCGTTGATTTGTTTTTCCAATGAAAACGAGAACGCCATCTTCGATCCTGGTATTTTGCACCATCAAAGGACTTAGTCCTTAATACCGGTTGTTTTTGGGCCTTGTTTATCATGTAAGCCCCACTAAAAATTGACCATACCATGATTATCCCTAAATGATCACATTTATAGGGGATTCGAGTCGAGCTTTTGACTCGGTTATCAAAAACAAGGTGCCTCGTGGGGGAAACCCATGCTTATCCATGTATATATTATCGCTTTCTAATGTAGTAACGTGTGGGGATTTGTGCCTTTACAACCTTTGTTTCGTGGTTGTTTGTGAATTCTGGACTTTAGATGATCATGATCTTCACGATTAGAGCCTCTCGTGTTCGTTTTATGGGAGCACTCGATCGTTTACTTTGAAGAATTTCTCAATATCCATGATATATCCTTTGATGTTCTAACCTTAGGTTTATAGCACACTTCATAAACGGCTTTAAATTTAACAGTTAGACCCTTTCCATGCTAGATTAGGCATTCGACTACGTCTCTAGTATGGGGGTGTTTGCACCCCTAGACTCGAAACATTGAGGACAATGTTTAACTTTAGTATTGGGGGGGGGGGGGGTGAATAGATACTTGCCTTGCCAAACCTTCACGCTTTCCAAAATTTATCTTTTTGTTTATCGTTTTTGTTGCAAATAAGGCTAAAAATGGCCAAATTTTAAAATTTTTCTCATGTTTTATAAGTGTTTGAAGACACGATAGGTTTTCCGATGGCGAGAATAAGAGTAATTTTTGACTTGACCGTGCGTGTTGAGCACTTAGCTTTGGTTCCTTAACTTCACATTAGGCTAAGTCTCTTAAATGAGGACGAGAAATGATAGGGTTAATTATAAGTTACTATGCTAAACGTAGAGTACTCGTATTCTTTCAAAAATTCATGTGTTCTTGTTGTTTGCTTATTCTCCCTTCGCATGTAAATATTTTTTGCTTAATAAATATTGACTTAGCGGTTTAGTTGGGATTGTTGGGTTTCTAGTCTTTTCTAGTAGCTTCCGTGTAATTAAATTGGGAAGACATTAAGGTATTGCCAGCGTCACGGTTTTGAAGTATTGGCACCCGAATAATCAAAAGCTTCACCCAATAATAAGATTTCAAGTGCTCACCTAAATCAAGCAAACAATTTGAAGCCCCACAAGGCCGAAAAATCTATGCAAAATTAAAAGTGAATCAAGCCTTAATCTTCGAAGCTTTAAAGATCCAAAATTCGCCTTAGCGTGAGGATATACGTCTTTGGCTAATAAAACCACCGATGATGTAACACCCCCAAATTTATACAATTCAATACAACGGAAGACTCGTTGGTGTTACGGGATAGCACATTACTCACATCATAGACAACGCATAAAAATCGCGTCGTTTAATAATAAAGCATTTTCCATTCATAAATATCAAATTTTTACATAGGTCCCAAGTCATTGTATTTCATACAGGTTTTACAAAGCATTTGAATGGAAAATTATTATTTAAGTGCGGGCCATGAATTCTTGTTGTCTTCCCGAGAATTACTTTCAAGCACCTGAGATAAAACATGTTAAAAGAAAAGGTCAGCGAAAACGCCGAGTGAATTCATAGAGTTTACTGAAATCCATCAATATAACGTCGGTATAAATTTATTACCGAAAATCATTTTATACAAATCATTGCAATAGGCCATAAAATCGCCAAAGTCATTTTATACCAATCGTTATCAAAATCATAATATAGGCTTTCGCCTTGAAAATCATTATACGAACCATTGTCGTTAAAAACATCATACAATACGTTTTATAACATTGTATAGATTAAATAAGAACCGTTATATGAATATGGTTATATAAAACCAAAACACGAACATAATATCAATGTTAAGACCCTGTATTGCTAGTCAGACAATATATCGTAATTCAATGCATAAAGCAGTATTTCGTTAATTGGATTATTATAAGCCGCATGACATTGTTACCTTACTAAACCAAACAACGGGTAGCTAGCCCGAAACTCATTTGCCCATCTAAATTAGCTTGTCGTCACAATAATCACGCTTGTGTAAATCTTCTCATACATAAATTCGCTTACCAATCAATGTGGCACGACGGGGATCAACCGTCAAGGCGCGAACTGGGGTGATCGTCCCCAAATAGTACTATTATATGCATAAGCGTCTACCAAATCCCGGTAGTTCACAATTCATGCTAATGGGACTTTTAGTGACATAACCTAACTTTAATAATCCATTTCATAGTGGAAACCTTGGTTTCCGGATCTTTGAAGCAACTAGGAATGCACCATGTTCATATGATTATAAAATCAAAGCGGAATTAGAACATGATACATTAACAAGGTGTTTAGAGCACAAGAACATGAATTAAAACACAATTGGATTGCTAATTATATTGATAATCAACAACCACTAGGTGTGTGTACATTGAATCCCACACCTAGTCGACACACACTTTAGGTTTACATTTTGAATGAATTATATGAAAAACCTAATAACCCTTGGTTCCTTTTATAGTGTAAGGATTAGGGTTTTACAAGAGATAATGATAAATAAACATGTGAATCTTCTATTTAAATAACTATATACAGAATATCTCCTGCATATATATCCAAATAGAATCTTCTAAAAGCTTCTTGTCTACAATTCTATCAACTCTTGAATTGCATGTAACAACTCTTGAATTGCACACGACAACTCTTGAGCCAACAATGCTAGATTAACTCTTGTCAACGCCTAAATTGGTCTTGACAATGCTTAGACAATAACTTCATGTTTTCTTCATTTTTGAGTTTCTGCCACATCAACTTTTTGACCCAACAATCTTCCCCTAGTTGATAGTGGCAAAACTCTATGTGTATCTCTTGTAAGTTGTACATGATCTTCAAGTTGCTTCCCCTCAAGTGTAGCATGTATTTCTTCCAAATGTAGCTCTATGTAATGATCTTGAAGAACAATTAATATAATATTTTTGATGTAGAGGTAGAATAACCCAACCTTGTGTTCCATGTCTTGTACTATCCACATGATGAAGAACTTATACCTAAAGCAAATTATAAGTAGACCTCGATCCCTTGTCAATATTCTCATCCTATGTGAGACACTGAGCACGATAATGTAACTCCTTCAAGTGTTATGACAAGTCTTCATCACCAACCATGTAAAGCATGAACAAGTTACCTTTAAAGTCAGTGTATGGCATCCACAACTTTAAGATATGATAGAACACAAACTCACGAAAATCTTCTTCAATCATCAAACTTACCATAAGAATTCTTCCCCTTAAGCCAACACCTCTTCATGATGAATTTAATGAAATAACATCTTCATACCATATGTAAAAGCCACTCTCAAGGCCATCCTAATTACATAGTTTAAAATACCCATCAAATTCCCACAAATAGTTGTTAACTCGCTTTAAGATCATTAATTCCTTTGAAAAATATCCGAGCCATAAATAACAACATGATATTCTAGATTAAAACGGAGATTCCATGTACCTTCGTGTGTAAACAACTCCTTTTTGTGTGCTAAAAACGTCCAATTTTCTCAAACAACAGCAATCATTGTGTTGTCCAATATCCTCTTCTGTCCAATATCTTTACCAGATGTATTGTCCAATATCGGACAATACTTATCAGCGCTTGAAATACTATATATCGGACAACACTATCAACCTATCAGCGTTGACTTATTCTGTCAGCGTCAAGATACTTCCTGTCAGCGTTAAATGAAGTCTTGTCAACGTCCACGTCTTTTTCACTTGTCAACGTTGAATTAAATATCAACGTTACCTTTTCAACGTTTATATAAGTGAATAAAGCTTCTTTGTTTGTGTAACCGCATGTCCATAGTAACCATGTGAACACTCAATTGCTCCACCAATAGAAAATCTTGTACCGTGTGAACACAATTTAACTTGCTTCTTAGATCGTGTGTACGCAGGTGTACTATAACCATGCGAATACAACTTTTCTTCACAAATAAGAAACAAGCACCGTGTGAACACTAACTTGAATACCAATCAAATGCATAGAATCATGTGAACAAAGCTGAATGTGACGTCACTTGTTTTTAGGCTTTGATCGTGTGAATCGAAGATGTTCCACCAATAAGAAACGACCGTATATACCTCGTCATGTAAATATACTCAATAAACAAGCCTTCGTCAAGCAGCAGACAACATGATGTACCCTCTACAATTTATCACATGTTCTCTATCATCATATGCACAATCTTTTTCATGCTGAAATCTTCAAACGTGCCATATGTATAGAATGTACTCCCATTGATTTTCACATTACAGCTGCATCTTTCGAATCATGATTGCTGTCATAAGCATGATCTAGGGTTTGTTGAAACATGAGCATCAAAACCCTAATTAGGGTTTGTAAAAGAAACCTTAGCTTGAATTCATTATGCATTCTAACAGCCACGAACTACAATTCTTCCTGCTTTTAAGTAGATCTAGGGTTTGAGGAACCCTAGTTCATGATTTTATGTAAAAGCAGAAAACTGAAAATCACTCATCAGCCAACTTCGACGCTTAATAACTTTTGCCTGGGGATAAAACTCGACAATCCCTCCGGTGGATGTTTAGATATGTGTATGAAGAACACACATATAAAATTTCGTGACGATCCAATGGTTCAATCAAAAGTTATGCCCTTCTGAATACTGCTGTGCACACAAAAACGTCCAGAAAAACCCTAGACGGATTTTTCTTCTTTTCACCATACACGAACACCTTGTTGGTCCTAGCATCACGAGCCACGAGGCTCTGATACCAATTGTGGAAACCTTGGTTTCCGGATCTTTGAAGCAACTAGGAATGCACCATGTTCATATGATTATACAATCAAAGCGGAATTAGAACATGATACATTAACAAGGTATTTAGAGCACAAGAACATGAATTAAAACACAATTGGATTGCTAATTATATTGATAATCAACAACCACTAGGTGTGTGTACATTGAATCCCACACCTAGTCGACACACACTTTAGGTTTACATTGTGAATGAATTATATGAAAAACCTAATAACCCTTGGTTCCTTTTATAGTGTAAGGATTAGGGTTTTACAAGAGATAATGATAAATAAACATGTGAATCTTCTATTTAAATAACTATATACAGAATATCTCCTGCATATATATCCAAATAGAATCTTCTAAAAGCTTCTTGTCTACAATTCTATCAACTCTTGAATTGCATGTAACAACTCTTGAATTGCACACGACAACTCTTGAGCCAACAACGCTGGATTAACTCTTGTCAACGCCTAAATTGGTCTTGACAATGCTTAGACAATAACTTCATGTTTTTTTCATTTTTGAGTTTCTGCCACATCAACTTTTTGACCCAACATTTCATTTCATCTATCAGGTCATTTAATCATTCATCGGGTCATACAATCATTCGGGTCCAAATCAATAAACAGACAATCGGGACAACTAGTGTCCTATTTCATAAAAACTAACATGTTATCTCCCTCGCAGGTTTATAAAACATTTCATAAAAACATTTAAAAGAGTGCGAGGCTATGAACTCACATTGATGTGGGAAAGCGGGTTATCGGCAATTCGGATGTACGGTATGTGCTTCAATCACGGAAACCTAGACAAATAATACTCGTCTTAGACTCTTGTCCAATGACTTTATCAAAATAATAATTATGTATACATATGATGATTTTATATATATGATGATGATCAAGTGGGTTTATACATCTTTACTCATTCATTATAGTGTTTATGTGTTGGTAATTTTCAAGACTAGTTACACTAGTTCAACTTGTTTACATTTTAAAGCCCAGTGGGCCTATTACCAGCATACTATTCATTGGCCCAATTATACTTTTATTATCAGTATTATACTTTATATGTTGGGCCCAAATGGGTTAAGCCCAATAAATAAGTTTATAAGTGTTTTACCAAATTAGTCGGGTTTATTGTCCATGAAGGCTACTTTGGCCCGTTAATGTCTACATGTTGTAAAGCTCGGGTTTTATCGATTTTTACTTGTTATTTATGTTTATATATCAGTATGCGAGTTTATAAAAGTTTACATTAGACGGTTCCAACCGTCTAAGTTTTATTTAACAAAAACGTTAATCTTTCGGTTTTAGCCGAAAAGACGTAAAACTTAGTATATAGTTTTTATAACTTATAAAACTTACCAAACTACCATTTTTATATAATGTCCATTTATTTACCCTTATGCATTTTTATATAAATGAAATATATAAGTTAGTGGGTTTTAATTCACATTTTATACTATATTAGTTTGAGTGCTTATATAATAATATTAAACATTAATTTCACAAAATCAGTCCAAAAAATCTAGTTTACTAAAATGATCATATCTAGAGTTCTACATGGAGATAGAACCCCAAAATTTTATCACAGAAACTACATGATATGTGATTCATTTTATTACTTTATAGCTACTGATGAATCAACCTTTAAGTATTTTATAAAATTCGTCCAAAATAGTGTACTCAGATTTGCACTCTAAACTTGTTTTGATCATATCTCACTCATTTTTATGATTCCATTGCATGGCCAACTCTCACATCTGTACAAGTCTCAATACTCACTGTATATCAATTCATCTATACCATTTTATCAGTTCATCATATGGTTATTTACTGTTTTTATACAGCCTACTAAATTAAGCAAGATTAACCATTTTTACATATAGTTTTTCATCTTTTTACCCATGTTTATCAACACCAAATCCCCACACAATACTTTTATCATCATATATTCATCATATACATATACAATAGGAAAGAAAATACATGATTACATAATCAAAATAAAAAGAAGGATGGGAAGAATGATCCTTATACCACCATAGTGATGAAAATGTGAGGTTGATGAACACGGCTTGAATTTCGATGGCAAAACTTGTGATATACCATTATCAACTTCAAGATCACCTATCTTCATGAATCATCTTGTGGAAAATCAGCCCTTGACTCCTTTGAAAACTTCTTTCTAGATGTTAAAATCATCACCAATCTATAGAGCTTTAAAAGGGCTTCATCATATGTGTGAATAACACATGATTTCATGGTTAAAATTGATCAAATGAGGTTGTTTATTGATGAATATGGGACGAATTTTGGGGAGGAAAGAGAGAAAGTTATGGTGGTTTTATATGGATAGACAGGGAGAAATGGTTTAGTGAAGTGGTTTTGTGGTTTGGTGGTATGTGTAGCTTACTTGTTAAGCTTAGGCTTACATGTGTAAGCTTAATAGTTATAAGGGTGCCACATCAAGAGATGTGGTGTTCTCTTTTGGGCCATCCCTTTTAGTGGGGTGGGATACACTTGTTTTGTCCCATCCCGCTAATTTACGGGTATTCCTTGATTCTAGTTTCCTCGATTTGCGTGCCCTCAGGTCGTTTTACGAAAAGCATTTTTATAAATTATGAATCAACGACACAAAACGAATCTAATAAAAAGTGTCTCATCAAAAACAGAGTTCAAAAACGTAAATACGTAAACCTAGGGTTTCCGGTTTAGTCGTAAAGGACGTTAAATTAAAATCGTAAGTCCTAATCTCTTCTCGTAAATTTGTGAGTTTATGAACCAACACAAATTTAAAATTCCAAAATAATATTTACGGATAAATTGATTTCCTGAAATGTCGGACTGTCACCAAAACGGTGTATGTAAACGTAAGCACGTAACGTAGAATCCTCCGGTTTAGACATAGTCGATGCTACTTCAAGACGTAAATCCAAATTTCTTCCCAAAAATAAGTGAGTTCATATTATAACATTAAAATAATGTTTTTAAATAAATATTGAGAATAAAATATCAACCATAAATTGACGGATTGTCACAGATGAGGCGGATAATAAAAGGCAAGGCAAGACCGAAGTCATAATAAAAGCTTCATGGCGAAGTTGAATAAAAAATGGAGGTAAACCAAAGATAATAAGGCCCTTCCATTAAGGGGCATATAAAAGTCTTGGTAATAAGTCTCATGTTCAAAACCGTTATAAAACCGTGTTTATCGATCCTTCTTCTTGACTTAATTTTTTGACATCGTTGTCTATTAGGAGGGGTTATTGATTTGATGGTCTTGGTTACACCGTTAGGACTCTATTTTTAGACCTAAATCTCTATTATCGCATAAGTCAAACAATGTATCCTCGTGAAACATTCAAGAAAAAATAAAATATAAGAGATACAACTTAGGAAAATGGGAGGATAAGTACGTGATTAGGGCATATGAGTAGTGTTAGCATTACTAACTTATAATGACAATGATATCGTTGCACGCTTGGCATGGAATTGGGGTGAAAATCGAGGACGATGAAATTATTTCTAACGAAGCATTCACGTGTTCTTATTCTATGAACCTAAACGTCCCATTTTGCGATGAAAATCATACGTTATGTCTCAAACGCAAGTAGTAGTAGCAATAGTAGTAGTGTAGCTAGTTTATCATTAAATAAAGTGAATAAAAATGAATTTTGGAGGTGCTACGATACTTTATAGTAGCATTGCGTGAGAGCACGGAAATGGTTTAGTATGGGGGAGTGATGAGACTGCTTTTATACATAGTCTCATCGTCCAAAAAGGGCTTTAAATGCATTAAATATCATCAAAATACCCATATATATGCTTGTGTTTGTTGCTTGTCCATTTTAGGTACGGATATTGAGAAAATGACAAAAGATCACAAGAATCATGCAAAAACGAACACGGAAAACGAAGCCGCACAAAGAACCGGGCCCGAATCATGAACTTCCAAAGAAGTCCTTGAAGATTTGAAGATTGGCAAGATTGGTCCCTCACTTTTTGAAGACTTGTCACTTTAGACCCTTGTAAACCTCAATTATTACAAGTTTGGTCCTAAAGTTTCAAGATATTACATTATTGGCCCTTGAAGATTGCATTTATTGCACCATTAGTCCTTACCCAAAGTTTGGGAAAAGCTTGTGCCATATTTGACAACTTTGGCAAAGTTGTTATTAAGGATTTAAGAGTTGTTGGCTAATAATTACAAATTGAAGAAGTGAAGAGAGTCAAGGGGGCAAATGTGACCAGACAACTAAACCTATAACCACCAATCACCCACTGCCACGTCACCCTCCACTCCCCCTCAACCAATCATATTACTCCCACCATCCACGTCCTCATCCCACTTCCTTAATAAACAAATTTATTAATAATCTGTTTGTAAAACAGATTAACGTGGGAAACAATCACTATTCACCATCATCACCCCTAATCCTACCACAAGAACCCTAAAAACCCCAGGATTAATTAACCACCATCATTAACTAAACCCTAATCAAACTTGGGGTTTTCACCCCAACCCTACTCCCAACACATCCTTACACCCAGAAAACGACTACTCCACCTTTTGTCCCCTCCCCTGCTACACCCATCACGTGTCACTTGACCACATCAACGTCCAAGATTCAAAACGTGGTCCCAAAGGATTAATGGACGCTCAAGATCAATCCTAGAAAGTTGTTTCATCCCAGAAGTCACAAGACTCCATCATTGACCAAATTCGGATTCAAATCAGAGGGGCATTCTTGGAAATCACTTGTATTAGGGTTTCATATTAGCATTATTTTATTTATGTTCTAGAATAGTCCTAGTGTTTGTATAAATATGGGTGCCTGTACTCATATTACTCTTGTTCTAGTTTTTTTTACAAGTCTTTGTAATACGTTTTATTAATGAAAGTTGGTTTTTTTAAGAGAAAAATATAATTCCTTTTCAGTTAGTTAAAAGTTACTAGACTTGTGTGAAAGAAAACTTAGTTCCAAAAATTATTTGTTAAGCATTTTTTTGGCCATTCTTTTCCTGTGAGAATTTGTGGTTTAAAAGTGTTTGGGGAACAAGAATCCTGGGTAGGATTTGTTGTTCAGGTTGTAAAAGTGTGAGTAACTCTTTTACTCTTAAGTTTTAAGTGGGAGGAAAACATTTTTTGATTCCCAACTAAAACCTTAAACCAGTTTCAGGTAGAAGTGAAAATGGACATTTGAGCCTGGTTTATTGAGTTTAAGATTGTAAATCTAAAGTGTTTTGGGTACGTTAGTTTTTGGTTCATAAAGTTTTTAGTTTTCAAAATGTTGGTGTTTTCAAATCTTTCTCAAAGATTTTTGGTTACTTATTTGGTCTCATAGCTCACTGCTTATATAAACTTGCTCATAAGGTGTTGATACAAGCTTATGAGAGCAATAGCTTATATAGGCTTGAAGGTTTTCTTCTTGGTCTTGTGGTGAATGTGCAGGAAACCAAAGCCCCATTCTCATTAAAAGCATCAAGGTTGTTGGAGTGATATCATTAGCAGATACCAACTCCTTTTGTTCTCTTCCAAGGATCCCTGGCTTACCTAGTTGTTGGTTTAGCTCAGGGGAGCATTGCTGACCCTCACTAGGATGCAAAGTGAGGGAGGTGCTAACTTTCCTTCATTTCTGCTTTTTCTTTCTTAATTTTTCTGAAAATCTGTGTGCTATATGAGTTTGCATGATTGTGTTTTTATGATGAAGTTTTCTGTTTGATTAGGCTTATTTAGGGTGTTTATGCATGCCTAGATAGGTTAGAATCAATTTGGTTAAGTTTTAAAAGCATTAGGTTTGTTAAAGCTAAAAATCAGCAAGTAAAAGGAGTGTTTGAGTCTATGGTTTTAACTGCATTAGGTAACATAATGATGGATTAAAACAAGCTAGATACATGCACATGGTTAGTGGTAGGAGTTACTGTTAGTTTATTTCAAGTGTGATAGCATATTACTGATTTTGCTTTGTCACATTTTGCTTTAATTTGCTTAAACATCCAGTAGCCTACTTAACTGCTTAAATTATATGATTTTTGACAGTTAAGTTTTGATAGTTGTTAGAAAATGTGTTAAGATAGGATTGTGTGCAGTTATAGGGTGATGTGGGTGTGTTATGTGTGAGCCTTGGCTTGTCTAAGTTCACCTTTGTGACCATTTGCATCAGACAAGTACCCCCTAGGCCTGCTAGGTTAATTAGTAAGTGTGTTTTGTTTTGCAGTAGTGATTGGTGAATTGAGCTTGTTTGTTTTCTACTTGATTTGACTCCCCACAACCCAACTGGTTGTGGGGGTGACCCTCTTGTCCAAAAACAGCAAGCTATCAACACAAATCGACCTAAATTGTTTCTACTTGCACTTGTGAAGATACATTTTCTTTGGTGTTCATCATTTTTTGTCTTCTCACGTTTCTGCTTTTAGTCAGCTTTAATCCAGTCCGCATTTAGCTTAAACTGTGTTTTTGTGGTTAGTTTAGTCATAGGGATTGAGTTTTTAAAGAAAAAGTAAAAAAAAGGTTTTTGTAAAAAGGACTGGCCAGGACTCGAACCTGCGCCATCCTTCTCAACACACTCTCATCTTACCATTGCGCCCTTGGGTCTTTTACTGACCAAGGGTGCAATTGATTTAGACTTAAGGTTTTTTTTTGGTTTTGGCTTATAAAGATAATCCGTTTGTTCAAGAGCTTATTCTAGCTTATTGAATAAGCCAATTTCCACCATTTCATTTTTCTTACATTCCTGCTTTAGGTTAAGACTTTTTGACACCAGGTTTGTATTTTTCACTCTTTTTAATTATTTTTTATGATTATTTATTTACCCGTATTTTATTAATTAAATAATAAATAGTTAAATTAGTTTTTAAAATTTTCAAAAAATCTTTTTAGGTTTTAATTTAATACTTTGAGGTTTACATCTATTTAACTTTTCATTTTAGCTAATTTATGATTTTATTTAAGTTTTAGGTTTTTCTTTCACTTTACAAATTAATATTAAATTATTAATTAGTTTTTAGACATTTTGGTTTTCAAATTAGTGATTCTTGTATTTTTCTTTAGTTAGGATAAAAATTTGGTAATTTTTGGAATACTTTTTCTTTTCGTCGAATTTTACGTTTTTACGTTTTTTACGTCTTAGGGTAATTTTTAGTGTAATTCGTCTTATCCTTTCTCTTTTCTCACAAATATAATCACAAACCATTAATCATCTCTTAACACAACGCACTTACCTCCTTGAGAACGATCCCCCATTTTGGGTCATTAGTGCTTGGTTTTCCTAAACCGACACTTAACGCTTACCACTATTTTGCCTTCCTTTTCCTAAAGGGGTAAAAACTCTACACCATTACTCTTTTCGTTTTTGCTTTGTAATTTAATTTGGGCTTGCAACCCGTAAACTCAATCCATTCCTTCTAAACGTATTTTGGGCCTTGTATGGCTTATTTACCAAAAGTAAATAACATAAACTTCCTTATTGGGCTTTTGGGCCCAATACCCAAATGTGGGACCCACAAGCCCATTTATCTTCATAAAAGTTTAAATCCACTAAAATCGAGCTTGACTTTGCCTTTGTTGATCTTTTCTTCAAACTCGTGCCGATTTTGCCGGTTTTCGCGAACTTTGGTACCTACACACATTAAACAACAAACAAACAAATACAAGGCAATATTTATACATTTAATGCATTTTTTCATTGTTTATTAATATAACTGATATGAGTAAAATCACTCATATCAACTCACCTAATTGAAACGAATTTTAATTAGGAGATAAACCGATGAGAAACTATTCAACCCCCCCCCCCCCCCCCCCCCCTTCTAGTTTCTACAGGCTTGATAAAAGCTTGAGCTTGGCTTGAAAAGCTTGAATTAATTTTTTTTATAATAAAACTCATCAATAAACATATGTATAAAATAAAAAAAACAAAAATCATTATTTAAGCAAGTTTGATTTATTTAACATTAATAAAACCAATAATAAAATCATTTTGGTTTCAAAATGACGCTCCAATACGATTAAGGTCCCAAAGGCCATTGCATGATGTGAATGCGAGCGCAATTTAAACACGTTGTGTTTAGTGTTAAGAAGAGTAAAAAAGATATTTATACACATATTGTATTCCACAAAGTACCGAGTAAATGCAATAATTAAATTTACAAAAATAAAGAATCATTTAAAATACAAAGAAGTAAAATATAAATGTAATCAGAGTAAAAAGCACTTTTAAAATATATTATTTATTTATGAAATTAGCCCTTAAAATTAGGTTAATACTCAAATTAACAATTAGTTGCTTATATAAATTCATCATAAAAACATATTTTTGATAGAACTTGAAAAAGCTTGATAAGAACTCGAGTCGAGCTATCAAAAGCTTGAGCTTAAGCTTGATATAGTTTCGAGCTATTTTTTAGGCTTGAGCTTGGGCTTAAGCTTGAACTTGATAAAAGCTTGGCTTGATCGAGCCAAGCTCGAGCTCAAGCTCAAGTTGCTTGATAAAAGCTTGACTTGATTAGAGCCCTATACACACGTAATACAACGAGCTAACCGTGATTCTAGCACGTGTAAACCAAGCTATAACACTTGTAAGTAATCTACCCAACAACCCTAGAGAGGGTCTAGGGGTAGATTTATACTTAAACCGAGCACCAAGAAAACACCACACCAAACCCCTTTGTGGGTTATGTTGCGACCGGCCAAGAGAGGGAGAAAAGAGAGATTGAGGATTGTGTAGAATAATGAGGGTAAGGGGTTGTATATATAGGCCTAAAAATCTTTTAGCCCAAACAAATAAAAGGAAAGATTTTTTCCCTTTCCCTTTGTGCCCTAACCGACATTCGAACACCCCTTCATGGGGTGTTCCGGAACCTTTCGTTCTTCTTTCTTTTTAATCCCCTTTTTATATATTCTTTAACACTCGTTAATACTTAAGTCTTAATTATTTAACGATCGTTAAAGTTATATAGTTATATACTTATATAGCTCGATTTAATTTAATAAATATAATATATATATTTATTTAATAACTTAACTCTTTACGTATTGAGTGCAATCCCGTAATCTCGAGTTCGATCCTATCACACGACTATTAAATGTAAGTCCATAAATTTTCAGCTCCCACTTGGACATATTTCTAATATCGTGATTACATTGACTAGCGTCTAGTTACACTTACCAATGTCTCTAGTACAACTCGAGTAAGGTCTCATGGATAAAACCTTTCTAATGATTCATCATTATTATTATCCTTTTATTTCTAATACAACGTTAATAAGGATATGAATCTTAGTCATTCGTTTCATTAACCATTCTGTTTCTCGTTCACAGATTCAACAAGATTACAAAAACAAATTCGGGTGTGGCCACACAAACATCTTACTAATCCCACGAGGGGCCCAACTGTATTAAACTCCAAAACGAAATTGGAGGGAATAAATCCCATATTGACTACGAGCAAAACTTATGAATTTTGCAACACTTCTGAAAATAATCCTTATAGCTATGTAACACCCCCACATTTACAACGCAGCGGAATACAACATTGGGGTGCTACTTCATAATACAAGCTCACGAGTCACAGTAAACGTATTTTAATATAAACGTTTACCAATGATGATTTCATCGAAAGATCAGAGTTACAAGGTCCCAATAAATTAAGAAAACTTTTTTTTTTAAAATAAGTTGCAATATACAAGTTTTTGTTTTATTCTTTTTTTTTAAAAGAAAAGATTTTTATCCAATGTACAAAGTTCACCAAGTCCACTTCCTTCGATATCCGCATCCAATCCTATCCAAGCATGCCAATATAAACCTGAGATAGACATGCTTAAAGTCAACAAAAATGTTGAGTGAATCCATAGAGTTTATAAATAGTAATTTTGAACACAAGCTTAATAACATTTTATTCATGAAACAATCAAACGATGCTAGAGCCACGAACCGAACCTTAACCATGTGCCCAACCTGGAGTGAGACACTCCCAATACTAAATACAATATATCCTCGTATGCTTCTCGCAAGACAACATACTCCGGATAGGTCGTTAGGCCAAAATAGATCTATTATTATTGCACTAGCGTTTACCGGTTATCGGTAATTAACGGTTCATGAAGGAAAGGCCACTACATAACACTCATTGCAACGTTCACGTAAAAGCTACGTGTGTTCGATTTTCTAAAACAAGCATGTATCCCCCTCACGGGTTTAAAAAATCATTCAAAACAATTATAAAAGCGAGGCTATGAACTCACCTTAGATGCAGACAATCAGCAGAATATAAGTATCAATACCACACGACATATCATAACCCAATACTGCTTCACATAATTATCAACACAGCATCAAAATCTATACGGCTTGATTCCAATAGTCGTAATACACCATAAGTAGCTAATAATCATGTAGCGTCAACTGTATCCTTTCGCGCTTGTAATTAATTCCACAGCTATGCTCCAATCGTTTTGTGAGGTTTAGGTTTTGGTGTTTTCCCGATGGATGGTTACATCAACTCGACACAAAATAAATTAATAAAATTCAACTCGAAAAATCTTGGTGGTTGGCCAAGTAAAATAAAATAATAAAACAAATTATATAATATATATCCAGTATATATTTTATAAGTGAAAATGACGCAAATGATTCATGTCATAAGTTACTATTTAGAACAAGCATTTAAAAATGTATTTCTTAAATTATATACATAATCCTTTAGAATTAATAGTGTATACAAAGTTATTTTTATATAATTCGACACTCGTTCGAAAATATTATGTAACTCATTAAAATTTATTTACCATAATTATACGTTAAATGTCATCTTAACTGAAATTATACTTTTCGAAAGTTGTTATATAACGTAGTTATTCATTATCAATTTCTTTTATAAAAATATATATTTTTAGAAAATTTCGGCATGACCTTGCCGTTTTTATAACGTTTCCATGTATATAAAATACATAATTTTTCCCACTTTGTCTCAATCAATACCCAATTAATAGTTTTGTCAGTCAATAGTCTAATTAAGGTATTCTTAATCAACATAATTATTATATTAATTATATATTCTCACCATTAATATTTTAATTACTTTCCATATTTCCTTAATTAATTTCTTTCCATATTTCAATTAATACCATAATTAATATATTAATTATCCACCATTAATGTTTTAATTACTTTCCATATAACATAAAAAAAAATTTATATTTTAATACCATTTATTAAAATAGTATTAATAACAATATTCTTTAAATATGTATTTATTTATTTATTTATTATATGTCCTCAAATAATTATGTATCCCATTATATCAAATAACAATTATTATTATAATATTTTCTAAATTCTTACACTCTATATTTTATTATACCCTAATTATTATTAATAATAATAATTATTATATTATCCTCAAAATATGTATTTTCATATATCCCACTATTGTTATTTACTTTATTTATTTATTTTATCTCTTTTATAAATCACACTTTTTACATAATAATAATAATAATAAAAATAACTTATTAAATAATTGATTATGATTTTATTTATTTCTTTTTATATCTCCTCAAATAATAATAATTTTTTGAACATCCAAATAATAATAATTATATAACCAAAATAATGATAATGGTATCCTCAAAATATGTACATCCATACATTTCATATTTTATTACACCCTTTATTTATTTATTTCTTTTATACATCACCTTTTTACATAATAAGGATAAATTATTATAATTTTATTTAATCATTTATTCATTATACTTTTTATTTATCATATCATTATACAAATTAACAAAATAAAATAAAATAAAAATACAATACAATTATAATCTAGATCTATTATGCCCAAAAATAAAAATAAATAATAAAAACAAAGTCCAAGAACGTCACCACCACAAGTCCGACACCAAAAAGGTGCGGCTGTGGTAGCTGTTAAGAGTCGGCCGCCACCAAAATGGTGGTCCAAGGCGGCGGTTCACGAAAAGGTTACACAGGGGGGTCACACCATCACGACCTGACACCATAGGGTGCGTCGGAGGTGACAGTCCCGACGTCCGGCCGCCACCACAGTGGTGGTTTGGCGGCGGGCAGCCCCTTTTTTGTTCAAGAATATAGCCAAAAACCATCATAAAGTAAAATAAAAATAAATTTAATAAACCATTTAAAAAAAATCTTGATGTAACCATCTTGCATGGGTAGATCTAGACTAGATCTAAAGGTTTTAAGGGTTTTTAAGGTATACACATATGTTCAAATGGTGAATCCGTCACCCTCACACCACCATATGGCGGCGGCGGCCGGAAAACACCACCACAGTAGGGTGGCCGCGGCTCAAAAAGGGATGGCAGCGAGGAGGGGATTATTTCAGGAGGGTTGGGACGCGGGCGGCTGGGTTTAAATGAAGGACTCGCCGGAAAATTTTTTCCGGTGGCGGCGCGACGGCGACGGCCGGCGGCCAGCAGGGTATGGGAGAGAGAGGCTAGAGAGAAAACTTATGTGTGTGTTATTTAGTTTGGAGTTGAAATGAAAGAAATGAGGTTAATTTTTTTATATATATTATAACTTAAAATATAAATAGAAAATAGATAATAGTTTAGGGTGAAATATGTAAATGTTTTATTTACTTTTGTAAAGTAAGCGTTCGAGGCTCGTTTGGGCGACTTAACGGACGATTCAAGACACGAGACTTGCGCCATCGTTTTTAAAATCATTTTTCCAATAAATATGAGTCCTTACTTCGTCGAGTTTCGAAAACGTTTGTTATTATTTATTTAAATGCTTGTTTAATTAGTTTTAGCTATTCTGGTTAAATTTCACCGTAAAAATAAAACGTAAATTCTTTTACTCACGTTATTAGCAACGTTTTAGGATACAATGAAAAATACTATTTCTTCATATTTCCAAAGTTTTAGTTTTTAAATCGCTCCAACTATTATTTCTATTAGTTTCGTTCAGTCCGACACTAAAACGTCGAAAAATACTACAAGTAATTAAATAATAATTATTTAATTTATAAGTCGTAAACGTAAAAATTAAGAAATATCAAATATCGAAATAATCGATATAAAAATATAATATTTAGGCATCCATTGGCATCGCGATCACTAGTAGTCCTCGTTACTCATCAGAACGAAAAACTAAAACGCTCAATATTGGTTTCAACTTAAATCGTTAAACGTCGTAATAATTAACGCCATCATATACTTCAAAAATATCCGAAAAATAGAATTAAACTATGATCTTATTTTTACGGAGTTTACATCCTCACCACCTTAAGGGAGCACCGTCCCGGGGCTCGTTAAAAGATATCACGTCATAGAAAATCTTCTTGAGAGTACATAACTTCATCGAATGCGTTACCAAATTACTTAAAACAAGGCAATCGTCACTAATCATACGAAATCACCTAATCACATGATCGCTAGGGAAACCTTCCATCAAAGGAGATTTCTTCGAAGCAGAAATCATTCGGAGTATACATTACTCCATCGAACGCACTACGACGTAAATTAAAACATTGAATGCTATTATTAAGCACATATAATCACATTACGACATGCTTGCAAACTAACCAAGCCATGTCGAATCAATTAGTTCAATCAAGTTAACTCATGCTTGCTAAAAAAAATCAAGCCATGATAATTATAAATATTTGACAGGATTTTTGGATATGTCTAGTCAAAAGAAAGTTTACATATTAAAGGATGTCCACGGGCCTGATGGCCATGGATGCACATCCAAAACGACTTTTGTCAAAGGAGGGTGCGCACACACGGATCCATACCCAAAATTTACTACGGGGTGTTCACATACGTATGCATACCCAAAATGATATTACGGGGTGTTCACAAACGGATGCATACCCAGGGTAATATAGGTACGCGTTACCTTCCGATCGGGCAGCATTTCACAATGCCACCTCGAGCTCGCACCATGTACGATTACTCGACTAAATACAATACAATATTACGGGGTGTTCTCATATGGATACATACCCAACGTAACAGAGGCACGCGTTGCCTTCCGATCGGGCAGCATTTCACAATGCCACCTCGAGCTCGCACCATGTACGATTACTCGACTAAGTCACATATCACATAAACACATAACAAGCAAGGTTTGCACATGATTTCAACTATGGCTATCCGCTGTTCGATCATCGACGATCAAAGGGGGATCGAGTCAAGCACAAGGATTCCTCAACTGAATAAACGAAGACGGCAACCCGGATTGTCTTTCATCTACCGATGCGCGGTCGGCAAACTTCAACAATCCATCGCATACCGTTTTATTCCCTACAGATAATGATGACGGACGACACCACTGGATCTAGTAGGATCCGACCATTGTGCTTGGCTCTTGCGCCGAAGGCTCTCCTTTTTGAACCATCCTTGTGTGACCCTACGTTGGTATACGAGTCAACACTCTACGTTGGTATACGAGTTCACAAGGCAGAATAGGAACAAATCAAACACCTCGAATTCAAATTCGAGTTTATGTAGATTCGTCCGTGACATAAGCTGACCGAACACATACGTTTCGGGGGAAGATGTCTTCTTCAATGGCCTCAAAGTTACTCAAACTCGACTTTCCTCCGGTTTGGCAGTCTGCTGATCTTGTCAAAATTTCTTCTTAGTTTCGGTACGAGGTTCCTTGGTAATTCGTCGCCAACATGGTGATTTAGACGGGATTCACACGTTGTACATGACACCATAAAAATGTTACGAAAATATTCGGTCAAGGTTACTTTCTAAGCTAATACTAGTCGAAAGAGAATATGTCAAAGGATACAAGGAAATTTGGGACATGTTCTTACGGAGTCGAATCAAACATGATTACTTGCATAACGATCCACCATTTGGAAGTGTTCTCACCCGAACATTTATTCAAAACCACAATTTTAGAAGGAAATGACTGACCTGACACGACGTGGCTCTTCCTGAATTATGCATAGTTAGCTACGCTATGTATAATTAAGGACCAAGCAACGACACATCTAATATGTCACGACTCTTCCTGAATTATGCATAGTTAGCTAGGCTATGCATAACTGAGGACCGAGTAACGACATATTCGACGCTACAAAAAGAAACTTTATAATTATTGCACAATCATACAAGATTATGAACATTTTTGACTTATTCTCGAAATTAAGTAAATCACGTGACATAGAGTCAGAAATTATTTTTAACCTGTTTCTAGAAATACATCAACTATTTGTATATTCATTCTTGGGAAACATATTTTTCCTTCGCCTTCTTGTAAAAAAAAATATCAACACAATTTGTTATTTGGTTTAACAAAATACTTTATATACTAATATATTCTCGAAAAATTTTACATCATAAAATGACGCTAAGGTGGTTTGGAATCAAGAATCAATGCAAGTATAAATAGCAGAAATCAAGAATCAATGAGACTGAATGAGGTGAACGAGCAATATATTTGCTACTGAATTTGCGTACACTATGAGTCAAGATACACCTAAGATATGACAAGAGTTTCTAGGTAACAACGACATTTCGAACAAGAATCCTGTTTTGCCGGATGGCTAAAACTGACTCTAAAATGCTCGAATCGCTCTTCCAAAATTTATGTCAACTTTTAATTAATAACTTTCAAGTATTTAAATTTATACTTAAAGTGTATATATATACATATATATATATATATATATATATATATATATATATATATATATATATATATATATATATATATATATATATATATATATATATATATATATATTTTATTTTTAATTTTTTTCCTCTAGTTTGTTTGTTATAACAAAATACAAGATTTGTCTTATGTTAAAATATTCATAAAAATAATTTTTATCTTATTTAAAATTTAACAATAAGTTTTTACAAAATCTCAAACCTCCAAATACGTGACAAGTTCCCATTCACGAGCGTATATTATGAAACATGCCAAAGTTTATATTTGACTCAAAAATCATTTTGTATCATGTTTAGACCCATGTATACACGCGTTTCAAATCGTGAAAATTTCTCAACCATTCTTTCAACTAATCTAAGCAAGTTTTCGACGGATCTCGTCACAGACATTTATCAACAACAAGTTATGTCGTAAAACAAATGATTACATTAGTAATAGAGATTACTTTAAATGATTGACCAAAAAGACTAGAGAGGAAATACTTTCGCCTCCTTCATGCGTTCCTTAGTCGCGGCTCAAAAGAGAAAACCAAGCCAGAACACAAACAAAATCTAACCATGTTACATATATATATAGATGTATATATAATACCGTAACGTATATATATATTACATATGTACGAGATTTACCATATCGGATGATAATGGAAACACCATTATTTAGTATAAATAGTACAATCGAAAGTACGTCCAATAGGATGATCGTAAGGTGTAAATAGCGATCTAATAGCTCGTCAAAGAACGGTATCGTAAGTATATAATTATAATTTATACCACGCACGCATATGGTATAAAATATACAATTAAAGACCTAGCACCAAGCACATAAAGAAGCGGGAAGGATTGCACTCACGGATATCGGACATCGGTGAACGACTCGTGAAAAATTTTAGAAAACAGTCATAGTCCAGGTTTTGAAAAACGACCTAGTTCGCTATGACTCGAGCTCTGATACCAATCTGTAACACCCCCACATTTACAACGCAGCGGAATACAACATTGGGGTGCTACTTCATAATACAAGCTCACGAGTCACAGTAAATGTATTTTAATATAAACGTTTACCAATGATGATTTCATCGAAAGATCAGAGTTACAAGGTCCCAATAAATTAAGAAAACTTTTTTTTTAAAATAAGTTGCAATATACAAGTTTTTGTTGTATTCTTTTTTTTAAAAGAAAAGATTTTTATCCAATGTACAAAGTTCACCAAGTCCACTTCCTTCGATATCCGCATCCAATCCTATCCAAGCATGCCAATATAAACCTGAGATAAACATGCTTAAAGTCAACAAAAATGTTGAGTGAATCCATAGAGTTTATAAATAGTAATTTTGAACACAAGCTTAATAACATTTTATTCATGAAACAATCAAACGATGCTAGAGCCACGAACCGAACCATAACCATGTGCCCAACCTGGAGTGAGACACTCCCAATACTAAATACAATATATCCTCGTATGCTTCTCGCAAGACAACATACTCCGGATAGGTCGTTAGGCCAAAATAGATCTATTATTATTGCACTAGCGTTTACTGGTTATCGGTAATTAACGGTTCATGAAGGAAAGGCCACTACATAACACTCATTGCAACGTTCACGTAAAAGCTACGTGAGTTCGATTTTCTAAAACAAGCATGTATCCCCCTCGCGGGTTTAAAAAATCATTCAAAACAATTATAAAAGCGAGGCTATGAACTCACCTTAGATGCAGACAATCAGCAGAATATAAGTATCAATACCACACGGCATATCATAACCCAATACTGTTTCACATAATTATCAACACAGCATCATAATCTATACGGCTTGATTCCAATAGTCGTAATACACCATAAGTAGCTAATAATCATGTAGCGTCAACTGTATCCTTTCGTGGTTGTAATTAATTCCACAGCTATGCTCCAATCGTTTTGTGAGGTTTAGGTTTTGGTGTTTTCCCGATGGATGGTTACATCAACTCGACACAAAATAAATTAATAAAATTCAACTCGAAAAATCTTGGTGGTTGGCCAAGTAAAATAAAATAATAAAACAAATTATATAATATATATCCAGTATATATTTTATAAGTGAAAATGACGCAAATGATTCATGTCATAAGTTACTATTTAGAACAAGCATTTAAAAATGTATTTCTTAAATTATATACATAATCCTTTAGAATTAATAGTGTATACAAAGTTATTTTCATATAATTCGACACTCGTTCGAAAATATTATGTAACTCATTAAAATTTATTTACCATAATTATATGTTAAATGTCATCTTAACTGAAATTATACTTTTCGAAAGTTATTATATAACGTAGTTCTTCATTATCAATTTCTTTTATAAAAATATATATTTTTAGAAAATTTCGGCATGACCTTGCCGTTTTTATAACGTTTCCATGTATATAAAATACATAATTTTTCCCACTTTGTCTCAATCAATACCCAATTAATACTTTTGTCAGTCAATAGTGTAATTAAGGTATTCTTAATCAACATAATTATTATATTAATTATATATTCCCACCATTAATATTTTAATTACTTTACATATTTCCTTAATTAATTTCTTTCCATATTTCAATTAATACCATAATTAATATATTAATTATCCACCATTAATGTTTTAATTACTTTCCATATAACATAAAAAAAATTTATATTTTAATACCATTTATTAAAATAGTATTAATAACAATATTCTTTAAATGTGTATTTATTTTTTATATTTATTATATGTCCTCAAATAATTATGTATCCCATTATATCAAATAACAATTATTATTATAATATTTTCTAAATTCTTACACTCTATATTTTATTATACCCTAATTATTATTAATAATAATAATTATTATATTATCCTCAAAATATGTATTTTCATATATCCCACTATTGTTATTTACTTTATTTATTTATTTTATCTCTTTTATAAATCACACTTTTTACATAATAATAACAATAATAAAAATAACTTATTAAATAATTGATTATGATTTTATTTATTTCTTTTAATATCTCCTCAAATAATAATAATTTTTTGAACATCCAAATAATAATAATTATATAACCAAAATAATGATAATGGTATTCTCAAAATATGTACATCCATACATTTCATATTTTATTACACCCTTTATTTATTTATTTATTTATTTCTTTTATACATCACCTTTTTACATAATAAGGATAAATTATTATAATTTTATTTAATCATTTATTCATTATACTTTTTATTTATCATATCATTATACAAATTAACAAAATAAAATAAAATAAAAATACAATACAATTATAATCTAGATCTATTATGCCCAAAAATAAATATAAATAATAAAAACAAAGTCCAAGAACGTCACCACCACAAGCCCGACACCAAAAAGGTGCGGCTGTGGTAGCTGTTAAGAGTCAGCCGCCACCAAAATGGTGGTCCAAGGCGGCGGTTCACGAAAAGGTTACACAGGGGGGTCACACCATCACGACCTGACACCATAGGGTGCGTCGGAGGTGACTGTCCCGACGTCCAGCCGCCACCACAGTGGTGGTTTGGCGGCGGGCAGCCCCTTTTTTGTTCAAGAATATAGCCAAAAACCATCATAAAGTAAAATAAAAATAAATTTAATAAACCATTTAAAAAAAATCTTGATGTAACCATCTTGCATGGGTAGATCTAGACTAGATCTAAAGGTTTTAAGGGTTTTTAAGGTATACACATATGTTCAAATGGTGAATCCGTCACCCTCACACCACCATATGGCGGCGGCGGCCGGAAAACACCACCACAGTAGGGTGGCCGCGGCTCAAAAAGGGATGGCAGCGAGGAGGGGATTATTTCAGGAGGGTTGGGACGCGGGCGGCTGGGTTTAAATGAAGGACTCGCCGGAAAAAATTTTCCGGTGGCGGCGCGACGGCGACGGCCGGCGGCCAGCAGGGTATGGGAGAGAGAGGCTAGAGAGAAAACTTATGTGTGTGTTATTTAGTTTGGAGTTGAAATGAAAGAAATGAGGTTAGTTTTTTTATATATATTATAACTTAAAATATAAATAGAAAATAGATAATAGTTTAGGGTGAAATATGTAAATGTTTTATTTACTTTTGTAAAGTAAGCGTTCGAGGCTCGTTTGGGTGACCTAACGGACGATTCAAGACACGAGACTTGCGCCATCGTTTTTAAAATCATTTTTCCAATAAATATGAGTCCTTACTTCGTCGAGTTTCGAAAACGTTTGTTATTATTTATTTAAATGCTTGTTTAATTAGTTTTAGCTATTCTGGTTAAATTTCACTGTAAAAATAAAACGTAAATTCTTTTACTCACGTTATTAGCAACGTTTTAGGATACAATGAAAAATACTATTTCTTCATATTTCCAAAGTTTTAGTTTTTAAATCGCTCCAACTATTATTTCTATTAGTTTCGTTCAGTCCGACACTAAAACGTCGAAAAATACTACAAGTAATTAAATAATAATTATTTAATTTATAAGTCGTAAACGTAAAAATTAAGAAATATCAAATATCGAAATAATCGATATAAAAATATAATATTTAGGCATCCATTGGCATCGCGATCACTAGTAGTCCTCGTTACTCATCAGAACGAAAAACTAAAACGCTCAATATTGGTTTCAACTTAAATCGTTAATCGTCGTAATAATTAACGCCATCATATACTTCAAAATATCCGAAAAATAGAATTAAACTATGATCTTATTTTTACGGAGTTTACAAGCTACCAGTTACGTTTAGCGTTAGATTATTCCTCAGAGATGCACTAGATTCATAACAGTTCCCTGGTATCTCAAGTCTAAGGATAACTATTCATGATTTACTTGATGACAAAAGATCCATAAAGTAAAATCATATAGTTGGGATAAGTTCAATATTTGATTCATCGAATATCATCCAAAATCGATCAATATACTTTCAAGTATACTCTATCGCTATTTTGATTTGTCTTAATTTAATAATATTCCCATATTATTAATCGACAACGGACATTAAGCATAACATTTATTCATGGATTAAAATATGTAAAATATGATACAAAATTAAATAATAAGAATAAACGAAACCCAATCTTTATTTTATTAAATAATAATGTCATAACATCCTTTATCCAAATACTAATCACAGATTTATTGCATGAGTTCGCTAGCTAGTTGCAGCCCAATCGCCTTGACATGCTTAACTACCTTTGGTCTAGGAAAAACCTTAGTTAAAGGATCAGCTACATTATCATCCGTGTGAACTTTTATTAATTTGATTTCACGAGCTTCAACTTGTTCTCGGACGTAGTGATGTCTACGTTAAAGTGTTTGGCGCCTTTCATGACTCCAGAATCATTGGCGAATATTATTACGACAGAATTGTCATAATATATATCAATAGGTTCTTTAAATGAAGGTATCACTCCAAGATCTCTGATATGAGTGTAATTACTCATATCAATTGTAACAATAAACAAACGTAAAATGCATAAAATGTATACAAATGGCCTTGTATATGCTTGTTTCTTGTTTCATGTGTGTAGGTACCGAAGATCACGAAAACCGACAAAAAACGAAACGAGTTTGAAGATAATTTCAAGAAAGCCAAAAATCAAGTTCGTTTTCGAGGATTTAACTTTATCAAAGGTTAGTGGGCTTTATGGGACCCACATTTGTGTATTGGGCCTAAAAGCCTAATATTGGACATAATTTTGTTACTTTTGGTTCAAGGCCTAATTCATAGCCCAAACATTATACAAGAGACAGATGGATTACATGTTTATAACAAAAGGGCCAAAGCCCATAATCCAACAAATGAGACTTGAGGAGTTCAAATGGGACAAAGCCCATTAGGTTAAACATATGGGACGGTGAAAAGTATATATTTTCACTTACTTGGTCAATATAGCTTTCGTTACAACCAAAGTCACAATAAAAGAGAAACACAGAAAGAAGCCATCCCAAAAAAACCCTAGACCAAAATCAGATTTTGGGGCTTTTTCACACAAAGGAGTTTGATCCCCACGCGCTACAAAAAAAAGACCAAGTTTTTCGGGATGAAGATGATGGCTGTCAAGCATCACACGTGGCAGTCAAACTCATCATTCCTTGATTTTGATTGGTGGATTTCATCACCACCAATCATTGCACCAATAAGATCCTTCCACCTCAGCTTCAAGAAAGCACAACTAGCACAGATTTGTGCCAGCTTGGCGATCCTAGTGAGAGAATACTTTTGACAGCCGTTTGATCAAGATTTTGAAGAAAGAGAGTGAAGGAAAGATCATCTAAGGGCTGAAAACATCTCTTCCTCAACAAACACCCCCTTAGATAAGCCTATAAAAACCCCAAAAAATAGTGTAATCGTATCCCTTTCTTTTTGTAATGTTATAATGGTAGTTTTAGATTAGAAATTTTTATTTTCTTTTTATAAAAGTTGTAATGATATAAATGAATTAATAAAAGTTCAGTTTCATAATTGTTGGTCTTGTGTTTTTATTATTACATTTTCGGTGATACCTTAAGTTCTGAATCTATAATTATAACTGTGAAAAATGTTTACATAAGCTTCTTCTATAGCTTATGTTAACATTTGAAAAATATTTGGGAAAAAAAAAATTAAATCCTACTGGGTTAATTTAAAGAAGCTGCTGATTCAACTTGAATTGGTGGATCAAGAACTTTTATCAGATTATGGTTCATGTTTGATATTGTATGGTGTTGTGTTGTTCGGTATCGAGTAGTTTATAAGGAGGCTCAACGCCGATCCTTCATCACCAATGGTTTCATCAATCTACGGTCAACCTCAATTTATATTTAGTTTAATGTTTTTATTTGAATAATACTCAATTTGATTTTATGCATTAGTTAAAGTTTATGATAAGAATCTGTTTAATAGTTGTTATTAATTCCTGAATCTGCTATGATAATATAGTTTGGGACTTATTTGACGGTTAAAATGAGTTTTAGAATATGCTCATTGAATGTTTATAGGCTGTTTTATGGCACATGAATGCTGATTGGTTGTTAAATGGGTAAGGATGATAATGTTGGTTCATTGTGAGTGAAGTTTGACTTAATTTGCTGTATGGTATTTGGCTTAGATATTACTGATATTTTGCTTTTGTTCTTACTGTATGATTAGAGAGATAAATCTGTTCATTTTGACTGCTGATTTAGGTATTGAACTGCTAAGATTAGGATTTGAGATTGTTTAAGATATATTTGTTTTACTGCATGAGTTGAATTTTTACTGATATAAATGTTTTGCTATAAGATGATTAACACTAGTACGCTTGATCTGATCATTGTGTTATGTTCTGCTAAAGATGTGGTCTGTTGTTTTGCAATAGTCACTGTTAAACTGTTTAATCAAAATAGGGGTTATAAATCTTAGGAGTTTCTATTTACTCCTTTTACTTACCATCTGTTGCCTTATTTTGGATATATTGTGTATTTGGGGTTAAATAGATTTATGCTTATCTATAGCGAATTGTTGTAAGTACTGAGTTATTATTTGAGTTTGTTTGGGTTATCTATGTAACTATATAAGTGAACTCGATTCACCGTTCATATAATAAATGTTTCCAAAAAGTTTAACTTAGGGGGTCTCAAACTCGAGACCTCCTCCTTAATTTACAAACGCTTTAACCGCCTAAGCTAGATGCTTGTTTTGTTTAAACTTTCCTACTAGTAATAGTTATACTATTAAGTTTTTGTCCTGTCAGTTTATAACAAATTTTTACTTTACATTTGTTAAGATAAATATGTTTATATAATAAGAAATAATATTTAATTTTATTAAAAATTTAGTTTATTTTATTTAGTTTCAAATTATTAGTTAAAATAGGATAATAAAGTTTAAAAATAAAATAATTTTTTTATTACTTTTAGATTTAAATTGCTTTAATATTGTTTTTTAAATAATATAGTTTTAATTAATTTTGTTTTAAGTAATTTTGATTTAACATTTTTGTCTAAATAGTTTTGTCAAAGTAATAGTAATTTAGAATTAAATTTTGTTCTATAGATTTATTTCGGGTTACGATTCATGCACTTTCGGATTAAAACTGGTAAAATTAAATTAGATAAAAACCAAAATCGAATTCAAATCAATTGTCCAAATTAGATCGAAAGTCTCAAATTCACAAGGTCCTTGTGTACAACGAACCGGGATCACTCTCGTGTTTAATTGATTCGTCTTTAGCTTATTTTTTGATTATTACCTTTTCCTAAAGGTAATTTCCTAAATTTGCTCTATAACGTATTTAATTAAAATACACCGACATTTCCCAACACATCAAAAATTTTGGCGCCGCTGCCGGGGATCTTGTGTACGATTCGTTCGTGGAGATTTTTTGATCGTTGATTTGAAGACCCTTTCCGTCCTCGGAAAGTTTTGTTATTTTTCTATTATATAGTATATATCGTTTTTCGTATTTTTTGTGATTACTATATTGTATTACGTAGAACAATAAATTTACCTACTTCCAAATAAGACCTTAGTTGGGATTTCATCACCTAGCTATTGTATTTGAATCCAAAATAAAAAAAAAGGCAAAATAGATAAATAATAATAAAAATTTTAAACTCGATTTATGCAAACTATAAGGTGGGTATAAGGCGACGAGCTATAAAAGGCCATCTAAGGAAAAAAGTTTTTAAGTGATTTGTGCCACCTAGTTTCCTCGCTTGCTTGTGCGTATATTGAGAGGGACGACCGATTATTGGTTTGCCGACTCAGGTAGTATTAAATCTTATTTTTTGTTGTTTACTTATTGAACCTCGAGACGTTTAGGTTTTCAGCTACGTTTCAAAGTCGACGGAGGGTAGATTACTTCCATAGTAATTATCCTTATTCCTTGTTTTTATCAATCTTTTGATTGAGCAATACCAAATAAAAATATCAAAAATAATCTTCTTCAAATCTAATTTCTTTTCTTCAAACCTCTAAATTCTTGTCACTTTGGTTTATGTAATTACGATCTAATCGAGTTTTGATTAATCACGATAGGATTGAAAACATTCCTCGTAGAAATAGAAATCGTGTGGAACCCGATCTTCCACCTATTGTTGTAGAGATGGCCGATAAACGAACAATGGAGGAATTGCTCCGTGCACCCACTGAAGGGTACGGGGAAGCAATCGTTGTGCCAGCTATTTTGGCGGATCATTATGAGATTAAGACGGGTCTTTTATCACTCATTCGTGCCGACCAATTTCTTGGCAATGAGAACGATAACCCGCACTCTCACATTCGGAATTTTCTTCGTATCACCTCAACTCTCAAGTTTAGAGATGTGCCGAATGACGTGATTAAGCTCATGCTTTTTCCGTACTCGCTCGAGGGGAACGCTAACCTTTGGTATGAAAAAGAACCACCGGGTTCGGTTTATACATGGGACGATCTAGTGTCTAAGTTTATGAAGTATTTCTTTCCACCATCTAAAACGACTCACTTTAAAAATGAGATCACTAGATCTGAACAAAAAGTGCACGAATCGTTTGGAGTTGCTTGGGAAAGGTTTAAGGATTTGTTGAGACAATGTCCACACCACGGTTTCACGGAGTTACATCAAATCAATACTTTTTATAATTGACTTAATATGGTTGAACAAGATTCTTTAAATACCGCCGCGGGTGGTAATCTTTTAAGAAAAACTCCGAGAGACGCGTGGGGTATCATTGAGAATAAGTCTAGAGTGCAAAATTCACGAAACACACCGGTTGTTTCCAATGTGAATTCTTCTAATACCGAGATTTCTAGATTGGACTCTAAGATTGACACGATTTTGAATGAGATTAGGAAGAATCCTCATGGTTCGATTAATATGGTTGAGAACTTTTATGTATCATGTGGTGGAGCACATCTGAATTATGCTTGTTCAACCACGGGGTTTGATCAAGCTAGTGCTTTTGCCGCGATGGGAAATTATGGCCCTAACGGTCAAGCTCCTTGTCAAAACCATGTTGCTCCACCAGGTTTTCCAACGGTTCAAAATAGATACAACAATGGAAACAATGGGAATAATTTTAACCGAGGTAACCAAGGGAATTATAATCAAGGAAATGGATTTCATGCTAATCAAATTAATCTAGGTTTTAACTATAACCAAAATGATTTTGAAAAGCTACATCAAAACAAATGAGGCAAATTTGAAAGCTTTTGAAAATAATATTCAAGGAAAAATGGTAACTTTGAAAAATGAATTTCAAAATACGATCAAGGGGCAAAATAACAAGATTCAGCTTAACCAACAAAGATTAGAGCAAAGCCAAAATCGTATGGAGCAAAGATTAGAGCAAAGTCAAAACCGTATGGAATGAAATCAAGTTAAGTTTGAGAACAAATTACTTTTGATGTTTGAGGCTATTATGTGCAAACCCTCCTCTTCTTCTGGTGGCTTACCTAGCAACACCATTCCAAACCCGAAGGGAGAGATTAAGTCTATCACCGTTTACAATGATTATGATAATTTACAAGATGTGCTTGAGTTTAATCCTCCACCTAAAGAGACCTTTCTTGATGTTACCAAGGATACTTTAGATGTGAATTGTTCTGCGGTTTTCTTTGATTTTTATCCCGAGAAATATGGAGACCTGGGTCAATTTTTGAGACCTTGTGTCTTTTTTAACGAGCTTGAGGAATGCAAAGCTCTAGCCTATCTTGGAGCTAGCATCAACTTAATGCCTTTATCCATATGGAAGACTCTTGACTATTTCCCACTTACTCCCATTCGAATGATCATTGAGCTTGCTAATGGAACCACCGCCCACCCGGTTAGTATAGCAGAAAATGTCATTGTTAAAGTGGGGAAGTTCTTGTACCTTGCCGATTTTGCAATCGTTGATTATGAGACCAACCCTTGTGTGCCTTTAATTTTGGGACGACCGTTTTTGTCCATGGCTCAAGTTCAAGTTGATATGAGGAAAGAAGAGATAAAATTATTTTATGGGGATAAAAATGTTGTTTTTAAAAACTTCCAAAATTTGTTTCTAAAAATGTGGAAAATGTAAAACTTGTTGAAACTTTTGAAAGTAAAACAAATAAGGATTTTCTCATTTACAAGGGTGTAAGGCCAATTATAGACCCCTCATTTCCTGAAGATGAAAAGTCAATTCCAGAGGGAGATGTTTGTTTCGTTGAAACGTGTTGTAATATTACCTCATCTCCACTCACTCCACTCGAGGATGATGTTAGTTCTAAGATCGATAAGGAAATTGATGATTACGTTAGTGCACCATTCGATTCTAGTGAGTTTGATAATAAAATGTTCGATCCGGAGGGAGATATTGATTTAATTGAAAAATCGTTGAATATGGACTCATTTTCACTCTCTCCGAAGGACCAAATAGATGATACTAAGGCACATTCTTCCATTGTAGAGCCTTTGATTCCTAACTTCACACTGAGTGAGGTTAGTGACTATTCGTTAGATAAGTTCGTCGATGAACTTGTTGCTATTATTGATCCACTTCCACCGGGAAGTGTTGATCGTAATCTTCATGATTTACCTTCCATTCTCGAGGAGTTCTCCGATGAACTACCTTCTAATGAGAATGATGATCTTGTATCCGAGTGTGACACACTCGATACTTTGTCGGAAATTTCTTGTGATGACAAGATTGATGAAACTTATGTGACATACTGAAATCCACTTTTTGAAGTTTCAATGAACAATAATCCATTGTTTAAAGAGGATTTTTAGAACATCATACCTCCTTCATCTCACAACCTTTGTGATGATGAGCTCTTCTTTAAGGGGGTTGATGAATTTCTTTCCATAGACAGTCCTTCGGAATTTAAGGAAAAGTCTAATGAACCAAAGGAAAGCACTCTCTATCTTGAGAGTGTTTCTAATGACGGTGTTGAAAACCCTTGGTATGATCACCCGATTTATGATGATGATAATGTTGACCCGGAGGGAGAAATTTTCTTTACTCTAAATCTCCCCCCACTCGCTTTGATCTTAATGTGCGGGTTTTTCATGCGACTCATTTTGAGTACCATGACCCTTTTGTTCACATTTCAAAGAGTGACAAGGTCAACGAAGTCATGCAAGTTGATACCACTATAGTTGAGACTTTTACCACACTATTACCATGTGCTTTATATGATTATGGATTAGCATTGGGGGGGGGGGGAGAAACCGTGTTGTCTATTCCTTTCTCCCCCGAGGACGAGGTATTCGACCCCGGAATCGTTGATTTAGGGAAATCTTGGCCTTTTCACCGATGTAATAATTGAAAGATTTTTCGATCATATTGGTGCGAGTTTATCTCGGGGAGCATACTATATCCATTTCATTATTCGTGACATTGACCACCATCTCTTTTTGGAGATTTATGTTAAGTTTCATCCTTTCAATTGTCATCCGACAAGGAGGATGTGATCTTTGACCCCAACATCGTGCTTTATGATGGATTTTATTCCAATATGCCGATTTTTACCACTTTCCCTAAGGACAATGAATGCGGGGATCGAGTCGAGCTCATGACTCTGTTAACAAAAACGAGGTGCCTTGTGGGGGAGTCCCATACATTCTATCTTCTATCTATTTTCTAACACTAATAAGGTTTGATCTTTTCAAGCTCGTGCTCGTGTTTTGTTGTGTTGTGAATCTTAGGTATGACCCTAATCATTGAAGACTCTCGTATTCGGTTTTTTCCGGTCCACTCGAGTTTCCATACTTTGATTGTCAAAAAAGTGCACTCACTATCCTTTGATTTTTATCGACTAACGTTTTATCTTGAAGCATAATTAATAAACGACTTATAGATTTGCGTGCTCTTTCCATGTTAGGACTATTGCATTAGACTCTTCGTGTTTTAGAAAGGGGGTGTTACTCTTGAGCTAGGAAACATTGAGGACAATGTTTGGTTTTAGCATGTGGGAATCAATCGATATAATGGCTTGCAATTGCTTTTGTCGTGTTCAAACGTAATCGTTTTTCTCGTTTTTCATAAGAATTTTAAAATTTTTAGTGTTATTTTGTGTTTAATAATAAAGAAAATAAGTGTTTTTGACACAAATGTAGGCTTTCCGTTGGTGAAAATAAAAATAATTTTTGACTCGACACGGTTTTTACCTTAGCTCATTCCTTAACGTCTTTAAATCAAGTTTTGTTATACTTTTATATAGGGATCTTTAAAACGCGAAAGTCTTAACTCATACGGGTTTAAGAACGAGAACTTTTCGCAAGTTCCTATAAATGATCCTAGAAAGTCGTTTATCAAGGGAACTTTAAAATGCAAATTCTAAACTTGAAAAAGTCTAAGAAGATGCAAGATCCTATAGATGACTTGAAAACCCAAAACTTTGATTTAATTGGCTAAGTATCCATTAATTTCAAATTTTTGAAATTTACAATATGGAGAACAAGAGATGATAAAGTTTAATCATAAGTTTTTGAGGTTAATTTTTCCTTGTGTAAGTATTTTTGTGTTTGATTCTATCTCCTCATATTTATTTTTCACGCTTGAATAATAAATTGCTTAATAAATGAAGTTTTTAGCGATTTGGGCTTAATATCTAAACTCGTAACTCCTTCTTTTTCTTCCCTTATAAGTAAAGTGAGAACACATTAAGGGTGTCAGCGTCATGGACTTTTTTATCATGGGATTGCGGAGATTTGTCTTACTATATATATCATAATAAAAAGAAGAATAAATAAAAACATGTTCTCTATGAGCCTTCGGGTGGGAGTCATGTAGCACTAACCTTGTCATTAGAGCCTTAGGGTGTATGGCATGGTGACGTGTTTAATAAAAATTGCTTCATCATCACGAGCCTTAAGGTGGGACGGTGAATGTCAATTCCCTTGTTTATGTCCAAGGAGCCTTCGAGTGTGGATTATACATAAGGAGCACTTTTACATCTTAAAGAGCCTCAAGGTGTATGATGTAATTGTTGCTAACTCCATTAATAAGGTCAAATTTGACTTTGGAAGATTTATTGTTGCTTTAAGTAGACCTATTAGCCAAATTTCGGATCCGGTGATTTATCCCTCTAATCGTGTTAAGTTATCCTTGATGTGGGCTTTCTTTAGTGACAACGGTTTTTGAAGTCGAGATTAGGTTTTGAGTGTTGGGTTTACACCGTTTTTGCCTTCATTTTTGGACTAATAATTATCAAATAAGTCAAATGAGCCTTTGGGTGAATGACAAAATTTAAAATCTAGAGATACAATTAGGAATAAAAGGAGATTGAGTTTAACACAAATTACTTGTATGAGTGGTCTTAACATTGGAACTTATGATTGACAATGATCTTGTTTTTGAACTTGGCTTGGAAGAGTGAAAAGTCGAGGACGATGAATCTACTTGATTTTTATGATCCTAAAAGTTATTTTTCAAATAATGAAAGCATTACATTATGTCTTTGCAAGATAAAGTGTCGAAAGTCAAATAAAAGTGTAGTTAGTAGCTTTATTTTATCATTGCGTGAGGATACGACAACTTCTTAGCAAGGGGGAGTTTGATATGAGTGTAATTACTCATATCAATTGTATCAATAAACAAACGTAAAATGCATAAAATGTATAAAAATTGCCTTGTATATGCTTGTTTATTGTTTCATGTGTGTAGTTACCGAAGATCACGAAAACCGGCAAAAAACGACACGAGTTTGAAGATAATTTCAAGAAAGCCAAAAATCAAGTTCGTTTTCGAGGATTTTACTTTATCAAAGGTTAATGGGCTTTATGGGACCCACATTTATGTATTGGGCCTAAAAGCCGAATATGGACATAATTTTGTTACTTTTGGTTCAAGGCCCAATTCATAGCCCAAACATTATACAAGAGACGGATGGATTACATGTTTATAACAAAAGGGACCAAGCCCATAATCCAACAAATGAGACGTGAGGAGTTCAAATGGGACAAAGCCCATTAGGTTAAACATATGGGACGGAGAAAAGTATATCTTTTCACTTACTTGGTCAATATAGCTTTCGTTACAACCAAAGTCACAATAAAAGAGAAACACAGAAAGAAGCCATCCCAAAAATAAACCCTAGATCAAAATCAGATTTTGGGGCTTTTTCACACAAAGGAGTTTGATCCCCACGCGCTACAAATAAAGACCAAGTTTTTCGGGTTGAAGATGATGGCTGTCAAGCATCACACGTGGCAGTCAAACTCGTCATTCCTTGATTTTGATTGGTGGATTTCATCACCACCAATAAATGCACCAATAAGATCCTTCCACCTCAGCTTCAAGAAATCACAACTAGCACAGATTTATGCCAGCTTGGCGATCCGAGTGAGAGAAGACTTTTGACAGCCGTTTGATCAAGATTTTGAAGAAAGAGAGTGAAGGAAAGATCATCTAAGGGCAGAAAACATCTCTTCCTCAACAAACACCCCCTTCGGTTAGCCTATAAAAACCCCAAAAAATAGTGTAATCACATCCTTTCTTTTTGTAATGTTATAATGGTTGTTTTAGATTAGGAATTTTTATTTTCTTTTTATAAAAGTTGTAATGATTTAAATGAATTAATAAAATTTCAGTTTCATAATTGTTGGTCTTGTGTTCTTATTATTAAATTTCCGGTGATACTTTAAGTTCTGAATCTATAATTATAATTGTGAAAAATGTTTACTTAAGCTTCTTCTATAGCTTATGTTAACGTTTGAAAAAGATTTATGAAAAAAAATTAAATCCTACTGGTTTAATTTAAAGAAGCTGCTGATTCAACTCGAATTGGTGGATCGAAGAACTTTTATCAGATTATGGTTCATGTTTGGTATTGTATGGTGGTGTGTTGTTCGGTGTCGAGTAGTTTATAAGGAGGCTCAACGCCAATCCTTTATCACCAACGGTTTCATCAATCTACGGTCAAGCTCAATTTATATTAAGTTTAATGTTTTTATTTGAATAATACTCAATTTGATTTTATGCATTAGTTAAAGTTTATGATAAGAATCTGTTTAATAGTTGTTATTAATTCATGAATCTGATATGATAATATAGTTTGGGACTTATTTGACGGTTAAAATGAGTTTTAGAATATGCCCACTAAATGTTTATAGGCTGTTTTATGGCACATGATGTCGACGTACAGTCGGTATTCGGCCCGGCCCAACAGGCCCGCGGCCCACACATACCTAACTTACCCTTCAAGAAACCCTAGCACTATATAAACCGGGGTAGGGGTCTCATTATAATCAGGTTCTCTCTCATAACTACACCTCTTATACAACATATTCATCCGATACTAACTTGACCGTCAGAGGTGGACCCCGGGGCTCCGGCCTCGGGTCCACGTCTAACCGGTTTACCTTTGTTTGCACCATTACTTAGGACCTGGAAAGACGACGAACGGCCCAGGAGAGTCGTCAAACCGGCCTAGCCAAACTATGCTCCAACAAGTTGGCGCCAACCGTGGGACCCATTACATACTATGTTTCGTGGTCTCATACTACCGAAAAACAAAGATCCATGTCGAAAGTTGGTAACTCTAAAACTTTTGTATTTTTTGTTTTTCGCTTATCGCATTCTTGCATGCGTAAATAGTTGATCTACTGAATCACCAAAAATCGATCCATACTTCCGTGGAATCCAGATGCATTACGGAGCCGTTTTTATGAATAATTGTAGTATCATTGTGATATATCATATCAGTAGGTATCATGATGACATATAGCGTATTTATTTTTCACTGACATCATATACGTCATAATGATCTATTTATGTTTATTTGATATTCTTGTATCAACCATGTCATTTTTTTAAGAAAAAAACAAGGCAAATATTTTACAAAATATTGGTGGAATATGCTTAAATTATTAAGAATAGGTTTTCCCATCTGGTTTTCATAAAGTTCGATCACTATGGTTTACAAAAAAAAAAATATATATTTGATGCAAGCATCTTTCGCAATCTCACAGGCATATTACCATCCTTTTTGTATATGAGTATATCATCTTTATGAAGGGTATTATTTACCTCGATAGGTATCATTCCTATACTTAAAAAAAAGATATTGTTTATATCTTGTAACAAAATAATATATTTATCTCTTAAGTTGATAGTATATATTTTGATCTTATCTCACTTCAGTTATAGCTGTCTACGACTCCTTATAGCTGTCTACGACTCCACTGTTTATTTTTTCTAAGCAAACATAAAGTTCTTATGTCTTCCGTAGGAATCAAAGATAGTGAATTTTATCTATCTATCTACGTAGTAATATATATTACATGGTGATATAGCAATTGCTAGCATAAGCTAGTGTGCAAATATTTGAATAAAAGGAAGTGTTTAATTTTTTATCCGCGGTTATGGCATGTTCAGCCGCGCTCGTCCGCATGTTTCAGCACATTTTATTTTTTACTGCGGTTCGAATTCTTTTGCGTTAATCCACACATCTATAAATATTGTTTAAAAATATTACACATATTTTGTGAATTAAAAAAAATATATTATTTATCTCTTAATTTTGGCAAAAGTATATTCCTATATTTTTAAATAAATAATATATCATCCATATTAGGTAGTAAGATATTACCTATATTTTTATATTAATATTAGATATTACGCATATTTTTTATTAAATAATAAGATATTATTTATTTTTTAAATTTGGTAAGGATATATTCTAATATTTTATTGAATTATAAAATATTATGCATATTTAGTTTTCAATAAGGTAACAAGATATTACCTAAACTTTTTCTATATTAATAAACGATATTACGTATATCTCTTACCTTGGTAACGAGATCTAATGTAACTTTTAGCTTTGTGCGAATTTCTTTTAGTACGGTAAATGTTCGCATCTTTCAACACATATCTAGATAAATATTTGCATGTCTAGTATTGAGTGATTGTTTATGTTACTTATATCCGCGCTACTCCGTACATTCGGACATCTTTAGCCTACGGGCGTACATGTACTTATCGTTCCCATGCGGAATAAGAGGATTAAGTTGAATCTACTAATTAAACTTGTCGTGTAAGAGGGTTGCAAACCCAACGACCACGGATCATGTATCCTTGTTAGACACCTTGCTATCAAGACGTTGTAGTAAGTTACTAATATTTCGTTTTTTAGTGTAGTTGTCTTCTCAGCTCGATTCGAATTGATATAACAATTTCTAATTAAGACTCGATTGTTTTTGGTTAACTAAAGATTATTTGGTATTTAAGCTACTTGACAAACAAAACACTTAAAAAGGTAAAAATAGCTATATATGTAACCGTACTACGCTAAAACACATTGCACGAAAAACATTTAAATGCTCAAAATACAACATTTATAAAACTAAACTTTGTATTTATTAAAATCTATAAACAAATCAAAATACAAAATGAAAGTTAAAGTTGTAGTTAATCTATGCTAAAACTCAGTCCTACTAAAAGCCCATGTGTGAATTACAATTAAAATGTATCTTATAGTCTAATAGAGAAGGCCAAAATTTTCCTACCACTTCTAATTATAACCCAAAATTCTATTATCTCCCTAACTGGACTTACACTATACGTTGGCCCAACAACTGATCCAACTCAAAACTTAACTTCTGTCTAAAACAGTTACATCCAAATACACTAAACATTAACAAAATCAAGTAAGCAACAAATTCATTTAAGCTAAACCAGCAAGTTTACACTAAATTTACACTATGATAATGAAATAGCAGTTTACACTAGGAGTTTGCAGAAAAACGAAATATGCTTAACCATAACATCCAGGCCAAGTCCTTTGTGGGAGAGCAACGCGGCGCTGAACCGGTTTAAAACAAACACCACCAATTTCTAACTGTCGATTTGATAATCTACCAAATCAGTCCTGCAAAAACATCAAGAACAAGCAAAGAAATACCAAACAAGACCTTCAAATTCGAAACATGCATAAACTTGATCGAGTTTGTTTACTTTTCGCAAATCTGACTATTTACCGAAGACTACATATATCTAACAATCACCTTGTTTTAACTGCTCAACTAAAACTCGTTTAATCTGATAAAATGATGACTATTAAAAACTCTTAAACTAACAAGTATACTGACTCTTTAAACTGATTATGAAAACAGAAAAATGAAACAGAAACAAAATCAGACTTTTTATATAAAAGTTCCTAAACTAAGCTCAAATCCAATAACTCCTACTAACTCTAACTATTTCGTAACAGAAAACTAGTAAGATAAATGTTCATTAAAAAGCTGATAAGCTTTTGACTAACTGAAATCTTTAAACCTTGAAACTCTCGGTCTTAACAAAACTAAACTCAATATCACAATTATAACCAAGTGAACAGGAATCGAAATAGACAGTTTTACTCTAACAGTGACTACAAAAGATCTAAGATCAAAGTAATTCAATTCATAAGCTCATTATGAGCTTATAACAGTACGCGAATAAAAGCTTGAAGAAAAAGTTCAACAGACTTGTAACCTAGATGAATACAAGAACTTAACAGAATCCAATTCGTGAGCAGTATTTAAGGAGCAAAACAACAAAACTCTAACTTGATTAGAAAGAAAGAAGATTGAGAAATTTAAAGCTTTCATTAATGGCAGTAAAAGAGAACCGGTTACAAACTGAAAACTGAATCAAAACTGAATTTGTTACAAAATTTAAACAGAAAACTGAAAGAAAACCTAACTAACTAACTAATTACACCTAATAACTATGTGTAAACTACCCTAGCTAACCGGTTGCAAAATGAGGCCTTCATCTCTTATTTATAGCCGCCGTGTGGAAGAGGTGTGACGTGGTTAATCCAATGAGTGGATGACACGTGGAAAATACGAGGATACTCGTTCTTCATCTTCAATCTTGAATTTGGGGCTTTCTTTATCTTCACTCCTTGATCTAATTGATTGATACTGTCTTGTAGAGAAGAACAAGAGGAATCTTTTTCTAGTTGTAAACTTTGGCTGAAACTCTCTTGATTGTGCTTGATATTCGATTGCAGGTTATGAAGTGGAATGGAGAGAAGAGATAAACGTTTTCTCTCTCTTATCTTGGAGAAGAAGACGCGTTTGGTTTGTGTTTTGACCGACTTGGTCAATTTGACCACGTTTAAGTAAACTTGTTTCTTTTATTTTGCTATTTAGTCCCTTGTCTTTCACTCTTTCATCAAATGTTTATAAAACTTCTAAGTAATCACTTTTCCATCCTTTATCATTGTAGTAATTGCACTTTAAGCCCTTTATCTTTGGAAGTTTGGCATGATTGGTCCTTGAATAGCTTTATCGTCCTTTTCTTCGTCTTTTCTTCAAATAAATCCTTGAAAGCTCGTGTTTTGTCTCAAATGTACCTATATACCTAAAAATACACAAACACCAAATACACGCGTAATTCTGATAATTAACAGTTAAAATAAGGTATTTAACAGTGTTTTGAGTGGTATTTGGATCATTATTGATGAGTGTTTTCACACTTATCAACTCCCCTCCACTTGACCATTGCCATGTCCTCATGCAATGCAGCATTTTAAAGCACCAAGTTACACTTTTTCTCATAATTAACCAACCTTGGCCATTTTATGATTTAATAAACTAAACTATGCTATATGATGAATGGTTTTGAATTTTTACAATGCAATGCAAGGAAAACAATTCTATTTATATCTTTTTGGATTTTTCATAAATGGTTTTGATGGAAATAACTCATAAAGAAATCAATGGTTTAGATTAGGGCTTTGGTACCATGAACATTTATCACCCTCAAGTTTCACTTTCCCCATACCAAGCTAATAAATTTGCATTCACAAGTAAAAAGTGCATCAACTTATTCATGACAATTAAATGTGGAACCGGTTATTAATTGAGCAAATTGCTTGTGGGCAAATTTGTCATTATTCAAGTGTGAAATATAAGAAGTGTAAAATCCAAAAATAAGGAAGCACGGTTTTAATCCTAAGTAATCTTCTCATCCATTACTTGAAAAACCGCTCACAATTAATATAAGTCCGTATTAAGAGTAATAAGTCATTCGCCTTATGTGTAAAATCCTCATGTCATGCTTTCATAAGTAGCTACACACTCGCTAAGGAAAGAAAAATAAAACTCACGCAATAATTTACATCCGCATCTTTTTGAGATTTTGGATCTTCAACCCCGCAACCCGTCAAGGTAATATTGGATTGGAGCAATCTATTGAATCCCCGCAACCCGTCAAGGTAATATTGGAACTCAATAGTCACTATAATTAACACCACACTGCCCCTCTTGGGAGTCTTGCATTATTTTTTTTATTATTTTTTTTTTTCTAGCCACTCATTTTTTTTTTCATAAGCCGCTCTTATTTTTCTTTATTCCTCACTAAGAAATTTGCAAAGAAGAAAAGGAAAAACACCCGCTAAATATGGAGCATGACACAAGTCTAGTACACATAAAACGTGCTAACTTAGAATCTTAAGACGTACTCATATCAACCATGAATGATTAGCCAAAAATGCATAAGAGATTACAAACCAATTAAAACCGTACTTGATTATTTATTAACAATTATATACAAGCGAAGAAAATAGAGGCAAAGAAGAGAAGGGTTAAGCCACAAGTAATTGCCATGAAGTCTATCTAGCCCTTTTACACTTGCTTCAACTCTATCATTTCCCATTCTCCACAAATTTAAAATTTCAAAGAATGAAATTGGTGGAAGCTTAGCCTAATAGACCAATGAAGGACTACATGGTTAAGGATACTAGCTAGAGAGTGCTAAAATAAGCAAACTCGGGTTGAGTCAAAATATCCATGGCGGGCCTAATATGTCAAAGAAATCTAAATTTGTTAAAACCATGTTTTATTTATATATTTTTTCCTTTTTATATATTTTTGATGAAAAATAAAAGAAGAAATATATACAATGCAAATGTGTTATGCAAATGAAAAATGATTGATGCAAAAAATCATGAATGCATATTTTTGTTGGCCAAAGTAGATCAAAAATTTGAAAAATGTTCGAAAAATTAATTTTCCCCAATTATCATGAAGTTAAGGCAATGGTCTAGGTAAGGTCACTTCGATAGAAGTCTCCCCTACACTTAAGATAAACATTGTCCTCAATGTTTAAGAGCATTGAAGTGAACTCCCCTACACTTATGACATTGATAACCTTGCTTAACTCAAGTTAAGGAAGAGACAACTAAAGGGTATTCATTTTAAGCACAAGTGTTTAATATCACAATAACAAAAACTAATCGAAGTGAACCAGATACACGGGCCTCCTCCATAAGCTCCAAGCATGAAATGAGAGAGAGCAACCCTTGAAGCAAACACCAAAAGACGAAGAAAGGCACCCCTCCACTTCAACTCTACTATAACATCCTTTTAATTAAACCTAACCTATTAAAAATCTACTCTACGTTTTCTAACCTAGTTATTCAATGCTCGAGTTTTTTTTAACCCTAAGTCGCTAGCTCGACTCGGCCCCGAATTAAGTTGTCCTTGGGGAAACCATCATGGAGAGTAAAGAATATCCACTTAAAAGCTCGTCTCACATGATACACTCAAACTTAGCACGTTGCCATTTACTATAAGATTTACCAAATCTGCCTCGATAAATGGAACGGTCCAACGTGTCTCAAGTTTGTCCAACATATAAAATCTCTCAAATATGAAGTACCCCAGGATCAAATACAAAGTTTCCATCTCTACACTCGAACAACTCCAAAATAGGTAGCATCACCAAAGTAAGCTCATACAAGAAGTCCATATCAATCGAAAGCACACTCTTAAGTGGAGTAGATGAAAACCAATTTTTTCCAAATATACGTATCCCAGGATCAAAAATCTTTCCCTTCATGGGAAAATAAGAAGATGAACTCATATCAACCATATAAGATTCCCCCTTAGTGATCAAAGCATCATGAGAATATGAAGGTGTAGGTATCAAAACATTCATAACAAGTATATCCATATTAGGCTCATCATCATCATCAAAAGGTGGGTAATCTTCCATAGAAGGCATAGTGAAAGGAGGATCAATAGTAATAGTATCTTGTGAAGAAGGTGTAGTCTCTATGTTCCCAAAAAGCAATGTAGTAATAAGACAAACCTCCTCTTCCAAAGTAGAAACACTATCGTCGACCTCTATATCAAAATGGGCAAGAGTATCCTCTATGGTGGCATCAATCTCCATAAAAGAGTCCATATCAAAGGTTTTGAGTTCTAAAGGTGCCTTAGATGAAAAAGTATCAATCTCTAAGAGGAAAGGATCTTCATCAATAACCAACTTCAAGGGTGGGAGGGTGGGAACATAAGGCTCAAAAGGAGGTGTATTAATGAGAGAATCACTCAAAGGGATGATATGATCATGAAAATCAATAGGTGTATCCTCAAAAACCAGTGAAGGATGATCAATCAAGGGTTCTTCTTCTATAGACTCATTATTAGGTTCTTCACAGTCCTCAAAAAGTGGGTTATCAAAACATGTCTCAAAAAGAGGATTTGAATGTATCACAAAATCACTTAGAGGAATAGGTGAAGGAGTCATAGAAGAAATGGAGTCATCATCATCAGAAGTAAAAGACTCATCACTATCATAAGGATCATCAAAGGTTTCATCACAAGAATCATAAAGTGGTAGAGGAGAAGGATCCACTTTTCCTATAGGAACAAACTCTTCATCCAAATTAGGAATGTTATCTTGACAAGACAAATCATCGGATGATATAGCATAAGACGCGTCACTAGAATCACAATCATCATCCTCCATTTGTGTCAAGTCTTTCACAAACTCTTCCTCAATCTCATTATCCCTTTCTTTAAACAATTCATCAAGATCAAAATCACCAAAATCACTAGTCGTAGCATGAAGGTCAATATGTGATAAAATCTCAATGTGATCATGAGGAGAAGAGGTATCAACACAAAGCTCATCACATGGTTCATTGGAAACCCTCTCAAGCTCTCTTTGGATTGGGATAAGGTTCTCAACACTAGAAACGGTTAATTCTTCCAAATTGGTATTTGTATTAGTGCTAAGAGGCTCGTCCCCCATGGTTAAAGAGTCGGTGGGTTCCACGTGAGGTAAAGGTGATGAAGGTGTGTAATGCTCAAGTATAGTCGGTGGAGAGATGGAAGGGTCTAGAATAGGAACATCACTAAGTGTATCATCCTCAACATCTACTCTCAAAGAAGGCTCATCATCAGGTAAAGCATCGTTCGGTCTCATGTGTTGCAAGATGTCTGTGCTCAAGCCTAAGATTTTCGGATCAGTTGCCTCTTGCATTGACTCAAGTGCTTGCATTACCATATTAAAAGCGTCTTTACTCAAGAAATGATAAATGCCTTGATTGTTAACGGTGTTTTTATTAGGACTTTGAAAATTTTCTTCATTTTGAAAATCGTCTTGATTTAAAAATTCTTGATTTTGAAAATCCTCATCAAACCCTTGATCATAATTACTCGCGTATAGATCACAATTATTTTCATTATGTGATGCTCCACAAGTCGCACAAGGCCCATACATAGCTCGATATTGCTCGTCTTGGAATATCTCCAACATAGGACGATTAACCAAGTGTGGCAAAGTGGTCAAATATGAAAATCCTTGATGTTGAAAGGTGTCTTGATTATGGCATGGAAAATTCTCATCATTTTGAAAGCCTTCATTGTTTGAAAATCCTTGATTATGAAAGGTTTCTTGATTATAGCCTTGAAAATTATCATTGTTTTGAAAACCTTCATAATTGGAAAATCCTTGGTTTTGGTATGGCACATTAAAGGTTTGATCATGAAATGATGGTGGAGGTTGTGATGAAAAACCGGAATATCCCATATAGTCATTACAAGTATAGTCCATTTGAGTGTTAGGTTGAAAATTAGGGTTCTCGGTTCCATTGTAAGCATATCCCTCCCCATAATAACCATTATTTTGATCACATAAATACGTATCATGTGGACCACCACAAGTTGAACAAGACGGATAATTAGCGGTGGCGGATTGTTGTTGCAAAATCTCCAACATGGAACGAGTATCCATGTGTAACAAAATGGTCGAATGTATATACAAGTATAATGACGTTTAAAAGCTTCCTCGGGGAAGGAAGTGATACACCAAAGGTGGTATGTTTACACGTGTGCGAGTACACGTGTAAGTAAACACGAGGAATGAGGGAGTAGCCCTCGGTCGACTTTGAAAAGAATAAGATTATCCTCTTCGAGTTTCGATATGAAATATCCACAAGAAAGTATATATATAATTACTACTTGGGTGCAAGACCTCCAATTAAGCCTTCCTTCTTAGAATACGCACTAGTGAACGGGGGGTTAGGTGGCGCGAAGCACTTAAGTACCTATTGACCCTTAGACGGCATTTTATAGCACGTCGCCTATCTATTCACTTTAGTAGTTTGTATTCTTCGAATTATTGCCAATTGGAAGTATTTATCTATTCTTGCTTAATTAAATTGGATCGATACGCGTGTCAAGGACCGGAACGCCCCTCAACACGGTGTATTGCCTCGGCAATACTTATGGAAGATATGTTTATTGGTTGTTCGTATATGTATACGTATTTACATATAATAATATATAAAAAAAATATTTTTGTATTTATTTGTTTTTTTAAGAAAAATACTATATCTACGTAAAAACCGATAAAAACGAATAATATATATTTTTGGGTGTAATCTTTTAGGAAAAAGATTACTTTTTGAATTTTTTATTTTTTTGGTTCAATTCTTTAGGAAAAGAATTGACTTTTGTGATTTTTTATTTTTTTGTATTTTTATCTTTTTGATTTTTTTTTTATCTTTTTGATTTATAATACGTAAAAAAATAACGTTCACAAAGTGAACGGATCCCAAAATCCAATCGTCTCACTCGAAATCGTTAATCTTCACGAAAAGAACCGGCAGCGGCGCCATTTAATATTTCGTTTTTTAGTGTAGTTGTCTTCTCAGCTCGATTCGAATTGATATAACAATTTCTAATTAAGACTCGATTGTTTTTGGTTAACTAAAGATTATTTGGTATTTAAGCTACTTGACAAACAAAACACTTAAAAAGGTAAAAATAGCTATATATGTAACCGTACTACGCTAAAACACATTGCACGAAAAACATTTAAATGCTCAAAATACAACATTTATAAAACTAAACTTTGTATTTATTAAAATCTATAAACAAATCAAAATACAAAATGAAAGTTAAAGTTGTAGTTAATCTATGCTAAAACTCAGTCCTACTAAAAGCCCATGTGTGAATTACAATTAAAATGTATCTTATAGTCTAATAGAGAAGGCCAAAATTTTCCTATCACTTCTAATTATAACCCAAAATTCTATTATCTCCCTAACTGGACTTACACTATACGTTGGCCCAACAACTGATCCAACTCAAAACTTAACTTCTGTCTAAAACAGTTACATCCAAATACACTAAACATTAACAAAATCAAGTAAGCAACAAATTCATTTAAGCTAAACCAGCAAGTTTACACTAAATTTACACTATGATAATGAAATAGCAGTTTACACTAGGAGTTTGCAGAAAAACGAAATATGCTTAACCATAACATCCAGGCCAAGTCCTTTGTGGGAGAGCAACGCGGCGCTGAACCGGTTTAAAACAAACACCACCAATTTCTAACTGTCGATTTGATAATCTACCAAATCAGTCCTGCAAAACAATCAAGAACAAGCAAAGAAATACCAAACAAGACCTTCAAATTCGAAACATTCATAAACTTGATCGAGTTTGTTTACTTTTCGCAAATCTGACTATTTACCGAAGACTACATATATCTAACAATCACCTTGTTTTAACTGCTCAACTAAAACTCGTTTAATCTGATAAAATGATGACTACAAAAACTCTTAAACTAACAAGTATACTGACTCTTTAAACTAATTATGAAAACAGAAAAATGAAACAGAAACAAAATCAGACTTTTTATATAAAAGTTCCTAAACTAAGCTCAAATCCAATAACTCCTACTAACTCTAACTATTTCGTAACAGAAAACTAGTAAGATAAATGTTCATTAAAAAGCTGATAAGCTTTTGACTAACTGAAATCTTTAAACCTTGAAGCTCTCGGTCTTAACAAAACTAAACTCAATATCACAATTATAACCAAGTGAACAGGAATCGAAATAGACAGTTTTACTCTAACAGTGACTACAAAAGATCTAAGATCAAAGTAATTCAATTCATAAGCTCATTATGAGCTTATAACAGTACGCGAATAAAAGCTTGAAGAAAAAGTTCAACAGACTTGTAACCTAGATGAATACAAGAACTTAACAGAATCCAATTCGTGAGCAGTATTTAAGGAGCAAAACAACAAAACTCTAACTTGATTAGAAAGAAAGAAGATTGAGAAACTTAAAGCTTTCATTAATGGCAGTAAAAGAGAACCGGTTACAAACTGAAAACTGAATCAAAACTGAATTTGTTACAAAATTTAAACAGAAAACTGAAAGAAAACCTAACTAACTAACTAATTACACCTAATAACTATGTGTAAACTACCCTAGCTAACCGGTTGCAAAATGAGGCCTTCATCTCTTATTTATAGCCGCCGTGTGGAAGAGGTGTGACGTGGTTAATCCAATGAGTGGATGACACGTGGAAAATACGAGGATACTCGTTCTTCATCTTCAATCTTGAATTTGGGGCTTTCTTTATCTTCACTCCTTGATCTAATTGATTGATACTGTCTTGTAGAGAAGAACAAGAGGAATCTTTTTCTAGTTGTAAACTTTGGCTGAAACTCTCTTGATTGTGCTTGATATTCGATTGCAGGTTATGAAGTGGAATGGAGAGAAGAGATAAACGTTTTCTCTCTCTTATCTTGGAGAAGAAGACGCGTTTGGTTTGTGTTTTGACCGACTTGGTCAATTTGACCACGTTTAAGTAAACTTGTTTCTTTTATTTTGCTATTTAGTCCCTTGTCTTTCACTCTTTCATCAAATGTTTATAAAACTTCTAAGTAATCACTTTTCCATCCTTTATCATTGTAGTAATTGCACTTTAAGCCCTTTATCTTTGGAAGTTTGGCATGATTGGTCCTTGAATAGCTTTATCGTCCTTTTCTTCGTCTTTTCTTCAAATAAATCCTTGAAAGCTCGTGTTTTGTCTCAAATGTACCTATATACCTGAAAATACACAAACACCAAATACACGCGTAATTCTGATAATTAACAGTTAAAATAAGGTATTTAACAGTGTTTTGAGTGGTATTTGGATCATTATTGATGAGTGTTTTCACACTTATCAGTTACGCAAACCACATGACTCATGATGGACTTGCAAAAGACACACTATGCACGTCTAACAACATTTTGTCAAAAATTTGACCGTCCTTATGGTAAATGCGGTACGCCGCACGTAGAGGCATAACTCATCCCATAAATTAGTTAAGATACGTCTTATACTATGTGACAATTCGCGGTTATGGCAAGACCCATCCGCGTTGGTTCACACGTTCGAATCCAATTTCTATTTTTCATACGCGACTATGGTACGTCCATTCGCGCTGGTCTACACGACCGTAATTTTTTGAATACTTGATTAAGTTTAACACTGCTAATCGAGTATAGCACCATTAAACTTGGGGGGCTACCAGGGTATACTAATACCATTATTTCCGTGCGTGACACGCAAATATCTTTGGATATATTCCTCTGCCGCAGAAGTCCGCCTTCTGTCGGTTTATTCCTTGGCCATGGAAGTATCTCTTCCATTGGCTTATTCCTTCGCCGCGGAAGTACTTTTTCCGCGCGCTTCTTCCTTTGCCATGGAAGTATCTCTTCCATTGGCTTATTCCTTCACCGCGGAAGTACTCCTTCCGCGCGCTTCTTCCTTTGCCATGGAAGTATCTCTTCCATTGGCTTATTCCTTCGCCGCGGAAGTACTCCTTCTGCGCGCTTCTTCCTTTGCCATGAAAGTACCTCTTCCATTGGCTTATTCATTCGCCGCGGAAGTACTCCTTCCGCGCGCTTCTTCCTTTGCCATGGAAGTATCTCTTCCATTGGCTTATTCCTTCGCCGCGGAAGTACTCCTTCCGCGCGCTTCTTCCTTTGCCATGGAAGTATATCTTCCATTGGCTTATTTCTTCGCAGTGAAAGTACTCCTTCCGCGCTCTTCTTCCTTTGCCATGAAAGTACCTCTTCCATTGGCTTATTCATTCGCCGCGGAAGTACTCCTTCCGCGCGCTTCTTTCTTTGCCATGGAAGTATCTCCTCCATTGGCTTATTGCTTCGCTGCGGAAGTACTCCTTCCGCGCGCTTCTTCCTTTCCCATGGAAGTATCTCTTCCATTGGCTTATTTCTTCGCATCGGAAGTACTCCTTCCACGCTCTTCTTCCTTTGCCATAGAAGTATCTCTTCCATTGTCTTATTCCTTCGCTGCGGAAGTACTCCTTCCGCACGCTTATTTCTGCGCCATGGAAGTATTTATTCCAATGGCTTATGCCTCCGCCACGGAAGTATCTCTTCCGTTGGCTTATTCATGCGCCGTGGAAGTATCTCTTCCTCTTCCACGTGCTCGTTATCTTCGCCGTGGAAGGATTCTTCCACGTGCTTCTTTTCTTCGCCGTGGAAGTATCTCTTCCACGTGCTCATTATTTTCGCCGTGGAAGTATCTCTTCCACGTGCTTCTTATCTTCGCCGTGGAAGTATCTCTTCCACGTGCTCATTATTTTCGCCGTGGAAGTATCTCTTCCACGTGCTTCTTATCTTCGACCGTGGAAGTATCTCTTCCACGTGCTCATTATTTTCTCCGTGGAAGTATCTCTTCCACGTGTTCATTATCTTCGCCGTGGAAGTATCTCTTCCACGTGCTCATTATCTTCGTCGTGGAAGTATCTCTTCCACGTGCTCGTTATCTTCGCCGTGGAAGGATTCTTCCACGTGCTTCTTATCTTCGCCGTGGAAGTATCTCTTCCACGTGCTCATTATTTTCGCCGTGGAAGTATCTCTTCCACGTGCTTCTTATCTTCGATCGTGGAAGTATCTCTTCCACGTGCTCATTATGTTCGCCGTGGAAGTATCTCTTCCACGTGCTCATTATCTTCGTCGTGGAAGTATCTCTTCCACATGCTCATTATCTTCGCCGTGGAAGTATCTCTTCCACGTGCTCGTTATCTTCGCCGTGGAAGGATTCTTCCACGTGCTTCTTATTTTCGCCATGGAAATATCTATTCCACGTGCTCATTATCTTCGCCGTGGAAGGATTCTTCCACCTGCTTCTTATCTTCGCTGTGGAAGTATCTCTTCCACGTGCTCATTATTTTCGCCGTGGAAGTATCTCTTCCACGTGCTTCTTATCTTCGCCGTGGAAGTATCTCTTCCATGTGCTCATTATTTTCGCCGTGGAAGTATCTCTTCCACGTGCTTCTTATCTTCGACCGTGGAAGTATCTCTTCCACGTGCTCATTATTTTCGCCGTGGAAGTATCTCTTCTACGTGTTCATTATCTTCGCCGTGGAAGTATCTCTTCCACGTGCTCATTATCTTCGCCGTGGAAGTATCTCTTCCACGTGCTCGTTATCTTCGCCGTGGAAGGATTCTTCCACGTGCTTCTTATCTTCGCCGTGGAAGTATCTCTTCCACGTGCTCATTATTTTCGCCGTGGAAGTATTTCTTCCACGTGCTTCTTATCTTCGACCGTGGAATTATCTCTTCAACGTGCTCATTATTTTTGCCGTGGAAGTATCTCCTCCACGTGCTCATTATCTTTCGCCATGGAAGTATTCTTCCACGGGCTCATTCTTCTTCACCGTGGAAGTATCTCTTCCACGTGCTTATTATCTTCGCCGTGGAAGTATCTCTTCCACGTGCTCATTATCTTCGTCGTGGAAGTATCTCTTCCACGTGCTCATTATCTTTCGTCGCGAAAGTACTCCTTCTGCGCGCTTCTTCCTTTGCCATGAAAGTACCTCTTCCATTGGCTTATTCATTCGCCGCGGAAGTACTCCTTCCGCGCGCTTCTTCCTTTGCCATGGAAGTATCTCTTCCATTGGCTTATTCCTTCGCCGCGGAAGTACTCCTTCCGCGCGCTTCTTCCTTTGCCATGGAAGTATATCTTCCATTGGCTTATTTCTTCGCAGCGAAAGTACTCCTTCCACGCTCTTCTTCCTTTGCCATGAAAGTACCTCTTCCATTGGCTTATTCATTCGCCGCGGAAATACTCCTTCCGCGCGCTTCTTTCTTTGCCATGGAAGTATCTCCTCCATTGGCTTATTGCTTCGCTGCGGAAGTACTCCTTCCGCGCGCTTCTTCCTTTCCCATGGAAGTATCTCTTCCATTGGCTTATTTCTTCGCATCGGAAGTACTCCTTCCACGCTCTTCTTCCTTTGCCATAGAAGTATCTCTTCCATTGTCTTATTCCTTCGCTGCGGAAGTACTCCTTCCGCACGCTTATTTCTGCGCCATGGAAGTATTTATTCCAATGGCTTATGCCTCCGCCACGGAAGTATCTCTTCCGTTGGCTTATTCATGCGCCGTGGAAGTATCTCTTCCACGTGCTCGTTATCTTCGCCGTGGAAGGATTCTTCCACGTGCTTCTTATCTTCGCCGTGGAAGTATCTCTTCCACGTGCTCATTATTTTCGCCGTGGAAGTATCTCTTCCACGTGCTTCTTATCTTCGCCGTGGAAGTATCTCTTCCACGTGCTCATTATTTTCGCCGTGGAAGTATCTCTTCCACGTGCTTCTTATCTTCGACCGTGGAAGTATCTCTTCCACGTGCTCATTATTTTCTCCGTGGAAGTATCTCTTCCACGTGTTCATTATCTTCGCCGTGGAAGTATCTCTTCCACGTGCTCATTATCTTCGTCGTGGAAGTATCTCTTCCACGTGCTCGTTATCTTCGCCGTGGAAGGATTCTTCCACGTGCTTCTTATCTTCGCCGTGGAAGTATCTCTTCCACGTGCTCATTATTTTCGCCGTGGAAGTATCTCTTCCACGTGCTTCTTATCTTCGATCGTGGAAGTATCTCTTCCACGTGCTCATTATGTTCGCCGTGGAAGTATCTCTTCCACGTGCTCATTATCTTCGTCGTGGAAGTATCTCTTCCACATGCTCATTATCTTCGCCGTGGAAGTATCTCTTCCACGTGCTCGTTATCTTCGCCGTGGAAGGATTCTTCCACGTGCTTCTTATTTTCGCCATGGAAATATCTATTCCACGTGCTCATTATCTTCGCCGTGGAAGGATTCTTCCACCTGCTTCTTATCTTCGCTGTGGAAGTATCTCTTCCACGTGCTCATTATTTTCGCCGTGGAAGTATCTCTTCCACGTGCTTCTTATCTTCGCCGTGGAAGTATCTCTTCCATGTGCTCATTATTTTCGCCGTGGAAGTATCTCTTCCACGTGCTTCTTATCTTCGACCGTGGAAGTATCTCTTCCACGTGCTCATTATTTTCGCCGTGGAAGTATCTCTTCCATGTGTTCATTATCTTCACCGTGGAAGTATCTCTTCCACGTGCTCATTATCTTCGCCGTGGAAGTATCTCTTCCACGTGCTCGTTATCTTCGCCGTGGAAGGATTCTTCCACGTGCTTCTTATCTTCGCCGTGGAAGTATCTCTTCCACGTGCTCATTATTTTCGCCGTGGAAGTATTTCTTCCACGTGCTTCTTATCTTCGACCGTGGAATTATCTCTTCAACGTGCTCATTATTTTTGCCGTGGAAGTATCTCCTCCACGTGCTCATTATCTTTCGCCATGGAAGTATTCTTCCACGGGCTCATTCTTCTTCACCGTGGAAGTATCTCTTCCACGTGCTTATTATCTTCGCCGTGGAAGTATCTCTTCCACGTGCTCATTATCTTCGTCGTGGAAGTATCTCTTCCACGTGCTCATTATCTTTCGTCGTGGAAGTATTCTTCCACGTGCTCATTCTCCTTCGCCGTGGAAGTATCTCTTCCACGTGCTTATCTTCTTCGTCGTGGAAGTATCTCTTCCACGTGCTTATTATCTTATCCGTGGAAGTATCTCTTCCACGTGCTCATTATCTTCGCCGTGGAAGTATCTCTTCCACGTGCTCATTATGTTTCGCCGTGGAAGTATTCTTCCACGTGCTCATTCTCCTTCGGCGTGGAAGTATCTCTTCCACGTGCTTATTATCTTCGCCGTGGAAGTATCTCTTCCATGTGCTTATTATCTTCTCCGTGGAAGTATCTCTTCCACGTGCTCATTATTTTCGCCGTGGAAGTATTCTTCCACGGCGCATCATTATTTTCGCCGTGGAAGTATTCTTCCACGGCGCATCATTATTTTTGCCGTGGAGGTATTCTTCCACGGCGCATCGTTATCTTTTGTCGTGGAAGTACGCCTTCCATTGGCTCATTCTGCCACAGGAGTACGTCTTCTGTTGGTTCATATCTTTGTTACGGAAGTACGTCTTCCGTGATGAATTACTTGGCCTGGCTAAAGAGTGAATTTCCAAAATTTATATCGTTTACACTTAATTAGACGGAGCCTGATCAACTACGTTTAATCCAGGAAAAACCGTGACAAATTTTGGAAGTCGTTATCAAATGTCGTGGCCATATGATGAATGTAATATCCGTATAAACATGCCACAGAAGTACGTTTTTTATTGGCCTTAAGACGAATGTAATATTCGCACTATGCTGCATCATAAGTGGTACAAGAAGTACGCCTTTAATATACTTACGATGCAGCGTACGGGTTCCACCTCCACCTTCACAAAACCTTCTTGCCATCCTCACGTTAGAGATGAACAAGAATTAAACCTTTCCAAATGCCAGTGTTACCCCGGCTATATAACACACTTTCTTCTTACGGGGTCTTTACCGTCAAGTCGCGAGAAACCAAGCATTCGAGGACAACCACCCGTCTTACGTGGATATGCTTACAAGTAGCGGATATGGTGTAAAGTCTAGTAACCTCGGTAACAACCTCGCATACTAGACTGGGGGGACATGATGGCGTATAGTGGCTATGCTCACTATTCACAATCTCAGCCCATCATCTTTTCGCTAAAAGTAGCCCATTACGAGTGGAGCCATATGTTACAGACAACCCACGAGGATGTCCTAGCAGCAAGCCGCACGCGGTTGTTTATTGAGCATGATACACGAATGAGTCTAGCATAACATGATCATGGACCATATCATACTAGACTGGGGGACATGTCGACGTACAGTCGGTATTCGGCCTGGCCCAACATGCCCGCGACCCACACATACCTAACTTACCCTTCAAGAAAACCTAGCACTATATAAACCGGGGTAAGGGTCTCATTATAATCAGGTTCTCTCTCATAACTACACCTCTTATACAACATATTCATCCGATACTAACTTGACCGTCGGAGGTGGACCCCGGGGCTCCGGCCTCAGGTCCACGTCTAACCGGTTTACCTTTGTTTGCAGCATTACTTAGGACCTGGAAAGACGACGAACGACCCAGGAGAGTCGTCAAACCGGCCTAGCCAAACTATGCTCCAATAAATGTTGATTGGTTATTTTATGTTGGTTCATTGTGAGTGAAGTTTAACTTAATTTGCTGTGTCGTATTTGGCTTATATATTACTGATATTTTGCTTTTGTTCTTACTGTATGATTAGAGAGATAAATCTGTTCATCTTGACTGCTGATTTTGGTATTGAACTGCTAAGATTAGGATTTGAGATTTGTTTAAGATATATTTGTTTTACTGCCTGAGTTGGATTTTTACTAATATAAATGTTTTGCTATAAGCTGATTAACACTAGTACGCTTGATCTGATCATTGTGTTATGTTCTGCTAAAGATGTGGTATGTTGTTTTGCAATAGGCATGTTAAACTGTGAAATTGTGTAAATTGAAGTTCGTTTCTCTCGATTCTTCACCAATTAAAAGTCCTAACAAAATCAGGTTTATTATCGTTTTTGGTTGATAGGGTTATTTGGATTTTCTATGTCTATTTAAGCAAGCAAGTAAAATGTGAAAAATAGTAAGCTACGTATCCGTAAAACAATTAGCACATACTAAGTTTTTATTCAAATAAGGACAATATTGTAAATCTATGGAAATAATGTGCTAAAAATGTAAGTAATAGAAACTAGAATGCTTGAAATGTAAAAATCAGAAAGTATAAGGACCAATTATGCAAATTCTAACAAACTACTAACCAAATTGTAAAAAAATTGTAAAACAACTAACTGAAATTGACAAGTATTGGAAAGTTTTGGACTGTTACAAAGCAAACCCTAAATTTATGGAAAATTAGCCACTAATACAAACAGATACAAAGTCTAGGGACTAATGTGCAAATAAAGTGGAAAATTCTTTCAAAAATGGGCTACATGGAAAATTAAGCTCGTATAAGCTCAATAATGCACCAAATAAGCTGAAACAAGTTTTAAACTACTTAAAACTGAAAATCACTTAGGCTTATCCAAGGAAAAGACTTGAAATACAGTAAAACTCAAATAAGCCAACTTTAATAAGCCAAGAATAAGCTATCTAAAAAGCTAGACATGCACAAATAGATTTTTAAGCTAAATCTTGTTAATCAGTCTATGGAGAGTCTGGAATGTCTTCTTTTATGGAAAATGATCAAGTAATAAAGCTGGAAATTGCAAATAAGCTGAAACTAGCTTATTGACCAAGTTTGACCCAAAATTTGAAAAAGCTGAAAACTTCCATATCTACTCAAGACAAGTTTCTAAACTAGATTTTGAAAGAAAATAGCAAGATTTATGAAGTGGATTTGCCCGAATAAGAAATCAGAAAGCACTTTGATTACAGAAACTTGATGTTGATCAACAACTTATGGAAAAGCTGATTTCTCACTTAAATGTTAAAACTGTATGTTTTTCTTATAAGCACTCAAACTTCAGATGTTGTATGACAAACAGAAACTGGTTTGGCTGATTTTTATCCCGTAATGTGTTGGAAATACGTTTTTACGTATTTATGAAGGATCGGTCGCTCCAACGATATATTAATGTATTAGGCTCGTGATCCAGTTGTAAACAGTATAGCCCATATAGCCCACATGTAGGGTGGGCTATATATATACCCCCTCCTAGCATGTTAGGAGGGGTGGCTCATTTCATTTTCTGACTTTCATATTATTAAAAAATCACTTTCTCTCTCTACTTTTCTCCCTTCTCTCCTTTCTCTCTCTATATCCTCATCTCCTTCACCCTCCATCTCCATTCCAATCAATAGATTAATCAAACATTACCAAATCCTAAGATATCGTAGACCTACAATTGGTATCAAGAGCCATGGGGTGATTTAAGGTAATGATTTGTGTTGTTCTTTAGTTTTTGATTGTATTAGTGTTTTTTAGGAAAATCTATCTTGATTCTTGAAGTTTTTGGTGATTTTATTGTTGGGATTAGTAGATAAGTATTGGGTTTTACTTCTTTTGGTAGAAATCACAAAACTTTTCGGGTAATTTGGTAAAAATTTAGGTTCGTTCTTAATATTATCATTCGACTGTTAAACACACGAACCAAACTCTTCCGAATCAACACTGTTCCGGACCAAGAAAGTTCCGAACAAAGATCTTCCGAATCAACACTGTTCCGGATCAGGGAAGTTCCGAACCAAGATCTTCCGAATCAACACTGTTCCGGATCAAGGTAGTTCCGAACCAATTTCTTCCGAGTCAACAATTGTTCCGGATTAAGGAAGTTCCGAACCAATTTCTTCCAGATCAAGGAAGTTTCGAACCAAGCTCTTCCGAATCAACTTTTTCCGGATCAAGGAAGTTCCGAACCAAGATCTTCCGAATCAACAATTGTTCCGGATCAAGGAAGTTCAGAACCAAGATCTTCCGAATAAACAATTGTTCCGGATCAAGGAAGTTCCGAACCAATTTCATTCGGATCAGGAAAGTTCCGAACCAAAGTATTTCCGAATCAACTTAATTGTTACGAACCAAGGGATATTTTACTTGTTTTTTCGACGATTTTTTTAGAGGATTTAATCTTGGTTTCTTACACAAAAACTGAACACAACTCACAACCTTACTTCACTGCTCGATCAACCGATAATCTTTGATTCTTTAAAGTGATCAAAATGAATCCGAGTTCATTAATGCCTCAAATGACATCACTTACAGATATTTCCGTCATAACGGGAACGGATAATCGCCCTCCAATGCTCATTAAAGAAGTCTTTGAAGCATGGCAAGGCCGTATGATGTCATACATTAAGGGAAAACCGACATATGAGAGGCTTATGGTCAAGTCAATTCTAAATGGTCCACTTGATTATGGTACCATCGTTGTTAACAATGTGAATCGACCACGGGAGTTTGAAGAACTTACACCAGCTCAACAACTTATTGCCGATGCAGACAAAAAGGCTCTTCAAACCATTCTCCAAGCTCTTCCACATGACATCTATCGAATGGTAAGTCAATATACGGTTGCAAAGGATTTATGGGAACGTCTAAAGGTTTTGCTACAAGGTACGTCTCTTACTAAACAGGAACGGGAATGTCAGTTGTATGATCTGTGTGATAGGTTCACGTACATTCCAGGGGAAACGCTTCACGACTACTACTTCATATTCACTACTCTCATGAATGATTTGAATGTATACAATCTCGTGATTGCTCCATTCCAGGTTAACACCAAGTTTTTGAATACTTTACCTAAGCTGAATGGGGTGAGTATATTACCGATGTTAAGTTAACCAGGGATTTGCATAAGTGCAATTTGGATCAACTCTATGCTTTTCTCCAGCAGCATGAGAAACACGTGATCATGCACCGTTCACCTCGAGGTATGTACCCTGATTCTCTAGCCTTGATGGCAAATCAACCAAGCTTGTCATATAACAACACTCCTTATATCATGGGACACCAAGCTTATCATCCATCACCGTACCTGACTCCAAGCTTCCCCCAATATTCGATTCTACCTCAACCACCACCTCACATCAGCAACAATATCGGTTTAACGCACCTCCGTCTCAGAGAGAACCACAAGAATCACAATATGCCTCACAACCTCACCCATATTCACCAGCAAGCATTGCACCTTATGCTCAGTCATCATACTCTTCTTATCAAGAAAATGCAGCATATCCATCAAGCTTTTCTGACCACATGAGTATTCCTTCTAGTGCTTATGCCGCTCAACAAGACCAAGCTTTGTATTGTGATAATGATGAAGTTCCCATTCATGAATTCAAACAAGGAACTGACCCAGTTGAAGTGTTAGCCACTATGTCTGCTTATCTCACAAGGACATTGAGCAAACGAGGATTTAGAGGACCAGCTCCTACTAACAATTAGCTGAGGAATTCATCCAATTCTCGACAACAAGCTACCATTGAGAATGGCAGGGTAATGGTTCAACCTATACAACCTCATCAGGGGAGACCCACTACATAAACCACCAATGCACGCATGGTCAATCCTGCTCCAATGGTCAATACGCCTCCACGGGCTAATTCCACAGGTAAGTTGAGAATGATTACATGCTACAACTGTAAGGAAGAGGGTCACATGTCTAGGGATTGCACAAAACCCAAGAGGAGAAGGGATGGTCAATGGTTTACAGAGAAGATTTATTTGGTGAACGCTCAGGCACAAGGACAGGAACTTGATGAAGAGGAGCTTGCATTTCTTGCTGATCCAGGGATTGCGGAACAAGAAGTTCTCACTACACAGAATGCAGCATACCAAGCAGATGATCTGGATGCTTACGATTCAGACTGTGATGATCTTCAATCTGCTCAGGCAGCTCTTATGGCAACTATCTATAGCTTTGGGTCAGATAAAATATCTGAGGTACCTACTAATACCACTGATACTAGTATTCAACCACATCAAGTTGGGCAAGAGGGTGCTGATCCGAATGAGTCTTCGCTGGTGAGTCTTTCAAATGAGGAGACAATCAATGATAGCAATATCAATGCAAGTCCCCAGACTTTGAGTGAATCACAACCGGGAGTCATTTCGCATACGCATACTACTGCTCAACAAGATTTGGTCATGGTTCCTACAAAATTACTTAGCCAAATGAATACTGTACTCTTAGAAACCCTAGCTAAGAATAAGAATTTGTCTGCTGAGCTTGCCTTGTGAAACGAAAAAGTTCAAACTTTGGAATTAGTTCCTTCGTCCAATGTTCTAACAAATCCCGAATATGATCATTTTCGAAACAAACAAATGGGTCATTTGCAAGAAATTGAAACCTTAAGACCAGATCTTTCCAACGAAGTTAAAGAAAAAGAGTTAGTGGTCACTAATTTTCACAAACTTCAAACGGATTTTGAATTACTCGAGTCTAAAAAGAATTAAATGGAAATTAATGCGGCTAATAAGATTAGAAGTTTAGATTATTTTCTTTTAAGACTATACGCTGCCTCTCAACTAGTGCACTTATTTGACGCATCGTTTAGAGAGTTTAACTTATCGCGTCAAAAAGACCTTCCCCCTAACCCACGGTATGCAAGACAAGCTTTTATCCATAGTCCAAGACTTTATAATGCAACCCAATTAGGATTGGTCTTAGATCCGATTGTTATTTTCGAGGATCGCACAAATAAGGATCTAGTTGATGAGAATCGGTCATACAACTTTGCAAAATATCCCCAGTGTGATTATTTTAAAATGAATCAGGAGCTTGCAAAAACGGACTTTAGAATTTGCTTCCATATTGATAAATATCTCATCACAGCACCAACCTACATGTTAAATGAAGAAAACCCTAGTACACTTCCTACACTTGTCAAAATGGAAGGACCTAAGGAAATTCCAAAGGATCTTCCACATGTTAGCACTGTATGGATAAACTTGCAAGAGATTAATCAATACTTTGCTAGTTTTGACAAGGTCATCCGGGAATGTACGAATTCAAATGGTCTAAACGCCAGAGAATGGGCTTTCGAACACATGAACGAGGTGTTTAAGAATGAGATCAATCCGTTTGTCAAAAGTCTAAAAGGAAGTTTTGCATCTCTTTCGGAAAATCTCGAGTTTGAAATTAAAGAAGTTCAAAAAGTGTTTTATGAAATGGACACCGCTTACGAACTACAATTAATTGAAAAGGAAAAGATTTTATCCGAATATGACCGATTCTTGTCCCAAGTAATATCGTGTGATGTGCTTACTAATTTGAATGTTAATTACTCGAATGAGCTTACATCCGCTATGATTAAATGTGATGCTGTGAATGTATGTGATGATGTGTGTGATCTCTCTGTAAATGTTGCTGATACTGTAAATGAGGTAGATAATCATTCTTGTCACGAGTCTAACGCTGAATTTTTAAAGCTTCAAGATTCTTACAATTTACATACAAAACGCTTTAATAAACTTGAACAACATTGTATATCTTTAGAATTAAGACAACAAAATCAAAATGAGGATCTTTTGATAACAAATGTTTGTGAAAACAGTGTTGAGACGAGTGACAAGATGATTGAGATAGTTAAGGCATTAGAGGAAGAGATTATGAGATTAAAGAGAGATGTGTCATTTAACGAAACACTAAAATTGGAACTAGAGGCTGCAGAGTCTAAAAACCAGGACTTAGAAATTAGACTTTCGTCTATTCTAGGGGAGATGGATCGTGCAAGACAGGGACTATCTGCTCTTTATGGTTCAATAGAAGAACGCTTAGCTTTTAATGCAGCACATCAACAATCTTATGTTGAACAACTGAACCAAAAGTGTGAGGAAGTCGCTGACTTAAATATCCAGCTCATTGACAAAAACATGGTTTTGGCTGAGTTAAAGGAGACACTTCTTCTCACCCGACAAGAAGTTGTTAATAACTTAGCTACCAACTCTGCACCATCCTCTAGTGCTCCATCAACCAATTCAGTAGTGATCTATAAGAACGCGCGCCATAAGCAAAATCCGGATACTTACGATGTTTATATGATGAATGCAATTAAGCATGTGGACCTTGTTAGGGATATTTTAGATGATTTGTATGCGTTAGATCCCTCAAGCAGTTACTATTATTCAACTCATGCATATATTCAGCGAGTTCAATATTGCTTAGCATATTTGCAATACATAGGTAAACCGGGTTCTGCACTACTCACTAATCGACCCATTGCTGTAACTCCATTCAATAAGACCCCAGGAGCAAAACCGTCAGTGGCACCATCAACTAAGGCACCTTTAAAATCTGTTACTAGTGTTCCCACTTTGCCTTCTACAGGATTAAAAGAGTCTACTAAGGCTAAAGGATCGCCACTCAAGAAAGATAAGATCAAGCCCTCCACTAGTAGTACCATCAAGAAGAAAGTAGAAGCTCACCCTAGGAATTTTATTTCAGATTTAAATAAAAAGAATCATGTTTCTAAGACTAAAAGCTCTATGCCTGTGCAGAAGCCTAAACCATTTGTGAATTCTTATTTGAAATGTTGGAATTGTAATGAATGCATGTTTTCCCAACGTCATGATTTGTGTCTTATTGATCATGTGAATGAAATGAATGCCATTAGGAATGATCTTGAATGGAAGCCAACTAGGAGAACTCGTACCCAAGTTGGATGGCAATGGCGTCCCACTGGTAGGACCTTTACATTAGATGGAAAAATGTGCCCTTTAACTAGGAATGCATCCATTGAGGTTAGGTCTCAGCGTCCTTTATTTAGGCACACTAGCACTAAAGTATGGAAACTGCGCCCTTTAATTAGGTCAGCCCCCACTATAGTGCCTATCAGTGAAGAAATACCTCAGGATTTAAGCCAACTTGAATCTACACCACCAACTAGGAAGAAGGCTAGGAAATCTAAGAAACCTAATGTTAGCAAATCTAAGATCATTAAATCTGTACCTGCTAATAACAAGGAACATTCAGATTCCGAAACCTATACATTGTCCTCGTCTGGTGATATTTTCAGGTGGTCCAAATCATTCTCTGGTATTTGGACTCCGGTTGCTCAAAGCATATGACCGGAGATCGCTCGATGCTCTGAAATTTCGTCAGCAAGTTTCTTGGAACGGTTAAATTCGGTAATGATCATATTGCAAAGATAATGGGGTATGGTGAATATCAGATTGGAAATGTTACGATTTCAAGGGTATACTATGTAGAAGGTCTTGGTCATAATTTATTTTCAGTAGGACAGTTTTGTGATTCCAACCTAGAGGTTGCTTTTCGACAACATACTTGTTTCATCCGCAACTTGGAAGGAAAAGAATTGTTGAAGGGGTCTCGTGGTGTAAATCTTTATACTTTGTCCCTACAAGACATGATGGCCGCCTCTCCAGTATGTCTTCTCTCCAAAGCATCTAAGACCAAGTCATGGTTATGGCATCACATATTATCTCATCTCAACTTTGATGCTATTAATCATTTGGCTAAAAATGAATTTGTTCGTGGTCTTCCAAAGCTCAAATTTCACAAGGACCATTTATGTTCCGCATGTTCAAGGGGGAAAAGCACCAAGAAATCATACAAGCCCAAAGCTGAAGACACCAATCAAGAAAAACTTCATCTTTTGCATATGGATCTTTGTGGGCCAATGTGAACCGAAAGTGTGAGCGGTAAGAAATTCATCCTTGTTATAGTGGATGATTTCTCCAGGTTTACATGGGTTAGATTTCTACGTACAAAGAATGAAGCATCGAAGGCTATCATCACTTTTCTGAAATTCATTCAGGTACGTTTAAATACTACTGTCCGCCGTATTCGTACTGATAATGGAACAGAGTTCGTCAACCAGATTCTTCGTGATTACTATGAAGAAGTTGGTATTTCACATGAAACATCCGCTACACGTACTCCACAACAAAACGGTGTCGTTGAAAGACGGAATCATACGCTTATGGAAGCTGCTAGGACTATGCTTATTTATGCGAACGCTCCATTATTCTTATGGGCAGAAGCTGTATCTACTGCATGTTTCACCCAAAACCGCTCTATCATTCGGAAACGCCATGGAAAAACACCTTACGAGCTTCTACATAATCGTAAACCCGATGTTTCATTCTTTCATGTGTTTGGTGCTCTTTGTTATCCAAACATTAATAGTGAGAACTTGGGCAAACTTCAACCGAAAGCCGATATAGGTATTTTCATTGGTTACTCACCCTCCAAGAAAGCATAACGAATTTAAAACCGTCGTCTTGGTAAGATATTAGAAACTATGGACGCAGATTTTGATGAGCTGACAGCGATGGCTTCTGAGCAACGCAGCTCTGAACTTGCGCTTCACGAGATGGGAACCGGTGCTATTAGTTCCGGATTAGTTCCCAATAATCCTACTTCTACATCATTTTTACCACCTACAAGGCCCGAGTGGGATAAACTATTTCAACATTTGTTTGATGAATTCTTTGATCCCCAAGTGATGAAGTTCCAGCACCTGTAGTGATAGCTCCAATCCCTGAAGTTATTGCTCAAGCTAATGAAGCTTTATCAAATGCCTCTTCAATTAACATTGAACCGGATGCACCTCTACCAAGTAATTCTCAAACTACACCTGAATCTTCACCCTTTCTTGTGCCTAATGATGTTGAAGAGGATTCTGTTGATCACGATTTGGAATATGCTCACCTACAAGAGCTTCCTTTCTTTGGTATACCGATACCTGAAAATCCTTCAGCCGCGTCTACCTCAGAAGAAGCTCCTACAATCGTTCACTCCAGACCACCGCGGATTGAAAATCACTACACCAAATTGACAAAAGATCACCCAATTAGGAATGTTATTAGAAGTCTCGATCGACCAGTCTCGACACGCCATCAATTACAAGAGAGTGCACTCTATTACTATTTTGATGCATTTCTCTCCGAAGTTGAACCTAAAAACTGGCAACATGCTATGACTCAATCATCTTGGATTGAAGCCATGCAAGAGGAACTAAATGAATTCCAAAGACTAGAGGTATGGGAATTAGTTCCTCTCCCTGACAAGGTAAATATCCTTACTTTGTTGTGGGTTTATAAGGTTAAACTCGATGAGATGGGTGGAGTCTTGAAGAATAAGGCTAGATTGGTTGCTAGAGGATATAAACAAGCCTTGGGTGTCGACTTTGAAGAATCTTTTGCTCCTGTTGCAAGATTGGAGTCTATTAGACTATTCCTTGCGTATGCTGCTCATATGAACATGATCGTCTATCAAATGGATGTGAAGACGGCATTTCTGAATGGTGAACTAAGGGAAGAAGTCTATGTTAGTCAGCCAGATGGGTTCGTTAGCACGGAGTTTCCTAATCATGTGTACAAGCTTAAGAAGGCTCTCTATGGGTTGAAAAAAGCTCCACGCGCGTGGTATGATCTCCTTTCAACATATCTCATTTCGGAAGGCTTCTCCAAAGGCAAAGTGGACCCCACTATATTCACTCTCAAGGAGGACAACGACATGATACTGGTACAAATTTATGTTGATGATATAATATTTGCTGCCTCTAACATAGAATTGACAAACCGCTTTGAGAAGATAATGTCCACACGCTTTCAGATGTCAATGATGGGAAAAATTTCATTTTTCTTAGGATTACAAATTTCTCAGAATCCCAGAGGCATCTTTATTAATCAATCCAAATATGCTCTAGAATCATTAAAGAAATATAACTTTGAAAATTGTCACCCCGTGGATACTCCAATGGTGGAGAAATCCAAGTTAGATGAAGATAGAAATGGGACTATTGTCGATCCGAAACTCTACCGTGGGATGATCGACACCCTTCTCTATCTGACTGCTAGCAGGCCTGCTATGCAATTCGCCATATGCATGTGTGCCCGGTATCAGGCTCGGCCTACCGAAAAGCACCTACATGCTGTTAAAAGGTGTTGGAAACTCACTTTATGTGATGACATTTAAGAATTCCCATTAGTTATCATAGTCACACACACTTAGACTAGACTAGGTTCGATGTATAGTTTAAGGTGCGTGTGTGACTATATATACCCCTCCTTTGCTTCCAAGGAGGGGTGTTGCTTGTCATTTGTTCATTTCTAATACATTTTCACTTTCACATTCAACCTCTCTTCTCTCTCTCTAAACCAACAATGGCTTCCACCACCATATTCCACCATGTTAGACCACCGGATCATATTTAGCATTTCTACATTTGGCATCAAAGCCTCGGTTCTATCCTTGGATCATGTTCGTGTATTCGATTTGGTGCTCTAATTTTTTTTGTGTCTCGTTCTATAATATGTTTTGTCCAATCTGTCACAATTTTTTTGTCACGTCTTATTTTTTTCTCCAAACAGTCCAAACAGTTTCATTGGTTTGTCATATCTCCTTGGTCCGAGAGTCTTTTCTGGTCAAAAGATGTGTATTTTTTTTTTCTCTTCTTTCATAATTCATGGAAAGTCTTATTCTTATTCAGTTTTTTTTCTGGATTTGAATAGTATGATTTTTATTTCTTGAAATGAAGATGAAGATAAGTTGCTCAGAAAAATCCGGAGAGGACAAAAGTTTATAGATTCCTTTTTTTTGGAAAAACCATGAAAAAGGGTCAAAACCCTTTTCCGATGGGGATTCCGATTGGGTTTCCGATGGTCATTCAGATTGAACATTCAGATTGGGATTCAGATGGGGATTCAAATTAAGCCATTCCGATGGGGTGTTTGTTTGATTCCGATGATAGACTCACAAAAACATTCCGATGAGACCATATTTCACAAACATTCCGATGGGACATTTTTTTTGACATTCCGATGGACTGTGTTTTAAAATCAGTGGACCAAAAATGTGACCTAAACCTAAAACAACTCAACCGAGTCAACTCGGTAATTACCGAGTTGACTCAGTTAACTCTCTGAGTCGACTCAACACTGAACCATTTTAACTCACTGAGTTTAAACTCAACTGCCAACCTTATTTCTCCCCAACACCACCATATCTATACCTACACCAATCGGCACCTAACCCATCTACAAATCATCATGACTCGAATTCGATCACTACAACAGATATATATGGACCTCAGATTTATTTTTCGTGTTATGTAATGTTCACTAGATCTTTTTGATCTTAAACACGAAAATTAACATCATCACAGATCTTGTTCGAAGGTTTATACCTTCTTTCGATTTTCGAAGGTAAAGAGAAACTAATAACAATTATGTTATTAATCCACTCTTTGTTTCGATTCACTCAACTAAAACAACATGCAATCACAAATCTGTAATCGATTTTCGAATTAAAGAAGGATTCATAAATTTTCTGTTATAATCCATTTTCTTTATTTCGATATGTTCGATAACATTTAACAAATCCACCTACCCGAGATCCTTACAGATCTTGAAGTCTTTCAGGTTCTTCCTTCGTGGGTTGATGATTCGAATGGGTGTGTTTCGTTTATTGTTTGATTGGCTTCCTTGTTGTTTAACTTATTTGATTACAATAATGAAGATCAAATAAGTTTGAGGTGAGATTGATGATTTATAGTGTTCATCTTATTCAAATGGTTCGGGTGATGATGGAAATGGAGTAGTTGAGATTAGCTGATTTTTTGGAGATGGATGAGATGTGATTTGGAGGGGACGGAGGTTACAAGGTGGGTGAGGAGGTGATGTTTGAGGTGTGAGGTGTGTGACAGATGGGAGAGAAGTGTGTTTGAGGGAGGCGGATGTATCTAGGTTTAGGGTTAAACTATGTGAGATATTTCTAGGATTGGGAATTGCTTTATATTGTGATGTTGGACCGGGTTCTAAACCTTTGGGCCAGCGAATTGGACCGGGTGTATCTTTTGTGATTTGGGCCATGAACTCACGGGCTGAAGTTATTTCATGTGGATAAAAGATGTGCTGGACTCACATTCTTTTTTTTTAAAAACAATGAATTAAGCCATGTGTTTTAGTAATATATACACACAAATTTTTTTTTTAATACAAATTTTAAATAAATTTGGTGTGTATTAAGTTTACTTCGCTCATCATCGGGACGAGACAACTAGTGACGAGACAAAAAGTGACGTGACAAATGTGACGAGAATTTATTTGAGACGAGACCAAGAAAAAATGGGCGATTTTTTTAGTGGCTACAGATTTCGTTTGATCGGGTATTAATTACGTGACGTTGAAGACGGATTTTTTGAAGGCGTGTACTTATTTTATCTTTCAAAGATAACTTGCTCGTGCTTCATATAAAAATGAAGACTTGTTTATCTGGTTTCCGGGTTCGGGGTGGATGGTTGATGACTCGGATAACTATCACTTAAAGGGGTTACATTGTTGTACTCAGTGTCACGCGCTTAGTCGACGTGGATATATTCAAGAGGTGTTGTGCTTATAGACTTCTTCAGTGATGCATTGAGTACTTAGAGATTTCTCCATCGTTCTTCATTCAACAATAGTGCAAGCTTAAGTTACAAGATCGAAGGATTTTTATTCAACTTCATTTTTGAGGTATCTGGTTCATTCTTTCAGTGGTCACTTCAAATTGCTTTCACGTGGGTTGGTAAAGGTGGCCATGGAGAGTTTATGAGAAGAGATTTTCGATCAACAGCTGATTCTCACAAAGAATATAATTCAACTTATTTATTATTCTCACGAGATTTCAGGTTCATGTGCGTACAATTTATTGATGGTTCTGAGTTTCAAAACCATCAAAGGGGAAGAAGAAGACACATTGAACGCACAACGAGTACACATGATGAACTTCATACCTTCTTTTGATTTGAAGACATTCCGGGATGACATTTGTCATAGCCGCAGAGAAAATCAGTGTTTTAACTCGTGGCGTTATCAATCTCTAAACGGTACACTACTGATTCGAGGTTTAATTGTTTGATTGTTGCAATTATTCATCATCATTATCCTATGTGCATTCCTGATACTTAACTGACTCTGGTGCATCTCCGGAAGAAGATATGTACATTTCTGGGACTTAATTGACTCTGGTGTTACGATGTCAACTTCATGAATGGGATAAAGTGTCCACTTCAGTATTTGAGCTTCATAATTGGGATTGATTTACCTTCTTCAACTATGTGGGGGAAGAAGTGTCTTGATTCTTTCTGGTATGCATAACTTGAACTCTCAGGGGGAAGAAAAATTCAGAAGAATTATTCAAGCGTGAGAAGAGAAGTTGTTGATCTACTTGGTGTGCCCCAAGCTTTCAATCCCTCTTTGCAACGTTATCATGTTATATGATGGGATTTGCTAGTTAGATTCCGCTGTGCGCTTAATTATTCTAAGCTTTATTGAAAGCATTGAAGTTGCTTACGAGGATTGTCGATTTAGGGGGAAGCTATTTAAAATGCTTCTACATCAAGTTTATGTGGCATGAATTAGGGGGAAGCTAATTCAGAAGCTTCTCCTTAACCAGAAGTGTATGGGTTTCTTAGCTCGTGCCGTTACAGTATTTCTTCTACAAGTTACTTTAAAGATGAGTCGTTTTAAAGACGAAGGCCTCAGAAGACTTCATCAACATTGGATGCATCATGAAAGCTCTTGTTCTTAATTATTTTGTACTTGTTAGGAAGAATATTGTAAGGAATTCTACACGTCGTCCCATGGGGGAAGATTGTTGGAAACTCACTTTATGTGACGACATTTAAGAATTCCCATTAGTTATCATAGTCACACATGCTTAGACTAGACTAGGTTCGATGTATAGTTTAAGGTGCGTGTGTGACTATATATACCCCTCCTTTGCTTCCAAGGAGGGGTGTTGCTTGTCATTTGTTCATTTCTAATATATTTTCACTTTCACATTCAACCTCTCTTCTCTCTCTCTAAACCAACAATGGCTTCCACCATGTTAGACCACCGGATCATATTTAGCAAATCTACAAAAGGATCTTTCGGTATCTCAAAGGAACACTTCATCGTGGTCTATGGTATCCGAAAGATTCCTCTATTGCTTTAATATCATATGCAGATGCCGATCATGCTGGGTGTCAAGACACGAGGCCTAGCACTTCTGGGTCTGTGCAACTCCTTGGAGACAGATTGATTAGTTGGTCTTCAAAAAGGCAGAAAAGCGCTGTAATTTCTAGCACGGAGGCTGAATACATTGCCATGTCCGGTTTTTGTGCTCAAGTCCTTTGGATGAGATCACAACTAACTGACTACGGTTTAGGATTCAACAAAATCCCGATGTATTGTGACAACAAGAGCGCCATTGCCCTTTGCTGCAACTACGTTCAACACTCCCGGGCAAAGCACATCGACATTCGCTACCATTTCATTAAAGAGCAAGTGGAAAACGGAGTGATCGAGCTGTATTTTGTCACCAGTGAGTATCAGCTAGCAGATATGTTCACCAAAGCCTTAGATCGAGGACGAATCGAGTTTTTGATCGACAAGCTTGGCATGAAATCATTCTCTCCAGCGACTCTCAAAGAGTTGGCAGAAGAATCAGCAGAATAGTGGTGGTAAACTATTCATGCGTATCCTTTGTTCGTGATCATGTATATTATCGTATATATATAAACCACAAAAAGAACAATACAAAAATATAAAACCTGGAAAAACCATAAAAAATATAAAACCAAGAAAATCCATAAAAAATATAAAACCAAGAAAAACCATAAAAAATATAAAACCAAGAAAACCCAAAAATATTTTCGTCTTTTTAAATCGGGCATGTCTTTTAGTACGGTAATATTTACGGCTTTAGAAATGTCGATCAATATTGACACGGCGCCATAAATAGAGTCCGTATAAAAGTTGTACATTTTTAAAACATGCCCATTATGGCTTGTAGTTATTTCTGACTGCAACCCGCTTTTCGCATTAAAGTCACGTATTTCCATGGAAAACGTTGGCTCACAACGGGAATTAATTTTCTCGGGCATGATTTACAAGCCAAATCATGCAAAGGGATCAAGTTTACTTTATAACTTGGTCTAACACGAGTTAGTGTACGTCTCAGTGCATTAATTTGTCAAAATAAGAAAAATCTTATTGCCACCACGAATCAATCTTTTCTAAGACATTAATTGGAAAAATCTTTCATCAATATTTGACTCGTTAAACAATGACTACAGCTCATTAAATAGAAAACGGGTCATCGTTTAAGGGGGAGAAAATATTAAATCATCTTCGTCATAAAAAAGGTCCTCAAAGTTGTTGAAGAAAATTAATTGACTATATGGTTAATGACTGGAACTGCTTTGGTATTAATCTTGTATTCGTTCGTGATTTGTTCGGGCATAGTTAAGATGTGTGATCGGTTACGATGGTTAAGTTTAATGATGGTTAGGGTTAGTGACTAGAAACGAAAAAGAAAAGAAAAAGAAAAGTACAGGGACTAAAAGTAGCAAAATGTGAAAGTGGAAAAACGTTGACCTAAGTCAAGCTTTCCACCCCCGTCTTCCCTTTCTTCTCTCTTTTCTGTTTGTTTTTCCCATTTCCGCCATTAACACACATAACACACACACTCAAGCTCTCAATTCGAGTTTTTCTTGATCTTTAATCCGTTCATTCGATTATCATAGGTACAAAATCACTTTTAATTCGTCTAATTCGTTGTCTTAGCCACTTAATTAATGCAATTTAATTAGGGTTAATCAAATTAGGGTTTATAGCTAATTAGACATTAATTTATTAGGGTATTAAGTGGGTTTCACGCGGAATAGGTTGAGATTAAGTTTAGTTGCCTTTAGAAAGCTGAAAACACTCATCTGCCCTTAGAATTAATCGTTTAAGACTTGCGAACGAAATGACTTCCGAACGAATAAACTTCCGAACGAATAATCTTCCGAACGAAAATCTTCCGAACGGAAATCTTCCGAACGAAAATCTTCCGAACGAATAATCTTCCCAACGAATAATCTTCCGAACGAATAATCTTCCGAACAAAAATCTGCCGAACGAAAATCTTCCGAAATAAAATCTTTCGAACAAAAATCTTCCGAATGAAAATCTTCCGAATGAAAATCTTCCGAACGAAAATCTTCCGAACGAAAATCTTCTGAACGAAATCTTCCGAACGAAAAACTTCCGAACGAAGTTGTTCCGAACGAAGTTGTTCCGAATGAAGGTGTTCCGAACGAAGGTGTTCCGAACGAAGGTGTTCCGAACGAAGGTGTTCCGAACGAAGGTGTTCCGAACGAAGGTGTTCCGAACGAAGGTGTTCCAAACGAAGGAGTTCCGAACGAAGGAGTTCCGAACGAAGGAGTTCCGAACGAAGGAGTTCCGAACGAAGGAGTTCCGAACGAAGGAGTTCCGAAAGAAGGAGTTCCGAATGAAGGAGTTCCGAACGAAGGAGTTCCGAACGAAGGAGTTCCGAACGAAGGAGTGTTGGATTGATAATTGTTTGTTTGTTAGAATTACTTGAAGATGGTATATATATTTTTCTGTGTATCAACCTTTTATGTCTTATCTTAAGAAGAAACCATGACTAATCCAACCGTGCAAGAACTCCAAAATGCCAGAGCAGACGCAATTACCGAGGCAAAAGACCTAAAGTTCATACCAAACAATTACCGACTAAAGGAAGTTTCTCAATCCACTCACCATGGATTCAAAGTCGCCTCAGCAATCCTTGATCAATCTCACTTCAAGAATGCTTTAAGGAGTACTGCTTCGGTGCCATTCGTTTACATGTACGAATTCTGGGCTACCAAGGAAAGTACTTCAAACAAAATCACCTTCTCCCTCGACAACAAGAAACACACACTCACCACTTCAGACTTCCGCAAGATATTTGGAATTCGGGATACACCCAAGGGATTGTCATTTTCAAGGAACCCTACCAAAGACGAACTCTTGGAGATGTTCCGTGCTCTTGGATGTCCTGACATACGAGTAGTGTCAGATTTTACCACAGCCAAAGTGGGTCAACCTTGGAGAGCTATCTTTGGTATCCTCAGTAGATGTCTTACACCTAAAACAACTGGGCATGATGCTGTGCGTGGTCCAATTATGAACATCTTCTATGGAATGTACAAAGGGTTAAATACAGATTATGCATCCTTGTTGTGGGAAGAGTTTAACTTTCAACTCTTCCAAAACAAGAAGTTGAAGGCTAATGTCTTTCCTTACCCTCGATTTATTAAGCTTATAATTCATTATTTTATGAAGAATGATGCTTCTATTGACAAGCGTGCAGGAAGCCGTCACCACACTGAAGAGGCTGATGACATTGTGGACCTAAGGCATGAAGGATCCTCTGGTGCTGTTAATCCTGGTCCTGTTCCTAGTTATCTCCTGACAGACAAAATTCTAGCTTTCGATGATTACAAGAAAATGCTAATAGAAATCAGAAAACAGCGAGAAAAAGTTCAGGCGGGAGACGTTTCGTCAACTACAGTCAAAGGCAAAGGTAAACGTAAGCCACATGTTGTCTTACGTGAGCCTCAAACCAAGAAGACAAAGACTGTGGCTACAAAGGGTAAGAGCATGGCTGACAAGCTTGTTCTTCACGATGAATGATACACTGGTTTTGCTAGGTTCAATTTTACTCTCGATATCCTCTCGAATTGATCTAAGTCTTAAGTGGAATGATTGTTCTTGGTTACTAAAGAAAAGGGGTTTGGTTTTCTAATCTAATAAAAAGTGGAAATGAAAATTTAAATCAAAGACAATTAATTTAATGACGATTACTAAAAACTTGAATTTAAACTTAAGATTAAAATTAAGATTAAAACTAAAATTGAAATTAAAGTTCAACAAGCATAAAGAAACAGTAACCTAAAACAAACAGTACCTAAGAAATTGATTCGGAACTTTTCAAAGACAACTCATCCGGAACTTACTCATCCGGAACTTTTTGGCTTGGTTCGGAACCTTCCGAATGAAGGTTTGATTCGGAAGAATTTACTTGATCCGGAACTCACTGGATGATTCAGAACTTTCCGAATGAATGTTGTTCATTCGGAACTTGCTGGATCGGAAGTCACTGATTCGGAACCTTCAGCTTGATTCGGAAGATTTTACTTGATTCGGAAGTTAATGGATGATTCGGAACTTCTTCTTGATTCGGAAGTTTGAGACTTCCGAATGAAGGTGTCTTGATGCGGAACTTAAAGACTTATGCGGAACTTAAGGCTCGATTCGGAACTTTCCGAATGAAAGCTTCATTCGGAACTTTTAGCTGATTCGGAAGTTATGAAACCCAGATACAGTAGCAGTCACGAAGAACACGGAAGCAATGATTTTAATCAAAATCAAACCAAATACTTAAAAAGGTTTTACCAATTTAAACACAAATCATTTAGACACCATAAGCAACGAATCCCACTAATAAAAACACAAATCCAAACAACTTTTGAAGATCAAATCAAGAAAAATAAAAACTTAAAAACTTGAAGATAAAGATGATGATGAACAAGATGAAATGAAAAGATTAGACAAAAGCTTTGTATTGAATGATTAATGTTTTGACAAGATAAACCAAAGATTAAAATTACAAGATTGGAAAGACAAAGATAAAAATCACCAATCACCCTAGTGGTGATGGTGTTCTACGAAACAGGGAGAAGAAAGAGTGGGGAAAAAGAAAAATAAAAAGCTTGTCTAAAATGTGTGAGGGGAAGGCTATTTATAGTCTTGTCCTTTGGTTGGTGAGTGGGCTTTCTCCCGTTCTTCTTGTCTTTTCGTCTTTTCAGAAAAGTTTCCGTTTTCGATTCTGATTCGGGATTTGTCGTCGATTAAATTTAACTCGTCTTTTAATTTCTTCGTTTAATAGACTTGAGTTTCTTCGACTTATATAAATCTTCCATCTTTGGTCCTTTTCTTCGATAAATCTTCGAATAGGCCCAGTGACTTCAAATCTTTTGCATCTCTTGGACAATAGACTTTATCTTGAGTCTTTTTCTTCAGTAAAACCCGTGCAATTCCATGTTTTCTTCAATATTTATCCGGTTGGCTCTGAAAACACAATAAACACAAAAACCACGCATAATTCCAAACAAATGATATTAAATACGTGTTTTGGTCTTGTTTTAGCCCGAATTAAGTGGTAAAAGGATGGGTGTTTACACACCTATCAAATCCCCTACACTTAACCATTGCCATGCCCTCATGCAATGCTTAGTGATAAAGCAAATTTACACTTTTCTCATAATTAATCAACCTTGGCCTTATTTAAAATACTACTAAACAAAAATTAAAGTACTAAAGGGAATTAAGACTTTGAAGGAAACAAAAGGATAGAAAACCATTTTCACTTGAAAATAGCTATATGGAAATAACTTGTAAAGAAATCGATGACTTACATTAGGGCTTTGGTGCTGCGAAGATTTATCACCCTCAAGTTTCACGTTCCCCAAACTAAGCTTAAAAACGAGATCATTGTTATTATGAGTTAGCAATTCAAACACTTACACACATGGCTTAATTAAATGCTTAAACTCCCTTATTCCTAGGTGTATCTCTTATATTTTATTTTTGTCTTAGAATGATCATGAAGATGCATTTTTGGACTTATTTCGATAGTTTATTAGGGCTGAAAGCAAAGTAGGACGATTTGATCAATAGTTAGCTAAAGGACAAAATCTCTTAAAACTGCTTCTCGGGATATCAAAAAGTTCATATCTTGGCATAACTTGGTTCACGATTTGAGACCTTTCTCGGGCCGATATTTGGCATGTACTTCATACTTCATATCTTCGAGAGACGTTCTTGAGATAATGGTCTTCTCATCATAATAGAGTTTCTTCACTTGGAGACTTTGGAGGGGTACTCCAACTTTGTTGACCACGACTTCATGATTATTCTTCAATCTCTAATTGGGATTTTGAGATACAACGATCCGCCTCCTTTTCGGACTTGGATCTATTTATCCTCATACCTTGTTAGGGTCTTTTCGGATAGACTTCTCCATGATCTTTGTGGGAGTTGATTGCTTTTCGTCGTGAGTCTTGATCCTTCATATTGACTTTAGGAATAATGCTTTTCACATCACTTTGGATCTTCAGCAATAAAATCGAATCCTCATGCCTTGTTAGGGCCTTTTCGGACTCGCCAATCTTCGCGCCCCGCTTCATAAGTTATGCCTTGGCTATGAACTCTTATCATTACCGAGCAACTTTTAAACGATCTTGGGCTAGAAGCTAAGTAACTTTTCAAATCGTACGACCTTACTTATTGCAGATAAATTATTAGCAAGTGATGGGAGAATAGGCAAATAATTACACCAAGTGAGCTTGCGCAAGAATTCCGACTTATAATTGACTCTATCATTTCTCGTCCTCCACAATTTAAAATCTCAAGTAATGAGACTCGTGGATACTTAGCCTAATAAACCAATGAAGGTCTACATGGTTAAGGATACTAGCTAGAATAAACTTGGATAAGTCTATTCGGGTTGAGTCAAAATAAACGCAACGGGCCTAATATGACAAAGATTTCTAAACTAGCTACACCACTTTATTAATATTTTTGACTTTATTGTGGAATATATACATATGAAAGCAACGATAAAAATTTAAAAATTACAACTAAATGGCGAAAGTTAATAAAAAATTTGAAAAATGCTGAAAAATATGATTTTCCGGTTAATTGAAGGCATTTTCATGGAAAAGTTCACTTAAAACTTCGATAGAAGTCCCCCCTACACTTAAGATAAACATTGTCCTCAATGTTTAAGCATGTGGGAAAAATTTCCCCTACACTTATGACATTGTGCACGTTGGTTAACTCAAGTTAAGGAAGAGACGACTAAAGTGATCAATTCAAATGTGAGTATGAAGAAAATTGAATCACGATAGTTGAGAGATAGAACCGGATTTCGGATAAACACGGGAGCACGGTTCTTCAAAGATTCCAAGAGTGCACTTATCCCTGTAATCACATCACCACACAAAGGCAAACACATATAGAAGTCCCCCCCTACACTTAGGGGATTAGAACATAAAAGGATAGATACTCGGGCTGCCTCCCGAGGAGCGCTTGTTTGTTGATAAACGAGTCACGAGCCTGACTCGACCCAAAATTAGTTCATGGGGAACGTGGTGAGGGATGGAATCACCTCCTGAGAGGTGTCCTCACCAAAGTACAACTTCACTCGTTGGCCATTCACCTTAAAATTTGGTCCATTAGGTTGAGCGAGCTCGAGAGTACCATATGGAAAAATTTGGGCAATGGTGAATGGGCCGGACCAACGAGATTTGAGCTTGCCCGAGAAGATTTTCAACCGAGAGTTAAAAAGTAAGACTTTGTCTCCAACATGGAACTCTCGGTTTTTAATCTTGGAGTCGTGAATGAGCTTAGTTCTTTCCTTATAGATCAAAGAATTTTCATAAGCCTCATTACGGAGTTCATTCAGCTCATTGAGTTGGATCTTGCGTAGGTCACCGGCTTTGTTTATATCAAAATTAGCCCACTTCAAGGCCCAATAAGCCTTGTGCTCCAACTCAATGGGGAGGTGGCACGCTTTCCCGTACACAAGACGATAAGGCGTACAGCCGATTGGGGTCTTGTAAGCAGTACGGAAAGCCCACAAAGCATCATCCAGTTTATCAGCCCATGAGGCACGATGCTCTCCCACGGTCCTTTCAAGAATTCGCTTCAGCCCTCGGTTGGATATTTCAGCCTGGCCATTAGTTTGTGGGTGGTAGGTTGTGGAAAGACGATGATTTACACCATACTTAGCCATGACTCGAGCAAATTGATCATTGCAGAAATGAGTCCCATGATCACTAATAATGGCGCGAGGCACACCGAATCTAGCGAATAGAGCCTTCAAAAAGTTACAAACCACCCTTGCGTCATTAGTAGTCAAAGCTTTGGCTTCAACCCACTTCGAAACGTAGTCAATGGCTACAAGGATGTATTTGTTTCCTTTAGACGAAGGGAATGGCCCCATAAAGTCGATACCCCAAACATCAAAAATTTCACACTCTTGAATAAAATTCTGAGGCATCTCGTCTTTATGTGTGATTTTGCCTTGCTTTTGGCAAACATCACATCGCTTAACCATATTGTGAGCATCACGATATATAGAGGGCCAATAAAATCCCGAATCAAACACTTTCTTTGCGGTGTAGTTAGGACCAAAGTGACCACCGGTGGGTCCTTTGTGGCAAGCATCAAGGATGTCCGACGCTGCAGGTCCATCAACACATCGGCGAATTATCAGATCAACACATTGTTTGAATAGGTAAGGGTCGTCCCAAAAGTAAGTCTTGATGTCGGTAAAGAACTTCTTCTTTTGCTGGGACGTCAACCCTTCCTTGAGAATTCCACCCGCCAAGTAGTTTGCAAAGTCCGCAAACCACGGGGTTTCATTCGGCTTCGAGTTTATAGACATTAAGGTCTCCAAGGGAAAAGAATCATTGATTTATTTGGTCGGATGATCCCCTTGGTAAGGATCCTCAAGTCTACTAAGATGGTCCGCGGCTAGGTTTTCTGCTCCTTTTTTATCGCGGATGTCGATTTTAAATTCCTGGAGCAGCAAAACCCAGCGAAGAAGTCTTGGTTTGGAATCTTGCTTTGTCAACAAGTACTTCAACGCGGAATGATCGGTGTACACAATGGTGGTGGAAAGGACAAGATAGGGGCGGAATTTTTCAAAAGCATAGACAACAGCTAAAAGCTCTTTTTCGGTTGTCGTATAATGCAATTGTGCCCCAGTCATTGTCTTGCTAGCGTAATGGATCGGTTGGAAGTGTTTGTTCACTCTTTGTCCAAGAACCGCTCCAATAGCAAAATCACTAGCATCGCACATCAACTCAAAAGGAAGCTCCCAATTAGGGGTAACCAAGACGGGTGCCTTAGTTAGCTTATCCTTAAGCGAGTTGAAGGCTTCAAGGCACTCTTTGGAGAAGATAAAAGGAGTATCTTTTTCCAAGAGGTGGGTCATCGGGCGAGCGATTTGAGAAAAATCTTTGATGAATCGACGATAGAAGCCCGCATGACCCAAGAAACTTCTCACACCCTTCACAGTTGAAGGTGGAGGCAACTTTGCGATAACATCGACTTTAGCACGGTCAACTTCAAGACCGGCTTTCGAGATCTTATGTCCAAGCACGACGCCTTCTTTTACCATAAAATGGCATTTTTCCCAATTTAGAACAAGGCGAGTGTCTTCGCACCGCTTTAGCATACGTTCTAAATTGGCAAGGCAAGCAGAGAAGGAATCCCCGAAGACCGAGAAATCGTCCATGAAGACTTCCATGGTTTGTTCAACCATGTCATGGAAGATAGCTAACATGCACCTTTGGAAAGTCCCGGGCGCATTACATAAGCCAAAAGGCATTCTTTTGTAAGCGAAAGTGCCATAGGGACAAGTGAATGTAGTCTTCTCTTGATCTTGGGGATCGATGGGTATTTGAAAATAACCCGAGAAACCATCGAGAAAGCAGTAATATTCATTACCGGCTAATCGTTCAAGCATTTGGTCCATGAAAGGTAGAGGGAAATGATCCTTTCTCGTGGCATCATTGAGTTTGCGGTAGTCTATACAAACTCTCCACCCAGTAACGAGACGAGTGGGAATCAACTCGTTGTGTTCATTGGGAACAACGGTTATTCCGCCCTTCTTGGGCACACAATGGATTGGACTAACCCACGGTGAATCCGAAATAGGGTAAATCATACCCGCATCAAGAAGTTTGATAACCTCTGTTTTGATGACTTCATGTATTTTTGGATTCACCCTTCGTTGGCTTTGAATAGTGGGCTTATAGTCGTCCTCCATGAGAATTTTGTGCGTGCAGAAATGAGGATCAATTCCACGAATATCCGAGATTTTCCACGAATAGCTTTCTTGTGAGCTTTCAACACAGCGACGAGGCGAGTCTTCTCTTCATCTTTCAAATCCGTTGCAATAATGACGGGCGACTTCTTGTTGTCGTCAAGGAACACGTACTCGAGATGTGGCGGCAACTCCTTAAGTTCCAAATCCGGAGGATTTTCGACGGGAGGCGTTTTCAAAGTCGTGGCATCGATAGCAATAACCGTGGGAGATGGAGGCGAAGGATTGTCTTCGGTGAGAAGATTGTCAAAGAAACTCATGTCTTCATCCCCCTCGGTGGGAGAATCATTAGTAGCTAAATTCGCATCTCCCATGGCATCTTCAAGATTGTTCCAAAATAAATCACCATCTCCAAATAGAGACAACGATGAATCAATGGAGGACACGGTCTCAACAGTGGGAAGAGAGGTAGGAATACTTTTGCAAGCATCATTAAAGTGTTCTTCACAAGCCTCATCAAGAACGTCAATACAATTAATGCTCTCATATGAATAAGGCTGTTTAGACAACTTTCCCATGTTGAAGACTACTTTGTCGTCACCCACTCTCATGATAAGCTCTCCGGCTTCAACATCAATAAGAGTGCGACCGGTCCTAAGGAATGGACGACCAACAATCAGTGGCACACGAGGGTCATCTCGTAGTCGACGACAACAAAATCAGCAGGAAAGGTGAATTTGTCGACTCCTACAATGACGTCTTCGGCTATCCCCACTGGATAAGCAACCGTACGGTTGGCCAATTCCAAAGTCATTTTAGTGGGGACTAGCTCTGGGAGAGATAATTGCTTCCAAACACTTAGAGGCATTAGATTAATACTGGCACCTAGATCGGCTAGGGCCATGCAATTCTCTACTCCCGGGAAATTGCAAGGGATAAGAAAACGACCCGGATCACCAAGCTTGGTTGGCAATTTCCTTAAGAGCACTGCAGAGCAGTTCTCATTAAGTTGGGTGTTGGCAATATCGAGGAGCTTTTCCTTGTCGCTCAGAAGGTCTTTAAACATTTTGGCATATTTGGGCATGTGAGCGAGAGCCTCAGCGAAGGAGATATTAAAATTCAGTTGTTTGAACATTTTAAGGAAATTCGAAACCTGAATATCATCCTTGCTCTTTTGCTTCTCTTTCCTCAACCTTGAAGGATAAGGTATATTGGAAGAAAAGGAAGGCTTTAGGGGAATAGGATCACTCACAAGCACGGGTGGAGGAGGGGTAGAAAGAAGAGGTGGGGAAATTGGGGAAGGAGAAGGGTGAGGAACAGGAGCAGGTGACTCATTTTCCTTAGTCACAACCACCGGTGGAGGTATAGGAAGCTCGGGTTCCTTGGTACCTTTACCACTTCGAGTAGTGATTGCTTTCATCTCCCCTCTTGGGTTTGCGACGGTGTTACTCGGAAGAGTACCCGAAGAAGAGGGTTGACTACTTTGGAAAAAACTAGCCATCATGTTCCTCAGATCATTAGTCTGGCTATCCAACGTGTTTCTCATGTCAGCTCTCAAATCATTTCCTTGCTTTACCAAATCTGCCTTCAAATTGCGCACTTCCTCTTGGAGATTTCCCACTATCACATCATTGGTCCTCATGTAGGTTGCAACCTCTTGGTGTAATGCAGTGGTGGCTTGATTGGGAGGGGCAGTGTATGCATGTGGTTGGTAAGCTGGTTGTTGGTATACTTGATTGTTACGTTGAGGCGGTTGTTGTTGCTTGTGAGGTGGGATGTATGGTTGTCGAGGTTGTTGTTGTTGTTGAGTAGGGCGGTTAAGGTTTTGTTGTTGGTTTGGGTTGGTTGGTGGAAAGCCAGGTGGTGAAAGATAATTGTTTGAGCGATAGCTAAGCAAGTTACGGTCACCTTGAGGTCGGGCTTGATAAGCAGGTTGTTGGTAGGTGCCATATGCCGCATTCACATTCTCAGCAGGGTAATCTTGGGTGGCAGTACAAGTTGTGTAAGAGTGGGGACCACCGCATATCTCACAAGGTTGGCTGACAGCGTTCACTTGTGCGTTTTTGGCGTTGTTGCTGTTGTTGTTGCTGACGGTGTGGGTGACAAGCGATTCAAGAAGCGTAGTGATTTTGTCTAATCGCTTGTCGCTGTCATTAGTGCTAGCACTAGCAACATTGGTCCTAACACTCTTGGTTTGCACACGAGATTTGTTCTCAATGATGTCCCAAGCAGCATTGGAAGTCTTAGCCAATAAATTACCCCCCGAGGCACTATTCAGTGAATCTTGGTCACTCATGCTTAAACCATTGTAAAAAGTATTGATTTGGTGTACTTTGGTAAAACCATGTTGTGGGCATTTTCTTAAAAGATCTTTAAAACGATCCCAAGATTCACTGAATGACTCATCGTACTTTTGTTCAAAGTTTATAATCTCATTCCGCAAAGCGGTAGTACGAGAGGGTGGAAAAAAGTAGTTGATAAACTTTGTTTCCAAATCCGTCCACGAGAGAATACTCTGTGGCGGTTCCTTAGCAAGCCAATGCCGGGCTTGTCCCTCTAAAGAAAAGGGAAAACGTTGTAACCTTATAACTTCCTGTGGGACTCCATTAAACTTGACCGTGTTGGTGAGTTGTAGAAATCTCTTGATATGGTCGTGTGGGTCATCAATGGTTTGTCCCAATAACGGTTGAGCTGAGACCATCTGGATAAAGCCTGACTTTAGCTCGAAATTGTTGGCGGCAATTGGTGGTATAACAATTGGATCCGTATTGCCATCGACATGAGCTTGCAGCAATTTAATCATTGGGCGATTATCCGGAAGGTGCTCATTGTTGTTATTATTGTTCATGTTGTTGAAAGGCGGATTGTTGTTGTTATTATTGTTGTTCGGAGGTGGTATGTTATTGTTGTTTTGTACACCAGCCATGTCTAAGTTATCGAGAGGCTCGGGCTCTTGATAAGACGTGGAACGAGTGCGCATACACCTGCAAAAGAACGAACAAAGAAAAACAAAGCAAAAATATTTTTGGTTTTTATTGTTTTTTAATTTTTAGGATTTTTGAAAATTTTATATTTTTTAGTTGTTTTTGAAAATTTTTGAAAAAGTAACGTTCACGGGGAACGGATCCCAAAATCCAAGTTCTCACAAAAAACTTTTGATCTTAACGAGAAGAGCCGGCAGCGGCGCCATTTGATACACTGGTTTTGCTAGGTTCAATTTTACTCTCGATATCCTCTCGAATTGATCTAAGTCTTAAGTGGAATGATTGTTCTTGGTTACTAAAGAAAAGGGGTTTGGTTTTCTAATCTAATAAAAAGTGGAAATGAAAATTTAAATCAAAGACAATTAATTTAATGACGATTACTAAAAACTTGAATTTAAACTTAAGATTAAAATTAAGATTAAAACTAAAATTGAAATTAAAGTTCAACAAGCATAAAGAAACAGTAACCTAAAACAAACAGTACCTAAGAAATTGATTCAGAACTTTTCAAAGACAACTCATCCGGAACTTACTCATCCGGAACTTTTTGGCTTGGTTCGGAACCTTCCGAATGAAGGTTTGATTCGGAAGAATTTACTTGATCCGGAACTCACTGGATGATTCGGAACTTTCCGAATGAATGTTGTTCATTCGGAACTTGCTGGATCGGAAGTCACTGATTCGGAACCTTCAGCTTGATTCGGAAGATTTTACTTGATTCGGAAGTTAATGGATGATTCGGAACTTCTTCTTGATTCGGAAGTTTGAGACTTCCGAATGAAGGTGTCTTGATGCGGAACTTAAAGACTTATGCGGAACTTAAGGCTCGATTCGGAACTTTCCGAATGAAAGCTTCATTCGGAACTTTTAGCTGATTCGGAAGTTATGAAACCCAGATACAGTAGCAGTCACGAAGAACACGGAAGCAATGATTTTAATCAAAATCAAACCAAATACTTAAAAAGGTTTTACCAATTTAAACACAAATCATTTAGACACCATAAGCAACGAATCCCACTAATAAAAACACAAATCCAAACAACTTTTGAAGATCAAATCAAGAAAAATAAAAACTTAAAAACTTGAAGATAAAGATGATGATGAACAAGATGAAATGAAAAGATTAGACAAAAGCTTTGTATTGAATGATTAATGTTTTGACAAGATAAACCAAAGATTAAAATTACAAGATTGGAAAGACAAAGATAAAAATCACCAATCACCCTAGTGGTGATGGTGTTCTACGAAACAGGGAGAAGAAAGAGTGGGGAAAAAGAAAAATAAAAAGCTTCTCTAAAATGTGTGAGGGGAAGGCTATTTATAGTCTTGTCCTTTGGTTGGTGAGTGGGCTTTCTCCCGTTCTTCTTGTCTTTTCGTCTTTTCAGAAAAGTTTCCGTTTTCGATTCTGATTCGGGATTTGTCGTCGATTAAATTCAACTCGTCTTTTAATTTCTTCGTTTAATAGACTTGAGTTTCTTCGACTTATATAAATCTTCCATCTTTGGTCCTTTTCTTCGATAAATCTTCGAATAGGCCCAGTGACTTCAAATCTTTTGCATCTCTTGGACAATAGACTTTATCTTGAGTCTTTTTCTTCAGTAAAACCCGTGCAATTCCATGTTTTCTTCAATATTTATCCGGTTGGCTCTGAAAACACAATAAACACAAAAACCACGCATAATTCCAAACAAATGATATTAAATACGTGTTTTGGTCTTATTTTAGCCCGAATTAAGTGGTAAAAGGATGGGTGTTTACACACCTATCAATGAAGAAGATGTTGATGACGATCCTACTCTCGAGCTAACTCAAAAGACTGAGAAAAAGTTAATGAAGATGGCTATTGAAAAGAGTAGGAGAGACACAGGCGGTAGTGGTTCGGGTGCACAGATGGATGTTGAAGAAGAATACGAGGAGCCACATGACATTAGTGAGTTTGGATCACCCGAACGTTACTCAGCATCGAAGGAGACATCCATTGCTGATACAGCAAGTGTTGAGAAGGTGTCCGGTGCTACAACAATCATTGTGACTATACAGCCTCCTGAAACTCAACCTCCACCAATCCAGCCTTTACCTACCCGACCGGTGCCAACACCATTCCATCCACCTCCACCTACTTCCGTCATGAGTACTGTAATCACAACCGTGCCTCTTCAACCATCCCAGAGTAGCTCTACACCATCTTCAATGGCTGCATTAGTAATGGCAGAAATGTTGGATAAACACATGGACAATCAAAGAAAAGAGATGGATCAACTTCGAGAAGAGCTATTTCGACGAGTGAAAAGTGAAGAGGCATCCAAGAAAGCCCAAGAAGAGATGATAGCTAAGTTCACTGCAGATATGGAATTGACACGTAAAGCTCATGCAGACGAACTTGCTCAGGTCAAACAGGCTGAAGCTGATAAGAATGAAGCACGATTTACGAGACTTCGAACCATAAAGGATAAATATAAGGAGCAGAAAGAATTACTTGAAGCTTCTATTTTAGAGAGAGTGAATGAATCTGTTGAGTCCCTTATGCCAAAGCTGCGTGATGAGATGAGGAAACTTGCGGCTGATAACTTGATGATTAAGTCGTCCAACCCTTCCGAGTCAGCCTACAAAATTGCATATGACTTAACGGATTTTGAATTAAAGAAGATCCTCAAAGCTCGCATGAAGGAAGTTGGATATTTTGACAAGTCCAAAATTCAGCGGACACTCTACAAAGCACTCAATGAAGCTATCTTGGAGGATGATCGGTTGTTTAAGACGTTTGGAAGTGTGGTACCTTATCACATCTTGGATGAGGAGGAAAAGGAAGATAGTGAACAAGAGGAGGATAATGGTGAAAAAGAAGAAGAAGAAGAAGAAGAAGATGATGATCGTGATGATGATGAGGATGGTGATGATGATGATGATGGTGATGGTGGTGATCAAAATGAGGAGAGTGATAAGGGTAGCAACGGGGATGATGATGAGGATGATGATGGTGAAAATGACCAGCCTGAGCAGTCCGATGACGATGAAACAAGGGAAAAGGTTGCCAGCAAAAAGAAACCATCCAAGTCTGGTACCAAGTCTTAGAAAGATGCTGGCCGAAAAGAAAAATCCACATCTACGGAGTCAGGACGATCCAAGTGGCGCCATGATGTGAATGCTACTACTGCGTCATCGATTCCCGGTACATCTGTTCCTGTTTCTATAACGGTTACCACTAATCCTGTTAGTTCTTTTGTTGCTCCTGTGATTGCAGAACCAGTAGCTGAACCTGAATCTGCACAACACTCGCCTGTTCATGATACCGCTGAAATGCTTGAATCAGAACCAGCAAGTGTTCATGTTTCTACTCCTCTGAAAAAAGAACCAGAATCTACTGTTCCCGAGTCAAGCACACGGGATTGGGCGGATATATTGGAGATTGATGAAACTGCACCGCCACAAGCATGGATCACGGCAGCTGCTAAATATGATCCAATCACAGACGCTGATAGAGATGTTCTATATCTCCGTATCCGTAGTCCGATAGACTTGTGTGCATTTTTGGCTCATGAGTTCAAATCTTCGGTCACTCCGTCTTTGGTGAAGAGAGCGCTAAATGACAAGAGAATTCACGCCAAAACCAGGTTAAGCCGCATGGAGTACGAGTATTATGCTGACGAGGTCCTGAAAGCTCTCAATACCGTTCAAAGGCCAGGGCTTCATGAGTCAGAAAGAGCTCCACCTCCACTTGATCCCTCTCAAGATAATCAAATTGCTCTTGACTTCTTTGTCACCTATGATCTTGAGTTTCTCCTCAAGGGATCATCCAAGTATGCAACCTCCCTGACCTTGTTGAAAGCTGCTAATTGGGGGACAATACCCTGGATCGAGGAAAAGGTAAACCGACTCTGGGTTCCAAAGGTAAGCCGTAATTATGATATGTATGCTTCTATAGGAGCATCACATTGGGACGAGCGAGTCCGAAGGGCGTACAGAGGTTGCTGCTTAGCCAACTCAAGTAATATTGTCAAATCCGATATTCGCATCTCAAGTATTTTGGGACTGAAAATTGAACCCAAGAATGGCTTTCATCATGTGACGGAGATTCGTCTAAAAAGGGAGGATGACAGAGAATACACCATACAGCAGGGAGATTTTTCTATCATTCGTCTTGAAGATATCAAAGACATGTTGCTTATGATGACCCGTGATCAACTTACCCATCTTACTCATGAAGAAATCATTGCCTTGAATACAGCACTTCGTATGTTCACACGAAGCGTTGTTATCAAGAAACGAGTTGAAGATCTTCAATTGGGAGTTGAAAGCTACCATAGGAAGCTTAACATGACACGTCCAATGAATCAAGTTCAACCTCAACATGTCAAAAGATGTCCCTATACCGGCATTACCGTTCCGATGTACATGATTTTCTACATGAACAGTCGTGGGATCATGAAGTTTATGAGGGTAGGTGAGCTTCATAAATACAGTGATGGGACTCTCATATACGTCAGAGGAAAATTGGAGCATCTTAATTCTGGTGGGTCATTACCAGAAATGATTGAGGATTGGCATCCGGGTTATCGGAAAATGGCGACATATGTGATAAAGAAGATTGATGAAAAGCTCCAGGAACGTAGATTGATGAGGATCTTAGAAAGATTCATTGGTGGTAGACCATATGGAGTGCTGATGAGACTGCTTTTATACATGGTCTCATCGTCCAAATCGGTCTTAAAATGCATAAAATATCATCAAATAGGCCAAATATATGCTCGTGTTTGTTACTTGTGTATTTTTAGGTACGGATATTGAGGAAATGGCAAAAGATCACAAGAATCATTCAAAAACGAACACGGGAAACGAAGTCGCACAATGAACCGGGCCCAAGTTTGGAATTTTGCAAAATGACCCTTGAAGATTTGAAGATTGTCAAGTTTAGTCCCTCATCTTTGAAGAACTTGTCACAATTGACCCTCCAAATATCAATTGTACAAGTATGGTCCTTATTATTTGAAGATTGTACAAGACCAGTCCATCAAGAATCAAGAAAGTACATTAAAAGCCCTTGGATAAAGTTTTAAAAGTTTATGTGCCACTTTTGACAACTTGTCCAAAGTTGTTAAAGGCAACTTGGGCGCTGATGGCATTTAAAAACAAAGTGGAAAGAATGAAATACTTGGGGACCAAACCTGCCAAACTACTAAACCCTTACACCCACTCAGACCCTGCCACGTTACTAAAACCCACCCAAATACAAATACCCAACCCATATCCTACCCAACCCGTACCCACCACCCATTAACCTAACCAGTTTATTTAATTAATTGGTCAAACCCCAGTCAAAACCCCCATTTCCCACCATAACACTTTTTTTTAAATTCGTTTTTACCCAAAAAGGATTAAACCCCCCTCCCCAATTACCATAAACCCTAAATTACCCCAGACTCAATCAACCCCAAATCAAAGGGTTTTTACCCCTTATTATCCAGATGGGTAATTCACTTTACCCTCATCCTATCCCACTCAAAACCCCTTTCCCCAACACAACCATGTGAGCAGTAGGACCCTCCCCTGCCTATCGTTTTCACACCAAAACCCCAAACCCGACAAATCAAACGGCAAAGCCTCACTCCTTGGTCCCTAAGCGTAATTGAACGTCCAAGATCAATCCTACACAGCTGGAATGTCACTCTCCATCACATGGGCACAATTTGACCACTTTGAAGATTGAAGACCAAGGGCTTTTTAGGAATTCTGCATACTAGGGTTTTAGTTTCTAGTATTTTCCATTTCATTGTATAAATAGAGTCGACTTGTGACTTTATTTTCTGTTCCAGTTTTAGCATCAAAAACTTGTAATTCCTTTTTTAAGAAATAAAGTTGGTATTTGTGAGAAAACAATTTAATTCCTTTTGTGTTTTTAAAAAGTTGGTGTTGTGAATGATAGCTAATTCTGAGTTCCATATTTGATTTTCAATAAACACTTGGTGTTTTATTTTCATTTTCAAAAGTTTTTAAAAAATATTTTAATTCCAGAAAATGAGGTTTGGAAAGTGAAAGTGGACCAAAGCTTTCAATTTTCTGAGATTAAGAGTTTTTAAAACGTGTTTGAAAAAGGTTTGGAAGTTTTTGGAAAAGTTTTTAAGGAAGAAAAAAGAAAACAGTTATACATATTGTGCTTGTATTTGCTTTTCTTTTGATTTTTCTTTGGCAGGTTTAAGAGTTTGTTGCTGTTAAAGGTTCAGCACCAACCCCAGTTGGTAGGAGGTGGATTTACATCCACAAAGAACCCTGGATGTAGGGTTCTTGGGTAAGAAAGATTTCCCTTTTTCAAATTTTCAGAAAAAAGTGATTTGATGAGATTTGTTGAATTGCATGCTAAGTGTGTATATTTGGTTTGATTTGTGTTTAAATGGTATAAAATGCATGTTAGATGCTGTATGAATCAGTTTGAGTGTGTTTAAAAGTGTTTTACTTTGAAAAATTTTGGTTTCCAATCTTTAAAGGGGTGTTTGGATACGATTTTTAATTGAAGATAGTTAGTGTATTAGTTGGTAGTTAGTTTAGAAAGAGTTTTGAAGCAAGTTTGTTGAGTAAAAAGAAAAACATAGCCAAATCTGCATAAGTCACTTTCTGCTTGATTTTCATAAGTTTTTGAGCTTGAATCTTGCATACTGATAAGTGATAGGTTATTTGAGTTGTTGAAATTGCTTGAGTGCTATTTGGAGCTTGTGTGTGCATAATATGGGAGTTTGAAACTCATTTGTGTACTAGAAATCTGCAAGAACACCCACAGACCCATACTATTGTCACAGCAACTTGATTTTGTCATGCTTGTGCTATTTTGATTTGATTTGCTTGCTAGGTGTTTGATTTTTGCTTGTTGTGACTCCCTTCACTCAGAAAGAGTGAAGGGGTGCCTTTTTTCCACAAATACATCACCAAGTAAGCAAGCCAAGCCCTCTTGGCATTCTTGCACAAGTGAACACAAGCAAACCTGCTTGTGTCCTTGAAAGAAAAACTGTCACGTTTTATTTTGATCCTGTTAAATCTTGGTAAAAAGGGTTTTGGTTTGTGTTACAAGCAAGTCTAAGGGTGACAGATTGGATTGGAAGTAAAAAAAAAAAATTACAAAAAGCATACCCGCACCGGACTCGAACACGCGACCCCTCGTTGGGGGAGTAACGTGTTTACCAGATGATCTAGATAGCTTTTTACGTTTTCTTTTCATTTCATTACCTTCTTAACTCCTTTTTACTTTGAGCCATTTTAAATAAGCCGTAGCTTATTCACACCTTTTCCAGCTTATTTGATTAGTGTTTTTGGCTTAATTGATTTTTCCTAGGACCTTTATAGACTTTAGGATTTTTCTAGATTGGTTTTATATTTTTCACATTATTCAATTATTTTCTATGCATTTTTCTTTATCCGTATTTTAAAAATTCATTAAAAAGTAGTTAAAAGTAGTTTTTAATTAGGGAAAAATAGTTTTTAGGTTTTAATTCTTATTTTTGAGGTTTACATTTAAAAAAGTTTTCAAAAACTTTAATTTTTAATTTTATTTATATTTAGGGTTTTTAGGCAACTTTAAAAATTAATATAAAATTTACCAAAATGTTTTAGGAACTTTAATTTGCATTTTCTTCTTAATTAGAATATTTAGGATTTTTGAGAATTTTTTAGAATTTATTTGAGAACTTTTTATTTTTTTTTAATATTTTATTATTATTTTATTCATTAAAATTCAAAGTTTTATTTTTAATTTTTTTTCATTTTTCCTAGATTCTAGACATTAAAATAGGAACTTTTTCACTTTCCAATTAATTTTTAGGCTTTTCAATTAATTTTTAGAATTAATTTAAGATTTAATAGATTTTAATAGTTTTTAGGAGTTTAAAAATAGTTTAATTTGGTTTTAAAATTTTTAAAAATAGTTTTTAGTTTAATTAGGTCATTTTTGAGGTTTACAAGCTATAAAATCTTGTTTAGGGCTTTTTAATATTTAAAAGTGATTTTTAGGGCTTTAATTAGCATTAAAAAGTCATTATTAAATTAATTAAAAGGTTTTGGCAAGTTTGGATTTTTTGTAAACTCTTAGAATATTATTTGGGATTTTTAGTAATTTTTAGGTCAAAATTTTAAATTTTGCACTTTTTACGTTCTACGTCGTAACTTTCTAGTATTGTTTTCGCCTTATTTTTCTATTTTTTTCGTCTTCGTAATTTTCTCTTCTTTTTCTTCTTGTTAATAATCAAAAACATAAATCAATCATTCATCACACAACGCACTAGCCTCCTCGAGAACGAACTCACTTTTAGGGTCATTCACACACGGTTTTCCTAAATCGTCGTGCACGCTTACCCTATTTACGTTCTTTTCCCTAAAAGACGTATTTCTACGATTATCATTTTGGCGCCGGTGCAGGGGAGGCGTGTTGTGTTTTGATTGAACCATTGTTGTTTTTTTTATACTAGCCATAATAGTATTTGTATTAATAGCACTCTATTAATACGTATTATCGTTTTTCGGTTTTTGTGTGAATATTATTAATATATTGTATACGTAGAACAATAAATACACAAGTACTCCAAATACGTGAGCAATCACAACCTTGATTCGGGATTTCATCACTCGATCATTGTATTCGAATCTCAAACCAAAGAAAAAGGCAAAAATAGATAAATACTTTCGTGAAGCTTAATCTTGATAATACAAACTATAAGGTGGGTATAAGGCGGTTGTATTTCACGACCTAAAGGAAAAAGGCTCTTAAGTGCTTCGCGCCGCCTCGTTTCCTCCGCTTGCTTGTGCGTATTTGATTTTGAGAGTGAATCGAGGGTTTTGCCGCCCAAAGTATTATTACATATCATATATATTTTCTTGGTTTCATATTGATTAAACCCTCTTGAACGATTTGGTGTTCCACCATCGTTCTAAAGTCATCGAAGGCGTTCACTCCACGTGATCGTTTTCATTCCTTGAGGCCTTTTTAATCAAGAGATTTGATTAGTGAGGAGATTTGTGGACTCATTGTCTACTTAATATATTCACCAATTTCCAAAAAGGTTAATACAATCAAAAACCACAAAAAAAAATTGAAAAAAAACACAAAATACCAAAAAGAATCTTCTTTGCTCGTCTCCACGTTGTACGTGACGTTTATGCTCACTCGTAATCAAGGAAAACGTGCACGTAGACGCAAGAACAAAACTCCTACTAAAACTCATTCTAGTGAGGAGTCTCCAAGTGAGGAACCTATTGTAGAACAAGAAGCTATCATGGCTAATCGTACTATGATGGAGTTGCTTCAAGCACCCACCGAGGGTTTTGGAGAGGCCATTGTGATTCCCGCCATCCTTGCGGAGAACTTTGAGATCAAGACGGGTTTAATGTCTATGCTTCAAGCAAACAAGTTTCGCGGTCAGGAAAAAGACAACCCACATTATCACATTAGGCAATTTAATCGTCTTACCGCGACAAGCAAGTTTAAGGATGTACCACACGATGCCATTAAGATGATGTTGTTTCCTTACTCGTTAGATGGACCCGCCAAGATATGGCTTGAGAAAGAACCGCCGAATTCGATTTTGACATGGGCCGATCTCGTGTCTAAATTTGTGAATCAATTTTTTCCACCATCTAAGACAACACATTTGAAAAACGAGATTTCACGTTTTACACAAAGACCAAATGAAAGTTTTTTAATGGCTTGGGAAAGGTTTAAAGAAATGTTACATGAACGTCCACACCATGATTTTTCCGAATTGCATCAAATTGACACTTTTTATAATGGGCTTAATGAACATGAACGAGATTATTTAAATGCCGCCGCGGGTGGTAACTTTTTGTGCAAAACGACCGATGAGGTTTTGAAAATCATAGAAAATAGGTCTAAGGTCTATAGCCCTCGTAACACACCGAGTGTTGCCAATTTGGGCTCGTCATCATCTCGTTCCATTAATGCCTTGCAAGATGAAGCAAATGAGGAGAATCGGTTTTTCGATAGGTTTTCGACTCTTATGTCTCATTGGAAAGCTCAAGAAGCTTCAAATTCCGCTTCGGTTAAAGCGGTTGCTAAGAGTTGTATTTCATGTGGTGGAGCTCATGATTTTTCCGAGTGCATTACCGCGGATGGTAACACTTCGAATGCTTATGTAGCCACGGGAACTTATAACCAAATCGGTCAAGGTTCCCGCCAAAATCAAGCTCCACAAAATCAAAATGCTAATAACTATCGAAACAACAATCAAGGTGGAAATTACCAAGGAAATCAAAGGAATTATAACAAGGGTAATTACCAAAGTGGAAATGGGCAAATTTCAAACCAAAACCAAAACCGTGATTTTCAAACTCCTACTCAAGGTTTTCAAAATGCTCACACTAAAAATTTGCAAGGAGAATTTTTAGATTATGCTAAGGCTAATGATGCTAAGTTTGACAACATGCAACGTGAGATGATTAGCTTAAGGTCCGAGTTGAAAAACGAGCTTAAAAACGAACTTGCTAATGAACTTAAAACTCATGCTAATAAAATGGAAGGAAATGTCACACGACTCCAACAAAATCAACAAAAAATGGAGCAAGGTCAACATGAGATTAAGCAAGAATTGTTAAAAGCGGATGCTAGGCAATCTAAGTTTGAAGACCGTATGGCTAAAATGTTTGAAGCTATCATGTGTAAGCCCTCTTCTTCGGGTGGTCTTCCTAGTGATACCATCGTAAACCCGAAAGGAGAATTGAAGGTTATTACTACTCGTAGTGGTAAAACCTTCAAAGAGCCCATTTCTCGTCCAAGTACTTCTATGGAGAGGGAAAAAGAGAAAGAACCCGAGGTTGTGGTTGAAAAGGAGTAAATTACAAGCCCACGAAGTACCGCTCAAACCACACCTACGGTTGAACCTACACCAATTATGGAACCCGAGATTCTAAGGCCGATGCCTATGCCTAATTTGCCCCAACCCACACCACCTTTACCCTACCCATCAAGACGAGATAAGGAAAAGGCACAAGAACGAAATAATTACCAATTTGAACTCTTTATGAAAATGTTTCGTGACTTGCATTTTAATATAAGTTTTGCCGACGCCTTAGTCATGATGCCTCAATTTGCCGCGAACTTCAAAAATATGTTGAATAACAAAGAAAAATTGCAAAAATCGTCTAGTTGTTCATCGGTTTTTCTAAGCCGCATACCTCAAAAGGTCGGTGATCCTGGAAAGTTTTTAATCCCATGTGCTATCCAAGACATGGAAGAATGCTACGCCTTGGCCGATCTTGGTGCTAGTATTAATTTGATGCCTCTTGAGATTTTTAAATCACTCAATCTTCCAAATCTCACTCCTTCAAGAATGTCAATCGAAATGGCCGATCATTCTACGATTCTAGCTTGTGGAGTTACCGAGGACGTCTTTGTGAAAGTTGGGAAATTCTATTATCCCGTGGACTTCATTGTTGTTGATATTCCCATCGATCCTAAAGTTCCGTTAATTTTAGGTCGATCTTTTTTGGATACCTCGAGAGCACTTATCGATGTGCATGCAAGAAAAATCACTCTTCGTTTCAATGAGGAAGAACTCGTCATTAATGCAACCCAAAACTCCACTCTTTCTCATGTTTATTCGATCACATCTTTGTACAATGTCAATCCCATCAAAAACATTTGTCAAAAGATTTCAAATAGAGTTTTAGGAGTTGTTGAGAAAAATGAAGTTCCGTCCCCTCCGCCGATGGAGATTAAGAGTGTTAAGCCTATGATTCCAATCTCGAGTGATTCTTCGGATGATGAATACGTTGATCCCGATGGGGAGGTTTTCTTCATTGACAAAAGATTTGAAAACTTGCCACCACCCAAGCCAAAAAGATTTCAAAATGTGAGAATTTTTAGTGTGACTAACATTGTTTTAGATACACCAAATATTTTTGACATAATTAAATCGGGTTTTCACAAGGAGAGTTTAAAAGATGAAAAAGGAAAAGATTTTGAATTTAATTTAAAAGATTTTTCTACAATTCTAACTCCGTCATCACCGCGTGTCTTGAGTACTACAAGCTCGTCTTCTCCTTTTGACGATGCTTTGTGTGGACTTAGTGTGGGGGAAGCCCCTTATGTTCCCTCCCCTTTCTCCACCGAGGACGAGATATTTGATCCTGGAATTGTTTACATAGGGAAATATCGGTCTTCCACCGATGCAATAAATGGAAAATCTTTTCATTTGATTGGTGCGAGTCTACCTCGAGTAGCTCAATGTTTTGACTTACCCATTGTCCCACCCTTCTATTTCTTCTCTCCTATTTTCTTCTATCCCATTGGGATTTGTGTTGGAGTTGTGTTGTCTCGTCTTTCATCCAAAAACGAAGACGCTATCTTTGACCCCGGTATACGTTTATCGGATTTTTAAAGTACTCCACGTGCTTTTGGGCCTTGTTTATCATGTAAGCCCCACCAAAAATTGACCATACCATGATTATCCCTAAATGATCACATTTATGGGGATTCGAGTCGAGCTTTTGACTCGGTTATCAAAAACAAGGTGCCTCGTGGGGGAGACCCATGCTTATCCATGTACATATTATTGCTTTCTAATTAGTTTAATGTGAGGGGATTTGTGCCCTTCCAACCATTGTTCCGTGGTTGTTTGTGCATTGTGTCTTTTAGATCATCATCTTCACGATTGGAGCCTCTCGTGTTCGTTTCATGGGAGCACTCGATCGTTTGCTTTGGAGGCCTTTCCCAATATCCATATGATATATCCTTTTATGTTCTAACCTTAGGTTTATTAGCACACTTCATAAACGGCTATTACTTATTGGTTACACCCTTTCCATGCTAGATTAGGCATTCGACTACGTCTCTAGTATGGGGGTGTTTTGCACCCCTAGACTCGAAACATTGAGGACAATGTTTAACTTTAGTATGGGGGGGGTGAATAGATACTTGCCTTGCCAAACCTTCACGCTTTCCAAAGTTTATCTTTTTGTTATCGTTTTTATTGCAAAATAAGGCTAAAAATGGCCAAATTTTAAATTTTTCTCATGTTTCATAAGTGTTTGAAGACACGAATGTAGATTTTCCGATGGCCAGAATAAGAGTAATTTTTGACTCGACCGTGCGTGTTGAGCACTTAGCTTTGGTTCCTTAACTTCACATTAGGCTAAGTCTCTTAAATGAGGACGAGAAATGATAGAGTTAATTATAAGTTACTATGCTAAACGTAGAGTACTCGTATTCTTTCAAAAACTCATGTGTTCTCGTTGTTTGCTTATTCTCCCTTTACATGTAAATATTTTTGCTTAATAAATATTGATTTAGCGGTTTAGTTAGGATTGTTGGGTTTCTAGTCTTTTCTAGTAGCTTCCGTGTAATTAAATTGGGAAGACATTAAGGTATCGCCAGCGTCACGGTTTTGAAGTATTGGCACCCGAATAATCAAAAGCTTCACCCAATAATAAGATTTCAAGTGCTCACCTAAATCAAGCAAAAATTTGAAGCCCCACAAGGCCTAAAATCTATGCAAAATTGAAAGTGAATCAAGCCTTAATCTTCGAAGCTTTAAAGATCCAAAATTCGCTTTAGCGTGAGGATATACGTCTTTGGCTAATAAAACCACCGATGATGGCGGATAATAAAAGGCAAGGCAAGACCGAAGTCATAATAAAAGCTTCATGGCAAAGTTGAATAAAAGATGGAGGTAAACCAAAGATAATAAGGCCCTTCCGTTAGGGGGCGTATAAAAGTCTTGGTAATAAGTCTCATGTTCAAAACCGTTATAAAACCGTGTTTATCGATTCTTCTTGTCAACTTAATTTTTTAACATCGTCGTCTATTAGGAGGGGTTATTAATTTGATGGTCTTAGTTACACCGTTAGGACTCTATTTTTAGACCTAAATCTCTATTATCGCATAAGTCAATGATGTATCCTCGTGATCATTAAGACATAATAAAATATAAGAGATACAACTTAGGAATAATGGGAGAATAAGTACGTGATTAGGGCATATGAGTTGTGTTAGCATTACTAACTTATAATGACAATGATCTCGTTGCACGCTTGGCATGGAATTAAGGTGAAAATCGAGGACGACGAAATGATTTCTAACGAAGCATTCACGTGTTCTTATTCTATGAACCTAAACGTCCCATTTTGCGATGAGAATCATACATTATGTCTAAAACGCAAGTAGTAGTAATTGTAGTAATGTAGCTAGTTTATCTTTCAATAAAGTGAATAAAATTAAATTTTGGAGATGCTATGATACTTTATTCTAGCATTGCGTGAGGGCACGACAATGGTTTAGTATGGGGGAGTGATGAGACTGCTTTTATACATGGTCTCATCGTCCCAATCGGTCTTAAAATGCATAAAATATCATCAAATAGGCCAAATATATGCTCGTGTTTGTTACTTGTGTATTTTTAGGTACGAATATTGAGGAAATGGCAAAAGATCACAAGAATCATTCAAAAACGAACACGGGAAACGAAGTCGCACAATGAACCGGGCCCAAGTTTGGAATTTTGCAAAATGACCCTTGAAGATTTGAAGATTGTCAAGTTTAGTCCCTCATCTTTGAAGAACTTGTCACAATTGACCCTCCAAATATCAATTGTACAAGTATGGTCCTTATTATTTGAAGATTGTACAAGACCAGTCCATCAAGAATCAAGAAAGTACATTAAAAGCCCTTGGATAAAGTTTTAAAAGTTTATGTGCCACTTTTGACAACTTGTCCAAAGTTGTTAAAGGCAACTTGGGCGCTGATGGCATTTAAAAACAAAGTGGAAAGAATGAAATACTTGGGGACCAAACCTGCCAAACTACTAAACCCTTACACCCACTCAGACCCTGCCACGTCACTAAAACCCACCCAAATACAAATACCCAACCCATATCCTACCCAACCCGTACCCACCACCCATTAACCTAACCAGTTTATTTAATTAATTGGTCAAACCCCAGTCAAAACCCCCATTTCCCACCATAACACTTTTTTTTAAATTCGTTTTTACCCAAAAAGGATTAAACCCCCCTCCCCAATTACCATAAACCCTAAATTACCCCAGACTCAATCAACCCCAAATCAAAGGGTTTTTACCCCTTATTATCCAGATGGGTAATTCACTTTACCCTCATCCTATCCCACTCAAAACCCCTTTCCCCAACACAACCATGTGAGCAGTAGGACCCTCCCCTGCCCATCGTTTTCACACCAAAACCCCAAACCCGACAAATCAAACGGCAAAGCCTCACTCCTTGGTCCCCAAGCGTAATTGAACGTCCAAGATCAATCCTACACAGCTGGAATGTCAGTCTCAATCACATGGGCACAATTTGACCACTTTGAAGATTGAAGACCAAGGGCTTTTTAGGAATTCTGCATACTAGGGTTTTAGTTTCTAGTATTTTCCATTTCATTGTATAAATAGAGTCGACTTGTGACTTTATTTTCTGTTCCAGTTTTAGCATCAAAAACTTGTAATTCCTTTTTTAAGAAATAAAGTTGGTATTTGTGAGAAAACAATTTAATTCCTTTTGTGTTTTTAAAAAGTTGGTGTTGTGAATGATAGCTAATTCTGAGTTCCATATTTGATTTTCAATAAACACTTGGTGTTTATTTTTCATTTTCAAAAGTTTTTAAAAAATATTTTAATTCCAGAAAATGAGGTTTGGAAAGTGAAAGTGGACCAAAGCTTTCAATTTTCTGAGATTAAGAGTTTTTAAAACGTGTTTGAAAAAGGTTTGGAAGTTTTTGGAAAAGTTTTTAAGGAAGAAAAAAGAAAATAGTTATACATATTGTGCTTGTATTTGCTTTTCTTTTGATTTTTCTTTGGCAGGTTTAAGAGTTTGTTGCTGTTAAAGGTTCAGCACCAACCCCAGTTGGTAGGAGGTGGATTTACATCCACAAAGAACCCTGGATGTAGGGTTCTTGGGTAAGAAAGATTTCCCTTTTTCAAATTTTCAGAAAAAAGTGATTTGATGAGATTTGTTGAATTGCATGCTAAGTGTGTATATTTGGTTTGATTTGTGTTTAAATGGTATAAAATGCATGTTAGATGCTGTATGAATCAGTTTGAGTGTGTTTAAAAGTGTTTTACTTTGAAAAATTTTGGTTTCCAATCTTTAAAGGGGTGTTTGGATACGATTTTTAATTGAAGATTGGTGACAGGATTAGGATTAAAAACGTGTTAGAACCACTTTAAATGGTTGAGATAGTTAGTGTATTGTTGAGTAAAAAGAAAAACATAGCCAAATCTGCATAAGTCACTTTCTGCTTGATTTTCATAAGTTTTTGAGCTTGAATCTTGCATACTGATAAGTGATAGGTTATTTGAGTTGTTGAAATTGCTTGAGTGCTATTTGGAGCTTGTGTGTGCATAATATGGGAGTTTGAAACTCATTTGTGTACTAGAAATCTGCAAGAACACCCACAGACCCACACTATTGTCACAGCAACTTGATTTTGTCATGCTTGTGCTATTTTGATTTGATTTGCTTGCTAGGTGTTTGATTTTTGCTTGTTGTGACTCCCTTCACTCAGAAAGAGTGAAGGGGTGCCTTTGTTCCACAAATACATCACCAAGTAAGCAAGCCAAGCCCTCTTGGCATTCTTGCACAAGTGAACACAAGCAAACCTGCTTGTGTCCTTGAAAGAAAAACTGTCACGTTTTATTTTGATCCTGTTAAATCTTGGTAAAAAGGGTTTTGGTTTGTGTTACAAGCAAGTCTAAGGGTGACAGATTGGATTGGAAGTAAAAAAAAAAAAAAAATACAAAAAGCATACCCGCACCGGACTCGAACACGCGACCCCTCGTTGGGGGAGTAACGTGTTTACCAGATGATCTAGATAGCTTTTTACGTTTTCTTTTCATTTCATTACCTTCTTAACTCCTTTTTACTTTGAGCCATTTTAAATAAGCCGTAGCTTATTCACACCTTTTCCAGCTTATTTGATTAGTGTTTTTGGCTTAATTGATTTTTCCTAGGACCTTTATAGACTTTAGGATTTTTCTAGATTGGTTTTATATTTTTCACATTATTCAATTATTTTCTATGCATTTTTCTTTATCCGTATTTTAAAAATTCATTAAAAAATAGTTAAAAGTAGTTTTTAATTAGGGAAAAATAGTTTTTAGGTTTTAATTCTTATTTTTGAGGTTTACATTTAAAAAAGTTTTCAAAAACTTTAATTTTTAATTTTATTTAATTTTAGGGTTTTTAGGCAACTTTAAAAATTAATATAAAATTAACCAAAAGGTTTTAGGAACTTTAATTTGCATTTTCTTCTTAATTAGAATATTTAGGATTTTTGAGAATTTTTTAGAATTTATTTGAGAACTTTTTATTTTTTTTGAATATTTTATTATTATTTTATTCATTAAAATTCAAAGTTTTATTTTTAATTTTTTTTCATTTTTCCTAGATTCTAGACATTAAAATAGGAACTTTTTCACTTTCCAATTAATTTTTAGGCTTTTCAATTAATTTTTAGAATTAATTTAAGATTTAATGGATTTTAATAGTTTTTAGGAGTTTAAAAATAGTTTAATTTGGTTTTAAAATTTTTAAAAATAGTTTTTAGTTTAATTAGGTCATTTTTGAGGTTTACAAGCTATAAAATCTTGTTTAGAGCTTTTTAATATTTAAAAGTGATTTTTAGGGCTTTAATTAGCATTAAAAAGTCATTATTAAATTAATTAAAAGGTTTTGGCAAGTTTGGATTTTTTGTAAACTCTTAGAATATTATTTGGGATTTTTAGTAATTTTTAGGAATTTTTAGGTCAAAATTTTAAATTTTGCACTTTTTACGTTCTACGTCGTAACTTTCTAGTAGTGTTTTTGCCTTATTTTTCTATTTTTTCGTCTTCGTAATTTTCTCTTCTTTTTCTTCTTGTTAATAATCAAAAACATAAATCAATCATTCATCACACAACGCACTAGCCTCCTCGAGAACGAACTCACTTTTAGGGTCATTCACACACGGTTTTCCTAAATCGTCGTGCACGCTTACCCTATTTACGTTCTTTTCCCTAAAAGACGTATTTCTACGATTATCAAGTGCACTACAAGTTACTGCAACGATCCATCTAATGGGTCGTACATCTCAGGTCCACTCTATATTGGTTTTAATTGTGAATATTTAAGTTTTGTGAATATTTAAGTTTTGTGAATATTGTGCTTTATGGGTTGTTGTAGTGTTAAGGTATGATAATTTTTCAAGAATTTCTCACGAGATTCTAAATCTTTCAAAATATATCATACTAAAGCACTACAATTAACCCTTATTAATTTAAGGGGGAGCATTAATATGTTCTATGGCCAAACATTGATTTCATTTTTACCTAAAGACCGGTTAATCCATTATATATTCCAAATATTAATGGTTAACATTTTGGATAAGGGGAGAAAATGGGATTAAGGAGACTTAAATGATACTTGGCTAAAAGATGAAAAAGACTTAACGATAATCCAACTTAATATGTGTAAAGCACGTGTTAAGGGGGAGCGTTTTTGATGAACAAAACACTTAAGGTAAAAAACTCTTGATTTCAATATAACAAGTACCTTAAGTGATTTTCAAGGATTTTTCATGGTGACTATACTTTCCCAAAACACGCTTTATTCACGACGGATGTGGTGACAAAAGGGTGGTAGGAAAAGGTATTAGTCCAATGATTCATCAGAGCCGATGGAATCTTCCCAAGGACAATTCCCTAGATAGAATTAGAAGTCCTAGGAAAGATGGTGAAAGATTGTGAACGTAGCAGAGTACCGACTAATTACTGATGCTAGCACTAGAACAATCACAACAAGGTGCTAGTAATGATGTATTGGTAAGTACTGAAGGGGTTGAAGATTGAAAAAGAAATGTAAAGATAAAGGGTGTAAAGAAAGAAGCCCTCCTTACAACTTTAGGCAGAAACCGGGTCAATCTTATGCTATTAAGATCATTTGTTAATGATTCTCGATATTTGAAGAAAGACATCATGGACCCAGTGATGCAATGCACAACCCTTCCCAACTAACTCAAATATCTCTCAAAAGGTATTTGTTTTAATCACACGGAGATCAACACGTTATCTATTGGTTTATTCACTCCGAATAGACTGATATTGAAAAGGTGGCACTCCTCTCCAGCCATCGCTCACTAAATTAAAATGCACTATCGAGTCTAGAGCCACGAGATCATCAAAAGTCTCATTAGGACACTTTCCATTTATTCCTTGCTTTCTCTCACACTGTGAAAAGTAAGAGATTTTTATGAGTCCTACGCAGTATTCTTGTAATATTGCCAGAACATCCGAGTAATACGAGAAGTATTACAATGAAGATGGAAATCCTGCTTGAGCCAACATCAAACAAGCTCATGGTAGGTTACACGTGCGGTTCTTTAAGAACCAATCTTGTGAAAAACTGGAAAGAAACAGTAGTTTAATTCTTAATTGAACTTAAACTCGTTCCAAGCCTCTACGTATTATCGTATGATCTTGCCAGAACACTCAGAGTGACACTCTTTAGTGTTCACAGTGACGAGTGGAAATCCTTCTAGTGTTAACATCAAACAGCACTTGGTAGGTGACGTGCGAAATTCTTTATGAATCAAGCTCGTGATAACTGGAAAGCAACGATGGTGAAAATCTTAATTGAAATTCACTTGTTCCAGGTTTCATGAATTGACGGCTTCAATCACAAGGATAATTTATCCAAGTGATTCACTCTTTATGTTCGCAGTCAAGCTTAGTGATCGTCGAATAAAGAGAACGGGTTTACCCGCGAAATCCTGTCAGGAAGTTACTTAATTGAAACTATCCGTCACAGGTACGATATCTAATATCGTCCAACGGTCTTCACCGACTGGAGGTAAAACGCTACCGATTTAGAATGAAATGTTCTAAGCCATTTCATTCGTGTCTTATTATGTTGCTGCGAAGACGGTGGCGTTGCGGTGTACCAGCTGAAGTCGTTCCGACATGCTTATGTTTTTCTGCATCAAAGTTCAGCAAAATTCAAGGAAGTACAAAATGAAGTCGTCCGCTATACCAAACTCTGAAGCTTTCAAGAATTCAACAAAAGACATAAGCGTGTGGAACATGGAGTCACGAGGAGGCAAGATTCACAAGAAGGCAAAGATGGCACGTGATTGGTCAAAAGAACAATGCTCTCAAGCCAAAGCCTAAAAGATCAAATCAACATATTCACAACAAAAAGAAAAGAAGAAAAGACTACGAGCGGAAGAACAAAGACTTAGTATAGTATGCTAGGTTTAGAACTGTGTAACGTGGAGTGACCTCCCTTAGGGGGAGATTATTAGAAATACGTTTTTAACGTATATTAGAAGTATCGGTCACTCCACAATATTATTAATGTTGTATAGCTCGTAGTTAATGTTTGCTTATTTAGTTAAGTAAAACCGGCCCATGGGCTTGTCATGGGTCGGCCCAAGCCCATTAGTGGCTTGGATATATATACCCCTTTCCACCATGGAAAGGGGTTGGTTGTTGGTTTTTGTTTCATTCCATTTAATAAAATTACACATATTTCTCTCTCACTTTCTCTCACTACTTTCTCTCTCTAGAAACCTTCAACCCACCTTATTGATTCATAAGAATATCACTATTCTACATAATGAACAAATGCTAAGCAATTGAAAATGACTACTTTTATGATGAACTAGTGAAACAAAACTGACCCAAATCTTTTTTCAACCATTTGCCTTTTTGACCAAATTTTTGACTTGTAAACTACTCAAACTTGTTAAAAATGACTAAAGAAGGAAAGATGAACAAAGATTAAACACTTAACAACACTTGAATACAAAATGACAGGAAATCCAAACACTACTTTACTGAACTATGAACAACTTTTATGAAGGAAAATTAAGCAAATGGTTGAGTTGATTAAAGACTGATATCTAGCCAAACTTGTTGATCAAAATGGAGTACAAATGAACCAAGAACAAACTATTTAGCAAGCTAGAACTCAAAATGCTAAATCAATGCAAAGTAACTGATAAGATGAATAACAGTAACAAGTAATAAGCAAGTTCAAGAGTATCAAACTAACAATTAGCTATCTACTCAACAAGATCAATCCAGAAACATACTAAACACACTTGATCAAAATAACAGGTAAGATTTAAGCTAGAATTGAGCATGCAAGTTGCTGTTTAGTAGAATCAAACTAAGAAACATGAGACCTTTTAGCATTGTGCCTCCATTGATGGAGTAGGTAGGCGCTGAGCCTCCTAAACAGTGTTAAACCACCACCTTAACACTAAAATCAACAAATTATCCATCTACATTCATCATCATCATTATATCAACCCAAAATTCTGCTTCAAATTCAATCTCAGCTATTGGATCAACAAGAACAGGAATGAACAGCTACAATTCTTCACATTAAGCTCCTTATGATCAAGTGTGATCATAAGCAGATCATAACAACACAAGATCAACAGTAATGCAAGGATTGAATAGGAGATTGAAGGAAAAGGAGGGAATTTTATTGCTTTGAATGTGAAAAGTAGTTACAGAGTTAGGTAGGAGGTTACAAATAACTATAACTAACTCAAGAGTTTGTTAGGCTCTTGGGTTTGTTACACTAACAGTTAACTAACTAGAGTGAGAGAGAAAAGGGAAAGTGTGTGAAATTTTCACACTTTAGCTACGTACATCAAATGACTGTTCTATTCCCTATTTATAGACAATAAGTGAGAAGTTGTTGGAGCTGATCACGTCTCCCCACCAATAGCAGGCTGCTAGGTGTCCTGAATTGGTTAATTGAAAATTCTTGTGTTCTTCATCAATTGGGGATTTTTGATTCCTTGAGTTTGAGCTTGATTAAGTGTTACCAATGCACTCCTCACTTGAAAAACGAGTAAGTTTCATGTAGAAATCATTTCCTGAAATTCAGTTTAGCTAAAAATCGTTCCTGGGTTGCTTTGTTGAAGAAGATGACACGTGGCAAGCTTGGATTGGGTGAGAGTTGATCACACGGATCATTATCCGTTTATGGATAAAAGGATTATTGCATGTCTTTTTTTGATTGGCTGATAAATGAACTAGTGGAGTATCACTGTAACAAAGCGGCTAGTTAATGCACTAGTGATGTGGCTTGCCAGCTGGTGATCCGTGTCACACAAACCTTGCACTCTCATTGGATAAAAGCCCACTCACACGGATTAAACATAAACTTTGTGTATTTTTGGCAATTTAAACCCTTATACTTAGGCAGAATGTCCAAATGAGTTAGGAACTTCATTTTAATGGCATTTTTTGTCCTTCCACTTGCATACTTGTCTAGTTTGACCCTTTGACTTGGTTGACTGAAGAGTTGACCATGTTTGACTTGAATCTTTATTTTAACAAATTTACACTTTGAGTCCTTCAACTTTTGAGTGTTGTCAAGATAGGTCCTTTATCTTCAAAGTCTTGTCATCTTTGATCCTTCTTTGTCTTTTTCATCCAAATAAGCTTGATTTCTTCTTGTTTGCTTGAAAATGTATCCTTCTTACCTATTTATACACAAACACAAAACATACCACATAATTCCGCTTTATAGCACAAAAGTTAGGTATTTTCCTTGTGTTTTAGGGTGATTTGTTGATTAATTGATATGATTTTTGCTCATATCAAATCCCCTACACTTGAACATTGCCATGACCTCATGCAATGCTATATTTTTAAAGCACAATACATTCTCCTCATAATTAACCCACCTTGGCCAATATGGAATGCTATTACACTATGCTACTCTACATGATGCATGATTTTGATTTTGAACAATGCAATAAAAGAAACAATTCTATTTACATCTTTTTGGATTTTTCTTGAAATGGATTTGATGAAAAAACTCATAAAGAAGTCAGTGACTTAAATTAGGTCTTTGGTACCATGGACACTTATCACCCTCAAGTTTCACTTTCCCCATACCAAGCTTAAAAATGGGATCATTGCATTCACAAGTAAAAAGTGCATCAACTTATTCATGACAATTAAATGTGGAACCGGTTATTATTTGAGCAAATTGCTTGAAGGCAAATTTGTCATTATTTGAAGCGTGAAATATATGAAACGTAAAATCCAAAAATAAGGAAGCACGGTTTTAATCCTAAGTAATCCTCTCATCCATTACTTGAAAAACCGCTCACAATTAATATAAGTCAGCTACACACTCGCTAGGGAAAGAAAAATAAAACTCACGCAATAATTTACATCCGCCATCTTTTTGAGACTTTGGATCTTCAATCCCGCAACCCGTCAAGGTAATATTGGATTGGAGAAACTATTAAATCCCCGCAACCCGTAAAGGTAATATTGGAATCTAATAGTTACTACAATTAACACTTCACTGCCCCTCTTGGGAGTCTTGTATAATTATTATTTTTTATATTTTTTTTATATTTTTTTTTCTTTTTCTTTTTTTTCTAGCCACTCATTTTTTTGTAAGTCGCTCTTATTTTTCTTTATTCCTCAAAAAGAAATTTGAAAATAATAAAAGGAAAAACACCCGCTAAGTATTAAGCATGACATAAGTCTAGTACACATAAAATGTTCTAACTTAGAATCTTAAGACGTACTTATACCAACTGTGACAATCCGTTCATTTACGATTGATATTTTATTCTCAATATTTATTTGAAAACATTATTTTAATGTTACATTATGAACTCACTTATTTTTGGGAAGTAATTTGGATTTACGTCTTGAAGTAGCATCGACTACGTCTAAACCGGAGGATTCAACGTTACGTGCTTACGTTTACATACACCGTCTTTGGTGACAGTCCGACATTTCAGAAAATAAATTTATCCGTGAATATTATTTTGGAGTCTTAAATTTGTTTTGGTTCACAAACACACAAATTTACGAGAAGAGACTAGGACTTACGATTTTATTTTAACGTCCTTTACGACTAAACCGGAAACCTTAGGATTACGTATTTACGTTTTCGAACTCCGTTTTTTATGAGACAATTTTTATTAGATTAGTTTTGTGCCGTTGATTCATAATTAATAAAAACTTTTTTCGTAAAACGACCCGAGGGCACGCAAATCGAGGAAACTAGAATCGAGGAGTACCCATAAATAAATGGGGATGAGACAAGTGGGACACTTGTCCCACCCCCACTCTAACCGGCCACACTAGTCCACCAAACCAACTTGGTGGCAAGTTTTCACTCATGTAGCTTACACATGTCCTTAGCTTAGCAAGTAAGCTAACATGCATCAAAACCACAAACCCAAAACCACTCTTCCCATTTGCAACTCATGCAAACAACTCAAACTCTCTCTCACCCTCCATGTTTACCGTCCACCTCTCTCCCACAAACACCCATCATTGATCAAAAAATCCTATGTTATTTACACCTAAGTTGAAGCCCTTTTGAAGCCCTATAGATTGGTGGTGCTTATAACATCCAAGGAGAAGTATTCATGGTGTCTTGGGGCTGATTTTCCACAAGGAGTTTATAAAGATTGGTGGTCTTGAAGATGGTCTTGGTTATGCACAAGTTTCTCCATCAAAATCCATGTCCAAATCATAACCTACATCAACATGGTGGTATAAAGATTGTCCTCCTCATCCTTTTGTTATTTTTGGTTATGTAATCATGTATTTTATTTCCTATTGTATATGTTTATGATGATTATATGATGATAAAAATATTGTGTGAGGATTTGGTGTTGATAAACATGCTTAAAAAGATGAAAAACTCTAAGAAACAAGGCTAAAATCTTGTCTAAATTTGTTGGCTGTATAAAACAGTAAAGAAACATGTCATGAACTGATAAAATGATGAAGTATAACTAATATACAGTAAGCTATGGGTCTTGTACACATGTGAGAGTTGGCCATGCAATGGAATCATTGTAATGAGTGAGATATGATCAAAACAAGTTTAAAGTACAAATCTGAGTTCATTGTTTTGGACGATTTTTAGAAAATATTTAGAAGATGATTCAACAGTATCTATAGAAGAGTTAAATGGAGCACATATCATGTAGTTTATGTGATAAAAATTTGAGCTTCTATCTCCATATAGAACTATAGATATGGCAGTTTTGGTGAAGATGAAAATAAAAATCAGATTTTGGAAATTAAAGTATAATACTATTATATAAGCACTCAAAATTTAATAGTATAAAATATAAATTAAAACCCACTAACTTATATAATACATTTATATAAATATTTTAAATAGTAAATAAGTGGACATTTTATAAAAATGGTAACTTGTTAAGTTTTATAAGTTATAAAACTATAAACATAATTTTTACGACTTTTTCGGCTAATACCGTAAAATTAACGTTTTTGTTAAATAAAACTTAGATGGTTGGACCCGTCTAATGTAAACTTTATAAAACTCATATACTGATATATAAACATATATAACAAGTAAAAACCGATAAAACCCGAACTATAGGACATACGGACATTAACGAGCTAAGTAAACATATTGGACTAATAATTGGACTAAATAAGTTAAACTCTTATAAAAAGAACTTATTGGGCTTAACCCATTTGGGCCCAACTTGTAAAGTTTAAATACTGATAATATAAGTATAAAATGGATTAAAACAAGTTAAAGAACTTATAATAAGCTTATTGGACTTAAAATAGATAAATAGGTAAAACTAGTAAACTAGTAAAAATTTACCAAAACGTAAACACTAAAATGAGTAAACGAGAATACGTAAACCCACTTGATCATCATATATATATAATCATCATATGTATACATAATTGTTATTTTTATAAAGTCATTGGACATGAGTCTAAGACGAGTATTATTTGTCTAGGTTTCCGTGATTGAAGCACGTACCGTACATCCGAATCGCCGATAACCGCCTTCCCACATCAACGTGAGTTCATAGCCTCACACTCTTTTAAATGTTTTTATAAATGTTTTATAAACCCGCGAGGGAGATAACATGTTAGTTTTTATAAAATAGGACACCATTTGTCCCGATTGTTTGTTTATTGATTTGGACTCGAATGATTGTATGACCCGATTGTATGACCCGATAAATGATTAAAGGACCCGATAGATGAAATTAAATGGATTATTAAAGTTAGGTTATGTCACTAAAAGTCCCATTAGCATGAATTGTGAACTACCGTGATTTGGTAGACGCTTATGCATTTAATAGTACTATTTGGGGACGATCACCCCAGTTCGTGCCTTGACGGTTGATCCCCGTCGTGCCACATTGATTGGTGAGCGAATTTATGTATGAGAAGATTTCCATAGCGTGACCGTTGTGACGACACGCTACTTTAGATGGGCAAATTGAGTATCGGGTTAGCTACCCGTTGTTGGTTTAGTAAGGTAACAATGTCATGCGGCTTATAATAATCCAAACTAACGAAATACTACTAGACGCACCGAATTACGATGTATTGCCTGACTAGCAATACAGGGTCATACTATTGATATTATGTTCGTTTTTTGGTTTTCATAACCAAATTCATATAACGGTTTTTATTTTCATACAACATCATAAGACGTATTGTATGATGTTTTGTTTTTACGACATTGGCTCGTATAATGATTTTTAAGGCAAACGCCTATATTATGATTTTGATGAAGATTTGTATAAAATGACTTTGGCTATTTTATGGCCTATTAAAATGATTTGTACAAAATGATTTTCAGTAATAATTTTATACTGATATTATATTGATGGATTTTATTAAACTCTATGAATTCACTCGGCGTTATCGCTGACCTTTTCTTTTAACATGTTTTATCTCAGGTACTTGAAGGTAATTCTCGGGACGACAACAAGAATTCATGGCCCGCACTTAAACTATATTTTCCATTCAAATGCTTTGTAAAACCTGTATTAAATACAATGACTTGGGACCTATGTAACTTTGATATTTATGAATGGAAATGCTTTTATTAATAAACGACGCGATTTTTTTGTGTTGTCTATGATGTGAGTAATGTGCTATCCCGTAACACCAACTAGTCTTCCGCTGAACTGAGTTGTATAAATTTGGGGGTGTTACAGTTTGGTACCAGAGCTCTCGTTATAGAGAACGAAAGATTTTTAAAACCAAGGTTTTGAATAAAACATTTCAAAATCTTTTAACTATAAACATTTTTCTAAAAATGACTAAGAATCTTTTGACTATAACGGTGCCGAAGAATTCCTGAGTTACCGACAAGGCCAGACTGAGAAGTGTTATTTTAATATATATATATAACTTGGATTATATATATATATATATGATGTAATTTTATTACATGATTGTTTGATGATTATTTTGATATTTATACGAGGTATTTATACGACGTAGATTGTCACAAGTAACCCTAAATCCCCTAGTAAATTAATCGAAGCTATTCTCGTAGGAATTCTAGCTATCCTAGATCTAAACCAAGTTGTAGATATTTATAATCCCAACAAAATGGTTGATATTCGTAGAAATATAGATATTAGTTGATTGTGATATTGAAAAAGAATTGGCGAGGTTAAATCTGATATCGATGTCATGACGATCTTTCCTTATAGAGTGGAGTTTGACAAAGCGTTACCACCTAGAAAGATGTCATCTGATTCGTTGTCATCCAATTCTTAAAATGATATCGAAAGGGTGAATGTCGCACTTGAGGCTGTCATTGGAACCAGTACCCAAAAGCCTCATGCCACTAAGTGTTGTTCATATTGAGATTTTATTGCCTTTACAAGGCCGAAGAATAAGATTGAAAGTATTGGAATATGAGGTAGGATATCGAATTGAGTATAAGTTGATTGAAACTTGAATAAAGTAAAACTTAACCCGTATGGAATATGAGATTGTTAAGAGGAAATTATTAAGTCATGTGATTGAATTATAAGGTTTTAATTGATTGTTAGTTTGTGATAAGGGTTGTTCCTAGGCCATTGTCCACTAACGAGGATGTCCAGTGTCCAAGAAATAAATTGAAGAAATCTTCTTCTGAATTGGGACTGATGGATCTTCCGGGACATGTGGAACACCTAATGACTCTTGTAGATTAGTATTCATTGTGGTATCTTTTAAGAATCCCTAACTTAACTGAGATATCAGTTGGTAGGATGAGTTCTGAGAATTGTATGACATAGTGACACGTAATGTGTTACGGTACAATTTTGACTTGTTTGTAATTAATAAAAAGACTACCTTTGATTGCTAAATTCTACATGTATCGATGTTATCTATCTTTTATTGCTTCATCCTAATGTTCGCACTAGTGATGCAACCGTTGAACAAGTACTCATCTTGAATTGAGTTACGTTGTGGATTATTCTTTTTGAGTGCCATCGAGGTCATGAACCTCATGATTATTTGGCTAAAGCTCATTTCCTATCATATTGTAGCTAGTTCTTGGTGAACCACTTTTCATCACTCCTTTTGCAGATCACTCATTGTTTTTATAAGATAAAACATTATCATTTGAGGAAATTGAATTTTCATCACTATAAGGATTATTCAAAGTGAGATTTATAAGTGATCATTATTGAAATAAAGTTGATTATGAAATAACTTGGAAAACTTAATTGTTTTCATAACAAGGAAAATCTTTGTAAATTTATTTTGATTCTTATTTAAGAATTAAGCATGAAAATGTTTTTATTATAAACATGATGATAAAATTTTGACGAACTGAGTATTGCATCGTTAATCTTGAAATTGTATATAGTTGCGCGCCTACATACAATTTAGAATGGACCATGCAAGGCTGATTAGTAGTCACCATGAAATTATTAACAAACACTACATTTTCTTTGAAGTTGTGAAAGATTAAATTTTATGAGATCTGCAAGAAGTGAAAAATAGGGACATAGTGTTAGGGACACCTACATATGTGCCTGTAGCATCTATTCTTCTGAGTCGAATTTACTCATCTGTGGAAATTGTCTTATTTGACAATTGACAATTCTTTCTTGTCCAATTCTCCCGTAGTGAGATTCTTAGGAAAAGTATCTGATTACTGAGTGTTGATACCCGACTGGATGTATTGACATTCTTATCATTTCTTATGATTTGATTTCATTTGAATGACCTGGGTAACGATCCGATGAGCTTTCGAATGCGTACTCAATTTATGAAAACATGGAATATATTCATATTCGTTAAATGTTTTCGTCTGTATCTGATCTGAAATTCTCTCGCATAGATTATGCGTTGACCTTACTCTTTTAATAGTAGTTGTGTCTCCATATATCTTTGAACTTGTGAAAGATTATGAGTTATTATTAGTCTTTTGAGAAGTTCACATCTTATCGACGACAATGAAACTGAAAAGTTGATAGTGCCAGTAGAATGGATTGATTGATTATGACATGACGACATTGTCTTAATTGATGGGAACTCGAGTAGAATTCCCCTAAATGATAAGATGTTGATTATCAAAAGTGATCGAAATAATTCTTGATGGATGACCATATCCTGGATTTAGACTTGAAATTATAACGTGAATGGTTGTGAATTAGTCAATCTAGAAATAACTTAAAATAAATGTATTAAAAGATGTTTATGTTATCTAAAACTTTAGGAGGTATTTGTTGGTAAATTACCTAGACTTTTTCCATTAAGGCAAGTTGAAATTAGTATTGATTAGATTCCCCGTGCTGCACTTGTGGCATGTGCACTGTATGTCAGCACCATCTGAATTTAAGGAATTGCCGTACAACTGAGAGAGTTGTCGGAGAAAGATTTTATTCTACCAAGCCTGTCATCATGAAGAGCTATGGTGTTATCATTCCTTATATTTATAAATTACTGTGAACTGAGTAAATTGACAATCGAAAACGATATCCATAACTCGAAATGGAAGATTTGTTCGATCATTTACAAGGTTTTAGCGTATGTTTTAGAAATTTGATCCACGGCATGGTTATCATCAATTTCGCGTCCGCGAAAAAGATTATCTACTCCAATCACTACATACGGTACTTGTAATGAACGTTATGGGTTTCACGTGATGTCGTTTGGATTGACTAATACACATGTAGCATTCATAAATTTGGTGAATCACGTGTGTAGAATGTAATTTGATAAATTCATGCTTATGATCATTAAGGACTATTTGTTTGTTTACAAGAATAAGAATGAAGTTAATAATTATTTATAGATTACTCTGAATTGGCCGAACAATTAAAAATTGTACCTTGAATGATTAACATATGATTTAAGACTTAATCCTTTATATTAAATTGACCATGTGATTAATAGATAATGGAATCTATAATGACTCTTTAAAAATTAAGAGCCCTTTTAAGACTTTGGGTTTTACCTAAAAGAAAATGCAAATATGTTTCGACAAATGTTTTAACAAAGGATTTTAAGGGATTATTCCCTTATACACAAACCATTTAACTAAACTTCTGTTTAGGGGTAAATGTTTGTGTATACTTCTAGACAACCTAAGAAGAATTGAGGAAAACATTTAAACCATAACTTAAAAATTGAAACGACAATTTTTGCTTTTCAAATAAGAAAATTTTGACCAAAGTGTAACCAAATATTTTTCGAACATTTACGAATCTTAATAATCATTTTCGATAAATCAACAAAAATCGTGTTAATTAAATTCAAATTTTATTTTGAACACCTTTATATAATTGGACAAACTGAAAAAAAATTAAAAACTTTTTGTGTTTACGTTTCATAAAAATTAAATATTTATTTAATTAGTTGTAATAATTATTGACGCTTTAAAACGTCAGATTAAGCAAAATTGATAAAAATGATAGTTGAGACGAAACTAAAACTTAGAAAATATAAAGAAAGAATTTTGAATAAATACGGTTATGATATTTATTTCATCAGGAAAGTGAACGTAATTACTGACACATTATGTATAAAAGATAAAGAAACAATTAGGACATGTTCCTTAATAATGAAGGTGCAAAATAAATTGCCGAACAATTTAAAAATAACCGATGATTGTAAAAAGGATAATATAGATAATAAAAAGTGGTTCGCGGCTAATGTGAACCATTACAATTGAGAAGCCGATAGCGTTAAATATTTTAAAGACTACTTGTGATTGTCTAAATATGGAGATTTTGAGATATAGTATGTTGAAATTTGTAAGTATAAGTATTCTATTTATGTCATTTATGACTAAAAGTATCTTTGTCTGAAGAAGTTGTACTAATGACAAAATTATGAAGGCAGACATCGCCTCATACATTAGTAAACGTCTAGCTATTGCAAAGGTCATCATCTGAATTTGATTCGATTTGGGTCATCGTCGACAGACTGACCAAATCTGCTAATATCATTCCCGTTAATGATAAATGCAAAAGAGTTATGTAAACATAGTGTGCCTGTATCGAACATCTTTATCAAGATCCTCGCTTCGCATCGAATTTCTAGAGATTTTCTCAAAAGTTATTATGAACGAATCTTGATGAGAGTACTATGTACCACCCCAATCGATGGGATGAGGTAAAGTAACGATACAAAGTAATATAAGTGATGTTTTATGTTTGAATGATTGACCTTTGGTAATAGACCGTATAATCGTTTTCCTTTGGAGAAATTATCATTGATAATTATCGTATTAGGATGAAGATCGAATCTTGTTAAGATTTAGAAATTAGAGCATCTGTAAGTAGGAGTTGAGATGAAGACACCCGACATACACCTACTGTGAGTTGGACATGTCTTTTAGGTTTAAGGTTTCCTATGATGGCGAACCTAACCTTACAAAATACCCGACCCGCGAGATCTGAAATGATTATTGAAATTAGGATCTGATTATTGACAGCCGGTAGTGGGCAAGAGGTTATGGTAATGTGAAATGTAGATCTTGAAGTGCCAAATGGGTAGCGAAGTTATGCCACAATTTTTAAACTTGGAAAAATGAATTCATGATTTGAAAAATCATGGGATGTAAGTCCCCGTTGTATGGGACCATTGAGATGATGTAAAAGATTGGTTTGAAAGGCATATAAGCTGGATCTACCCTAGGACTTCAAGAGCTGCGTGAATTATGTTTCATATATCGAACTTGATGGAATATCTATCAAGTGAGAATCTGATTATTCTTAGTAGAGCTTAGATCGGCGAAAAGTTGCATTCATAAAAAACCCGTGAACATCATGGATAGAGAAAGTAAGTCAACATTAAGCCTGATCTTATTCCCGTAGTTATGTTTGATAGAACTCGCGTGTTGTAATGAATTACACTTGTGAGAAAAGACCGAATGTGGAGGAAATACCCACATGGCTTTAACTCTATAAGAAGCGAGTAGTAAGATGATCTTTGAGGACAAAGATCCTGTTTAGGGGTAAATGCTGTGACAATCCGTTAATTTACGATTGATATTTTATTCTCAATATTTATTTGAAAACATTATTTTAATGTTACATTATGAACTCACTTATTTTTGGGAAGTAATTTGGATTTTCGTCTTGAAGTAGCATCGAGTACGTCTAAATCGGAGGATTCAACGTTACGTGCTTACGTTTACATACACCGTCTTTGGTGACAGTCCGACATTTCAGAAAATAAATTTATCCGTGAATATTATTTTGAAGTCTTAAATTTGTGTTGGTTCACAAACTCACAAATTTACGAGAAGAGACTAGGACTTACGGTTTTATTTTAACGTCCTTTACGACTAAACCGGAAACCTTAGGATTACGTATTTATGTTTTCGAACTCTGTTTTTGATGAGACAATTTTTATTAGATTCGTTTTGTGTCGTTGATTCATAATTTATAAAAACGTTTTTCGTAAAACGACCCGAGGGAACGCAAATCGAGGAAACTAGAATCGAGGAGTACCCGTAAATAAATGAGGATGAGACAAGTGGGACACTTGTCCCACCCCCACTCTAACCGGCCACACTAGTCCACCAAACCAACTTGGTGGCAAGTTTTCACTCATGTAGCTTACACATGTCCTTAGCTTAGCAAGTAAGCTAACATGCATCAAAACCACAAACCCAAAACCACTCTTCCCATTTGCAACTCATGCAAACAACTAAAACTCTCTCTCACCCTCCATGTTTGCCGTCCACCTCTCTCCCACAAACACCCATCATTGATAAATTTAACCACAAAATCCTATGTTATTTACACCTAAGTTGAAGCCCTATAGATTGGTGGTGCTTATAACATCCAAGGAGGAGTATTCATGGTGTCTTGGGGCTAATTTTCCACAAGGAGTTTATAAAGATTGGTGGTGTTGAAGATGGTCTTGGTTATGCACAAGTTTCTCCATCAAAATCCATGTCCAAATCATAACCTACATCAACATGGTGGTATAAAGATTGTCCTCCTCATCCTCTTGTTATTTTTGGTTATGTAATCATGTATTTTATTTCCTATTGTATATGTTTATGATGATTATATGATGATAAAAATATTGTGTGGGGATTTGGTGTTGATAAACATGTTTAAAAAGATGAAAAACTATAAGAAACAAGGCTAAAATCTTGTCTAAATTTGTTGGCTGTATAAAACAGTAAAGAAACATGTCATGAACTGATAAAATGATGAAGTAGAACTAATATACAGTAATCTATGGGTCTTGTACACATGTGAGAGTTGGCCATGCAATGGAATCATTGTAATGAGTGAGATATGATCAAAACAAGTTTAAAATACAAATCTGAGTTCACTGTTTTGGACGATTTTTAGAAAATATTTAGAAGATGATTCAACAGTATCTATAGAAGAGTTAAATAGAGCACATATCATGTAGTTTATGTGATAAAAATTTGAGCTTCTATCTCCATATATAACTCTAGATATGGCAGTTTTGGTGAAGATGAAAATAAAAATCAGATTTTGGAAATTAAAGTATAATACTATTATATAAGCACTCAAAATTTAATAGTATAAAATATAAATTAAAACCCACTAACTTATATAATATATTTATATAAATATGTACAATGTTAAATAAGTGGACATTTTATAAAAATGGTAACTTGTTAAGTTTTATAAGTTATAAAACTATAAACATATTTTTTACGACTTTTTCGGCTAATACCGTAAAATTAACGTTTTTGTTAAATAAAACTTAGATGGTTGGACCCGTCTAATGTAAACTTTATAAAACTCATATACTGATATATAAACATATATAACAAGTAAAAACCGATAAAACCCGAACTATAGGACATACGGACATTAACGAGCTAAGTAAACATATTGGACTAATAATTGGACTAAATAAGTTAAACTCTTATAAAAAGAACTTATTGGGCTTAACCCATTTGAGCCCAACTTGTAAAGTTTAAATACTGATAATATAAGTATAAAATGGATTAAAGCAAGTTAAAGAACTTATAATAAGCTTATTGGACTTAAAATAGATAAATAGGTAAAACTAGTAAACTAGTAAAAATTTACCAAAACGTAAACACTAAAATGAGTAAACGAGAATATGTAAACCCACTTGATCATCATATATATATAATCATCATATGTATACATAATTGTTATTTTTATAAAGTCATTGGACATGAGTCTAAGACGAGTATTATTTGTCTAGGTTTCCGTGATTGAAGCACGTACCGTACATCCGAATCGCCGATAACCGCCTTCCCACATCAACGTGAGTTCATAGCCTCGCACTCTTTTAAATGTTTTTATAAATGTTTTATAAACCCGCGAGGGAGATAACATGTTAGTTTTTATAAAATAGGACACCATTTGTCCCGATTGTTTGTTTATTGATTTGGACCCGAATGATTGTATGACCCGATTGTATGACCCGATAAATGATTAAAGGACCCGATAGATGAAATTAAATGGATTATTAAAGTTAGGTTATGTCACTAAAAGTCCCATTAGTATGAATTGTGAACTACCGGGATTTGGTAGACGCTTATGCATTTAATAGTACTATTTGGGGACGATCACCCCAGTTCACGCCTTGCCGGTTGATCCCCGTCGTGCCACATTGATTGGTAAGCGAATTTATGTATGAGAAGATTTCCATAGCGTGACCTTTGTGACGACACGCTACTTTAGATGGGCAAATTGAGTATCGGGTTAGCTACCCGTTGTTGGTTTAGTAAGGTAACAATGTCATGCGGCTTATAATAATCCAAACTAACGAAATACTACTAGACGCACCGAATTACGATGTATTGCCTGACTAGCAATACAGGGTCATACTATTGATATTATGTTCGTGTTTTGGTTTTCATAACCATATTCATATAACGGTTTTTATTTTCATACAATGTCATAAGACGTATTGTATGATGTTTTGTTTTTACGACATTGGCTCGTATAATGATTTTTAAGGCAAACTCCTATATTATGATTTTGATGAAGATTTGTATAAAATGACTTTGGCTATTTTATGGCCTATTAAAATGATTTGTACAAAATGATTTTCAGTAATAATTTTATACTGATATTATATTTGTAACACCCGTGAAAGTGCCGTAAGGTGCTAAGTTATTGTCTCAAGAGCTGTTCAGTATGAGCATCTCTCGTAAGTTGAGGCTCATTTGTGGATGTGATATCCCGAGCCCAACGTCATTTATTTAATCCTATTTTACGTATATTTTTGAAATTTTTAAGAAATTTCATTTGTTATATATTTGACGGTTTAAGTTGAAACCAACGTTTACGGTCGTAATTTAACGTTTGACGATTTAAGAAGAACCGATGACGACTACGATACCGACGGATGCCCAAAACTTACATTTTAATATCGATTGATGGATATTTGAGTTTTTCGAGATTTTATTTTAATACGTGTTAAGTCGAGTCGGAACCATGTGTGTATTCATTTGGTGTGCGTTTAAACCATTTAAAAGTATTTTGAGGTAGCCGGGACGAAACCCGACTCTCGTAAATTTATAAAAACTTACTAGGTACCATTTTTGCCATCTTTATAAATTATTTTGTAACAAAGGCCAAAAGATAGCCATATTTACACTTTCTACCCCACTCCACCATATATAAGCTTCCACTAACACACACCTTTCATTTTTAACTAGCAAAAATGTGTGTTTTCTCCCCCTTTTCCTCTCTAGCTCACGGCCAAACAACCACCACCATAATCTACCACCAAATTTTATTTTTGAAGAAATCTAATCAAAGACCCACCTATAAAATCATCTTGTAAGTGTTTTCCAATCATCAAATCTAACATGCATCAACTTTGATTTTCCAAATTTATTTTTGATGATCCTTGATTTAATCCATTTTTGTTGGTTGCATGTATTGTTTTTGTTGCTAGGATCAATTCTAATCAATCAAACAAGCTTGGAAAAGATTTTATCTTGGTGTTTTTGATCATAGGAGCCATGAAATTTTGGGGCTTTATGGTGTTCTTGATCATTTGATCTTAATTAATCATTGTAAGGTTCCACTCATATGTTATTATTATTATATTAATTCTTTATTTTTGAGTGCATGCATTTGTTTTTAATTTTGAATTGATGCATATGACCATGCAAGTGAATCTAAGAATTAGGAGTTGTTGTAGATGATGGGTATAACATATTTAAGGTGTAGATGATGATAAAAATGGGTCAAATTGGTTGTTGGTATGATTTTTAAAGAGTCATTTTAGATCAGTAGGTTTAGGCCCGATTTTCGTACAGTAGATGTTGGATAAGTGTTGGTATTATTGGATATTGTTGTATTCGTCTCCGAGACGCTCGTTTCGGTATAAGGTAGAGCTTCAAACTCATAACGAGTCAAAAGTTACATAGGTTTGAATATTCGTGTACCGGGAGGCGAGTATCGACGCAATCCGAAATTGTTGTCGATATTGGGTCAAATCTCGGGGACTATAACTTGAGTTTCAAAAACGGTCAAGGGCTGTTCTCAGGCCCTAAACTTAGCATTTTGAGTCTATTTTCATAATCAAGAGTCGGATTTGTAAATGGTTTTGGTTAAGGAGGTCAAAACGGTTTTACGATACAAGTGTGCAAAACTGTCCGGTTTTTAAGGTCAAAAGATGTGTCGAGAAAGTGGGTCTAAAATGTGAATCATTTGATGAAATTTTAACTGAGTCTTCTACAGATATTGAGTGAGTTTGTCACCAAGTTTCGTCGAAAACGGAGTTGTTTAGGTATGGTAAAACAGCGTGTACTTTCGGTAAGTACCGGCTGAGTATTTTTTTTGGGAGGTACTTAACCTCGCGTCATAGTTTGGGGCGAGAGGCTAATCTATTAGCTTCTCAAAGTTTTAAAAGGATATGAGTCTTATGTAAGAGTGTGTATTCTGAGATTGGAGACCTATGTAGGGTACTTGAACCGTGTTGATTTGGCATCTTGAGATGGATCAATATCGAAGATACTAGTTTTGGAGAGCTAGTATATGTTATGGGGTTTAGAAGGGATTCACTTGTATTGGTTGGTCATGTCTATGTACATATTATTTTGAATCGTTGGTTTTATTATACTAAGTATGTTTTGAGGTACTTGAGTATGTTGTTAAGCGCGCACCTCATTTGTTAGGTGGCGGCTTTTGACGTGTATATTTTGGGAGGCATCTTCACTTCGGCGATCACTACTACTACTAGCTTCGTGTGTCATCTAAGGTGAGTCTATAGCCTCGCTCTTTACTTTATTCAAATGTTTTTAACCCGCGAGGGGGTTACATGCTAATTTAAATGAAAATGAACATAAGTCTTGATTGATTGTTGGACCCGAATGTTGCCTCGAAATTGTGTTGAGTACCTAGTTGCAAAAGTCCCTAAATTCATGAACTATTAACTATTGTCTTGCCCTCGAGAAGGGGGAAATAGCCGCTTATACAATTTGTAGTACTACGGGGCTAACGACCCAATGCTAGCCGAGAAGCTGTACGTTGAGTAAGTTCTGCGGTAGATTATCTTGTATGAGAGATAAGGTATAATTGCAACTGATGCCTTTAGAAGGGGCACTGGTTTCATCTGAATCACGCCGGTAATTATTACGCGGGTGATTGAGTTAACGGATTAGTGTCATGAGCTTAAACACAATTGTCATATCCTTGATTAATAGATTGTGAGTACGACAATGCTATTGAATGATCATGATTGGTTTTTAATACTTATGTTCAACTTATGATTTGATAAACCTATAGATTCGCTCAACCTTTGTGTTGACGATTTTAAGCATGTGTTTCAGGTAACCAAGATTGATAGCAGCGGAGCATGCGAGGATGGAAGTTGTGGTGGCTTGGCGGTCTACTTTGTTTTCCTCCCTTTTTGCACTTAAAAATTTTATACTATGTCATGTGAATGAAAATGTATTTTTGGGTTGAGATTCAGTGGGGACCTAAACGCAACTCTGTTTTATATAATTCTTGGGATTGGAAAACTGTAGACTTATATGTTTTTAATAATGTTTAAATTCATGTTTAAACTTTTACGTCTCTTTGAGTCGTTTAATATAGCTTATGTGTGATGATAACTACGTAGCACCCAAATGTTGTAGTTCCGCTGCGCATAGCATTTGTGGGGGTGTTACAGATTGGTAATCAGAGCCATGAGTTATAGAGAACTAGGTCATTTTGAAAAATCCTAAACTATAACTTTTGGTGTCGTAAGAAATTGTCCAAGCACACAACTATCCTGCATGGCTCCGGTAAGAATTCTTTAGCATTGCTTTATATTTTAGATGTATCCCTCAAAAATTGATATGAATTCCCGAGTATTTAGTAAGCAAATACTTTGAGATATATATTGAGATATATTGTTTTGTATGTTGAGTACTTATCATCGTAATTTGCAAATTCTTGTAAGATTATCGTATATGTTGCATGTAATTGGCATAACGGGCTACATTGCATTACATGGCAACACCGCGTTGTAATCCTACGTGTATGTAGGAATGATTTTTTATGTAAAAGTATGTATATACTATGGTGTTTAAAGGCATTGCACGTGAAGCAATGGTCCTTGAGTGATTATCGTACAAGTTATAATGCGGTTTTGTTGAGAATTCGGCCTTACCGCTAATTATCAATCTTGATAATTAATTTATTGTTCGAATAACCGAATATGAACCTCGTTTGATATCCTAGATACGTAAATGATGCTTCGTAACATATTTTATATCGACTAGGTCGATCTCGATTGTCGTTATCGCACCGTGATGTGTCATTTTGGACATTTTCTTTTGAGACGTAATTTACTTACGTATTACTTTATTTCCTTTATTCCTAATGGGTTTGATATGTTAGTTCATGTAACTATAACATAGACGAAGTATAATCGACGATGCGTACATTGGGGCGGCGAATCATGTGTGTATATTATGAAACGTGGTTGAGGCGTGTTGCCATTTAATCGTTGTTTACTATTCTACTTGAATTTTAAAGATGTGTTTTAAAATAGACTGGCGTTGTGATCAAGCGCGATAACTTGGAAATTGGTTGGTTTTTGTGTTAATTTTGTGGAGTACGATTTCGAGACTCATCCGAGGCCGATAACAACATTTAGTTGACATACGTATTCTCGTTCCATTTATTTCATTTGGTTTTGTTGATTCATTATTTTGAAGTTAATATTTTACATGACGAGGTCCGGCATTTGTGCAAGCTAAGTAAGCATCGAACTTTGTTGATTGAATGATTTAAACATAAAGTGTTTTACATATTTAATGTTTGGTGAATGAAACTTTCGGATAAAAAATGACGTATGATGTGTTTTGTAACAAGTAAAATTCGTGTGGAGAATAAATGGACATTGTGAAATTATTTTCCTTCAACCTTGGTTGGTAAATCGTAATAAGTAACTATTATTACTCGTAAAATCCTTGTTTTCATATATTAAAATTTGATACTAAAAGATTGTGATGGACTTGTTAAGAATTTGTTTAAATTAGTTCGAGAAAGGAGTTATAATAAAATTTGCGAGATGACTATTGAGTATATGTAGCTTCGGATTTAGTATGAATTAATTTTCGGGTCAACGTAGTAAACTTTTGACGTATCTTGTAATATAAAACATGAGTAGAAGAATTGGTCACGTATTTTGGAGATAAAAACTTTGTAAAAATTGGTTTTATTTTAAAACATAAGGCTGTGTTTACGTATGCATTGGTGTAAACTAGAACGCGTTACTTGTTGTATTGAATAAACTGGGTTAAAAATCGGAATGTACACTTTAAGTGAGAAATTATAACGCTTGAAATAAATTATTAAAAGTTGATGGAACGTCATTTGAAATCATTTGTTTGTTTAATTATCATTATAGAGAACCACTATGCATAACTCGTTGATGCTTGTTTAAAATCGTTTGAAAAACCTTTTGTTTTATTCCGCGACGAGATGTGTTAATTTTAAAATCATCTGATAATGGGATAAGGATTAAAAGTTGAATTTTATATATTTTGAAAATAATTGAAATAAGCATTTTGATCACCTACTTCATTATTATATTATCATATTATTATCATTAATTTTTGAGATTCAAGTCTCGACTAAAATCAGTAATTTATCCGAGATAATACTACGTGAAACGTCTTTGACGCCTGATTCGAGCCGCGTGAATAAAATATAGCAAATAAATTGTAAGGAAGACATGTGTGTAATAAAAGTCAAAGGTTGAATTTTTAAGAGTTAATGGGACTAGGTTGAGTCGTGTTAGATATGTGTATATATGTGATAATATAAGTCGTAATAATAAAAACGTAAAACTTGGGAAATTCTTACTACGTATGTTTTTGGTACTTAAGAATATGGATATTAATGGGATTTTGACACAAGTATGGAGATTTTCGAACCTAATGATTTTATCAAATATGATAACCGAGTCACCGCATCTACTAATGTTAATAATTTCCGATAGATTGAAATTTTTCCAGAAATGAAAACTTTGTATAGATTGAGAAATGAAAGGTATAAATTATTTAATGATGTAACCCAAATTGAAAATGTGTAAATGTTCGGTTTTACAATGTACAAGGTAACACTAATTATTATACGCAACTGGATTATACAACACACGCCTACTTGAATATTATTTAATAAAGATGTATATATAATGTTTTGAGTCACGATGGTTCGATCGTCCGACATCCCTTCTTTGATTTTGTGAGTCTGTATCTAAACATGAGTCGTCATGTGATTGTTCATTTTAATATTGTCTATGGTATGAAACCATTATTATTATATTTATTTTTGTGTCGCTACATCACTAGTACTTGATGATGAGGGTATGTCACCCGGTGTATTTTGTCATGATCATGGACGCCGTAACTTTCTTCTTTCGGTTAATGGAACCAAAAATTCTGTATTTACTTGTATGATGCTATAAATCTTCATTAGAGTGGTTGTTTATTTATATTTAACAAAAGCGAGGAGGCGTAGCCGCTTTACCAAATTGTAAGAGGTGAAAGAACTCGATCTTCCTGGTGAAATTGTTTCTATTTAACCAAGTGGTTATTCTTCTCTCCCCGTATACCCTTGGTGGAATGGGTGTGCAACTCGAGACGATGGGAAGTGTGATCGTTGTTTTATTTTTGACGCTTGTGTTGATATTCAACTTTTACTCCATGTATTCGTAGATTGCTGTTGTTATCCTGAGACTTTTGTCATATATTTAAAGTATTTTCATTTCTAATGTAGTAAATTTCTGTTGGCAATTATATTGCTCGTTTACCTCGTTCGATCTCATTGATCTTAATTTTATCACTTGTTGCGCTTGCAATGATCTTTAATCATGAACCACCTTACCGTCATTTTGTGAATAGTCTATTGTGAAAATAGGTATGAGTGTGTCAAATATTTTGGTGAACTAAATGCAAATGGTGTCGATTTATTTATTTAATTATTTATTTATTTTCTCATGAAAAGGCAAAGCAAAAGGTATGTTTCCAAAGTGAACGAAAAATGTTGGATGTGTTTCTTAAACCGGTGGTAACAATATTTTCCCATTTCAAATTTCATTTCAAATGGTTTAATTATTTTGAAGATTAGGTCGAAAACTTCCATAGTCGTGTTTGGTATGTAATAATAACGTTTGTGTCGCCACTCGATCCGCAATTATGCACAGCTTAGCTAACTATGCGTAATTCGGGAAGAGTCCTGTTTTGTTGGTTGTTGTTGCTTGATCCTCATGTATGCATGATCTGGCTAATTATGCATAGTTTAGGAAGGGCACTAATGTCAAACAAATTGGTCATCTTGAAACTTGTAGTGTTTTGATAAATGTTTGGATGAGAACGTTTTAAAAATGGTGGATCCTTATGCAAGTAATCGCATTTTCTTTGGTTCCTAAAGACAATTTTTGAATTTTTCTTGTATTCCTTGAAATCTTTTCTTTCGTTTGGTGTTGACTTGGTAAGTCACTGTGACCGAGTAGTTTTTGGAAAATGTTTTTATGAGTTGTGTGTAACGTGCAAATTTCATCGGAATCAGGAGGGTGTTGATGAAATACCAAAGGGGCTCGTATCGTCACCAGGAGAAGAGTTTTTAATAAAGATGGAAAAATGCCGAAGTAGAGGAAATCAGAGTTCGAATAACTCTAAGGGAAATAACTAAGACTTCTCCTACGTCGAATGTATCGTACTTTATATATATTCTTTTTCTCGTTCTTTTGATATGTCAAGCGACACATGATAAATTGTTGAAGTTTACCAACTGTGCATCGGTAATTGGAAGACCATTCCAATTGTCGTCTTCGTTTATTTAAGTGAGGAATCCTCTTTGCTTGACTCAACCATCCTTGATTTTCGATGGTTAAACGATAGATATCCCTAGTTGATGTTTTTGTGGTAAACCCTTGCCTTTTATGTATTTTTGTGGTAAGTAATCTGGTCGAGTGATCATAAGTTGGGAGAACTTGAGACGACATTGTCCAATAAAGTCCGATCATGGAGAACACGCGCCATGTTATGTATTTCTTTTATATCTAACTGTGAACGATGATGTTTATTGAGATTTTGACCACGTTTGGGACGAAAGTGAGATGGTGTTCTTATAATATTTTGGGGTATGGATCCGTGTGTGAGCACCCTGCGATGACATATGTATGTGTTTTATTTCTTTTTGGATATGCATCCATAGCTAGCAAGCTCGTGAATCTTCGTAATATTGCAATTTTCTTTTGACCGGACTCATCCGAGAATTATGTAAATATTCTTGTTTTATCTTGGCTTGGCTGATTAGCAAGCGTGGGTTAACTGATTGAACTGATTGGTTTGGCATGGTTTGGCTATGTTGCAAACATGTCGTAATATGGTTATATGTGTTTCATAATGGCTTTTGTGTTTGTTTGGATTGTGATGTCTTCGAGAGAGTTATGTATACGCCGAATGACTTCGTATCGATGAATTCGTTTTTGACGAAGTAGGGTTGTATGTACGTAATATCGTAACAAGGTGATTTGGTACGACTAGTATTGATTACTTCGTCTTGTGTATTCTGAACGTTTTCTATGAGGTGATGTGCGACCCGTGTGATTTTCTTTGTGAGCAATTATTTTTATGAGACGATGAACCAAGTGAAAGGACGATCTGAAAGTTGGAAGACGTGCTCCGAGCGTATGTGTTTGATTTTGGTGGAAGTTGAGATCGTGGAAGGGCGTGATTTCGTTTTGGAGAATAAGAAAGGTGGGTCCAAAGGTATGTTGGACCAGTTGCCTACTAGTTGGAACTGCTGGATGAACTCCGTGGAAATGACAATACTCTTCATGTGTCGAATTTGAAGGATTATGGGATGAAAAGGTAGATCACCAGTTGGATAGAATGAAGCAGGAGAAAGTCAGTTGAATGGACTTGAAATGATTCGAGAGGCTACGGAAGAGATGGTGTAGATTAAGAATCACTTGCTAACCGCGAGAAGCTTTGAAAAGAGACGTGTTGATAACCGTAGGAAGAATTTGGGGAATTGAAGTGGAGATCCTGGATCGAGATGTTAAGAGACTGAAGCAAGGTATAATACCCATGGTGAAAATGTGATAGAACCCGAAACGTGAACCGGAGCACGAAACAGAACATGAAGACCTCTTTAGGAAGAAGTACCTTTATCTTCCTAGTAGTACAAAATGCGAGTATAAGAACCGGAGAGCGCCGGGACGTCGCTCCCTTAAGGGGGGAAGGATGTAACACCCGTGAAAGTGCCGTAAGGTGCTAAGTTATTGTCTCAAGAGCTGTTCAGTATGAGCATCTCTCGTAAGTTGAGGCTCATTTGTGGATGTGATATCCCGAGCCCAACGTCATTTATTTAATCCTATTTTACGTATATTTTTGAAATTTTTAAGAAATTTCATTTGTTATATATTTGACGGTTTAAGTTGAAACCAACGTTTACGGTCGTAATTTAACGTTTGACGATTTAAGAAGAACCGATGACGACTACGATACCGACGGATGCCCAAAACTTACATTTTAATATCGATTGATGGATATTTGAGTTTTTCGAGATTTTATTTTAATACGTGTTAAGTCGAGTCGGAACCATGTGTGTATTCATTTGGTGTGCGTTTAAACCATTTAAAAGTATTTTGAGGTAGCCGGGACGAAACCCGACTCTCGTAAATTTATAAAAACTTACTAGGTACCATTTTTGCCATCTTTATAAATTATTTTGTAACAAAGGCCAAAAGATAGCCATATTTACACTTTCTACCCCACTCCACCATATATAAGCTTCCACTAACACACACCTTTCATTTTTAACTAGCAAAAATGTGTGTTTTCTCCCCCTTTTCCTCTCTAGCTCACGGCCAAACAACCACCACCATAATCTACCACCAAATTTTATTTTTGAAGAAATCTAATCAAAGACCCACCTATAAAATCATCTTGTAAGTGTTTTCCAATCATCAAATCTAACATGCATCAACTTTGATTTTCCAAATTTATTTTTGATGATCCTTGATTTAATCCATTTTTGTTGGTTGCATGTATTGTTTTTGTTGCTAGGATCAATTCTAATCAATCAAACAAGCTTGGAAAAGATTTTATCTTGGTGTTTTTGATCATAGGAGCCACGAAATTTTGGGGCTTTATGGTGTTCTTGATCATTTGATCTTAATTAATCATTGTAAGGTTCCACTCATATGTTATTATTATTATATTAATTCTTTATTTTTGAGTGCATGCATTTGTTTTTAATTTTGAATTGATGCATATGACCATACAAGTGAATCTAAGAATTAGGAGTTGTTGTAGATGATGGGTATAACATATTTAAGGTGTAGATGATGATAAAAATGGGTCAAATTGGTTGTTGGTATGATTTTTAAAGAGTCATTTTAGATCAGTAGGTTTAGGCCCGATTTTCGTACAGTAGATGTTGGATAAGTGTTGGTATTATTGGATATTGTTGTAGTCGTCGCCGAGACGCTCGTTTCGGTATAAGGTAGAGCTTCTAACTCATAACGAGTCAAAAGTTACATAGGTTTGAATATTCGTGTACCGGGAGGCGAGTATCGACGCAATCCGAAATTGTTGTCGATATTGGGTCAAATCTCGGGGACTATAACTTGAGTTTCAAAAACGGTCAAGGGCTGTTCTCAGGCCCTAAACTTAGCATTTTTAGTCTATTTTCATAATCAAGAGTCGGATTTGTAAATGGTTTTGGTTAAGGAGGTCAAAACGGTTTTACGATACAAGTGTGCAAAACTGTCCGGTTTTTAAGGTCAAAAGATGTGTCGAGAAAGTGGGTCTAAAATGTGAATCATTTGATGAAATTTTAACTGAGTCTTCTACAGATATTGAGTGAGTTTGTCACCAAGTTTCGTCGAAAACGGAGTTGTTTAGGTATGGTAAAACAGCGTGTACTTTCGGTAAGTACCGGCTGAGTATTTTTTTTGGGAGGTACTTAACCTCGCGTCATAGTTTGGGGCGAGAGGCTAATCTATTAGCTTCTCAAAGTTTTAAAAGGATATGAGTCTTATGTAAGAGTGTGTATTCTGAGATTGGAGACCTATGTAGGGTACTTGAACCGTGTTGATTTGGCATCTTGAGATGGATCAATATCGAAGATACTAGTTTTGGAAAGCTAGTATATGTTATGGGGTTTAGAAGGGATTCACTTGTATTGGTTGGTCATGTCTATGTACATATTATTTTGAATCGTTGGTTTTATTATACTAAGTATGTTTTGAGGTACTTGAGTATGTTGTTAAGCGCGCACCTCATTTGTTAGGTGGCGGCTTTTGACGTGTATATTTTGGGAGGCATCTTCACTTCGGCGATCACTACTACTACTAGCTTCGTGTGTCATCTAAGGTGAGTCTATAGCCTCGCTCTTTACTTTATTCAAATGTTTTTAACCCGCGAGGGGGATACATGCTAATTTAAATGAAAATGAACATAAGTCTTGATTGATTGTTGGACCCGAATGTTGCCTCGAAATTGTGTTGAGTACCTAGTTGCAAAAGTCCCTAAATTCATGAACTATTAACTATTGTCTTGCCCTCGAGAAGGGGGAAATAGCCGCTTATACAATTTGTAGTACTACGGGGCTAACGACCCAATGCTAGCCGAGAAGCTGTACGTTGAGTAAGTTCTGCGGTAGATTATCTTGTATGAGAGATAAGGTATAATTGCAACTGATGCCTTTAGAAGGGGCACTGGTTTCATCTGAATCACGCCGGTAATTATTACGCGGGTGATTGAGTTAACGGATTAGTGTCATGAGCTTAAACACAATTGTCATATCCTTGAGTAATAGATTGTGAGTACGACAATGCTATTGAATGATCATGATTGGTTTTTAATACTTATGTTCAACTTATGATTTGATAAACCTATAGATTCGCTCAACCTTTGTGTTGACGATTTTAAGCATGTGTTTCAGGTAACCAAGATTGATAGCAGCGGAGCATGCGAGGATGGAAGTTGTGGTGGCTTGACGGTCTACTTTGTTTTCCTCCCTTTTTGCACTTAAAAATTTTATACTATGTCATGTGAATGAAAATGTATTTTTGGGTTGAGATTCAGTGGGGACCTAAACGCAACTCTGTTTTATATAATTCTTGGGATTGGAAAACTGTAGACTTATATGTTTTTAATAATGTTTAAATTCATGTTTAAACTTTTACGTCTCTTTGAGTCGTTTAATATAGCTTATGTGTGATGATAACTACGTAGCACCCAAATGTTGTAGTTCCGCTGCGCATAGCATTTGTGGGGGTGTTACAATATTGATGGATTTTATTAAACTCTATGAATTCACTCGGCGTTATCGCTGACCTTTTCTTTTAACATGTTTTATCTCAGGTACTTGAAGGTAATTCTCGGGAAGACGACAATAATTCATGCCCCGCACTTAAACTATATTTTCCATTCAAATGCTTTGTAAAACCTGTATTAAATACAGTGACTTGGGACCTATGTAACTTTGATATTTATGAATGAAAATGCTTTTATTAATAAACGACGCGATTTTTATGCGTTGTCTATGATGTGAGTAATGTGCTATCCCGTAACACCAACTAGTCTTCCGCTGAACTGAGTTGTATAAATTTGGGGGTGTTACACCAACCATGAATGATTAGTCAAAAATGCATAAGAGATTACAAACCGATTAAAACCGTTCTTGATTATTTATTAACATATATACATGCGAAGAAAATAGAGGTAAAGAAAAGAAGTGTTTAGCCACAAGTAATTATCATGAAGTTTATCTAGCCCTTTTATACTTGCTTCAACTCTATCTGTGACAATTCGTCAATTTATGGTCAATATTTTATTCTCAATATTTATTTGAAAATATTATTTTATGAACTCACATATTTTTGGGAAGAAATTTGGATTTACGTCTTGGAATAGCATCCACTACGTCTAAACCGGAGGATTCAACGTTACGTGCTTACGTTTACATACACCATCTTTGGTGACAGTCCGACATTTCAGAAAATAAATTTATCCATGAATATTATTTTGGAGTTTTAAATTTGTGTTGGTTCATAAACTCACAAATTTACGAGAAGAGACTAGGACTTACAATTTTATTTTAACGTCCTTTACGACTAAACCGGAAACCCTAGGATTACGTATTTACGTTTTCGAACTCCGTTTTTGATGAGACAATTTTTATTGGATTCATTTTGTGACGTTGATTCATAATTTATAAAAACGTTTTTCGTAAAACGACCTGAGGGCACGCAAATCAAGGAAACTAGAATCGAGGAATACCCGTAAATAAATGGGGATGAGACAAAATAACTTTTGCCCCACCCCCATATATGGGACGGCCAACACTTCACAACACATCAAGGATGTGTCAATTTCTAGTTAACAACTAGGACACTTGTCCTAGTTTGCTAACCAAACCATTTACCACAAAACCACCAAAGCTTAAACTAGCCATCTCATGCAAAACACACAATCCTCTCACTCTCCCTCCTCCTTGCCGTCCACTCTCACACTTAAACACCCTATTTGATCAATTTTTAACCATGAAATCTCATGTTATTCATACATAAGTTGATGCCCTTTTGAAGCCCTATTGATTGGTGCAAGTTATAACATCCAAGGAGGAGTATTCATGGTGTCTTGGGGCTGATTTTCTACAAGGTGATCATAAAGATTGATGGTCTTGAAGATGGTGTTGGCTAAGCACAAGTTTCTCCATCAAAAACCATGTTTTGATCATAACCTATATCAACTTGGTGGTATAAAGATTGTCCTCCTCATCTTCTTGTTATTTTCATTATGTAAACATGTATTTTATTTCCTATTGTATATGTATATGATGATTATATGATGATAAAAATGTTATGTGGGGATTTGGTGTTGATAAACATGATTAAAAAGGTGAAAAACCATAAGAAACAAGGTTAAAATCTTGGTTAAATTTGATGGCAGTATACTACTTAAAGAACCATATGATAAACTGATAAAATGATGATGTAGAATGGATTTACAGTAAGCTATATGATGAAGTAGAATGGATTTACAGTAAGCTATGGGTCTTTTACACATGTGAGAGTTGGCCATGCAATGGAATCAAAATAATGAGTGAGATATGATCAAAACAAGTTTAAGATACAAATCTGAGTTCACTGTTTTGGACGATTTTTAGAAAATATTTAGAAGATGATTCAACAGTAGCTATAAAAGAGTTAAATGTAGCACATATCATGTAGTTTATGTGATAAAAATTTGAGCTTCTATCTCCATATAGAACTCAAGATATGGCAGTTTTGGTGAAGATGAAGTTAAAAATCAGATTTTTGGAAATTAAAGAATAATACTATTATATAAGCACTCACATTTTAATATATAAAATGTAAAATAAAAACCCACTAACTTATAAAACTTATTTATATAAATATATATAAAAGGTTAATCAAATGGATAAATTATATAAATGGTGGTGAAATAATGTTTATAAGTAATAAAAACTATAAACTTGATTTTTACGACTTTTTCGGCTATCGCCGTAAAATTAACGTTTTTCGCCGAATAAAACTTAGACGACCAAACCCGTCTAATGTAAACTTTATAAAACACATATACTGATATATAAACATAAATAACAAGTAAAAAAAACCGATAAAACCCGAACTATAGGGCATACGGACATTAACGAGCCAAGTAAACATATTGGACTAATAATTGGACTAAATAAGATAAAAACTTGTAAAAAGAACTTATTGGGCTTAACCCATTTAGGCCCAACATGGAAAGTATACATACTGATAATATAGGTATAAAAGGGATTAAAACAAGTTAAAGAACTTGTAATAAGTTTATTGGACTTAAAACACGTAAATAGGTAAAACGAGAAAACTAGTATAAAAGTTATCGACATATAACACTAAAATGAGTAAACGAGAATATGTAAACCCACTTGATCATCATATATATATAATCATCATATGTATACATAATTGATATTTTATAAAGTCATTGGACAAACGTCTAAGACCGATTATTATTTGTCTAGGTTTCCGTGATTGAAGCACGTACCGTACGTCCGAATTACCGATAACCCGCCTTCCCACATCAACGTGAGTTCATAGCCTCGCACTCTTTTAAATGTTTTTATAAATGTTTTATAAACCCGCGAGGGAGATAACATGTTAGTTTTTATAAAATAAGACACCAGTTGTCCCGATTGTTTGTTTATTGATTTTGGACCCGAATGATTGAATGACCCGAATGTATGACCCGATAAATGATTAAAGGACCCGATAGATGAAAATAAATGGATTATTAAAGTTAGGTTATGTCACTAAAAGTCCCATTAGCATGAATTGTGAACTACCGGGAGTTGGTAGACGCTTATGCATTTAATAGTACTATTTGGGGACGATCACCCCAGTTCGCGCATTGACGGTTGATCCCCGTCGTGCCACATTGATTGGTAAGCGATGTATGAGAAGATTTCCATAGCGTGACCTTTGTGACGACACGCTACTTTAGATGGGAAAATTTGGTATCGGATTAGCTACCCGTTGTTGGTTTAGTAAGGTAACAATGTCATGCGGCTTATAATAATCCAAAACTTAACGAAATACTACTAGACGCTCCGAATTACGAGGTATTGCCTGACTAGGAATATAGGGTCATACTATTGAAATATGTTTGTATTTTGGTTTACATAACCATACTCATATAACGGTTTTTATTTTCATACAACGTCATAAGACGTATTGTATGATGTTTTTACGACATTGGCTCGTATAATGATTTTTAAGGCAAATGCCTATATTATGATTTTCGATAAGGATTTGTATAAAATGATTTTGGCTATTTCATGGCCTATCAAAACTACAAAATGATTTTCAATAATACTTTTATACTGATATTATATTGATGGAATTTATTTAACTCTATGAATTCACTCGGCGTTATCGCTGACCTTTTCTTTTAACATGTTTTATCTCAGGTACTTGAAGGTAAATCTCGGGAAGACAACAAGAATTCATGGCCCTCACTTAACAATATTTTCCATTCAAATACTTTGTAAAACTTTGTATGAAATATAATGACTTGGGACCTATGTAACTTGATATTTATGAATGGAAATGCTTTATTAATAAACGACGCGATTTTTTATGCGTTGTCTATGATGTGAGTAATGTGCTATCCCGTAACACCAACTAGTCTTCCGCTGTACTAAGTTGTATAAATTTGGGGGTGTTACAGTTTGGTACCAGAGCTCTCGTTATAGAGAACGAAAGATTTTTTAAAACTAAGGTTTTGAATAAAAAATTTCAAAATCTTTTAACCATAAACATTTTTCTAAAAATGTCTAAAAAAAAAAAAAAAAATCTTTTGACTATAACGGTGCCGAAGAATTCCCGAGTTACCGACAAGGCCAGACTGAGAAGTGTTATTTTAATATATATATAACTTGGATTATATATATACATATATGATGTAATTTTATTACATGATTGTTTGATGATTATTTTGATTTTTATACGAGGTATTTATACGACGTCGATTGTCACAAGTAACCCTAAATTCCCCTAGTAAATTAATCGAAGCTATTCTCGTAGGAATTCTAGCTATCCTAGATCTAAACCAAGTTGTGGACATTTATGATCCCAACAAATGGTTGATATTCGTAGAAATGTAGATAGTAGTTGATTGTGATATTGAAAAAGAATTGGCGAGATTAAATCTGATATCGATGTCATGACGATCTTTTCTTATAGAGTGGAGTTTGAAAAACGTTATTACCTAGAAAGATGTCATCTGATTCGTTGTCATCCAATTCTTAAATTGAAATCGAAAGGGTGAATGTTGCACTTGAGGCTGTCATTGGAACCATTACCCAAAAGCCTCATGCCACTAGTACCATTCCGAGAAGTCTAGTTGAATGATCAAGTCATTTCATATTAATGACTCATTTGATAATTGTTGTTGTAAGAGCTAATAGGATTGGAAACTAAGTGTTGATTTATATTGAGATTGTATTGCCTTTACAAGGCCGAAGAATAAGATTGAAAGTATTGGAGATTGAGGTAGGATATCGAATTGAGTATAAAATTGGTTGAAACTTGAATAAATAAAAGTAAAACTTAACCTATATGGAATATGAGATTGTTAAGAGGAAGTCGTTAAGTTTTGTGAATGAGTTATAAGGTTTTACTTGATTGTAGGTTTGTGCTAAGGGTTGTTCCTAGGCCATTGTCCACTAATGAGGATGCCCAGTGTCTGAAAAATAAATTGAAGAAATCTTCTTCTGAATTGAGACCGATGGATCTTCTGGGACATGTGGAACACCT